>BRZM01000003.1:2778653-3089721 GCA_033238685.1 Lates japonicus
TGATGGAGGAGCTCACCCCTGAGTCAAAACTTTCAACCTTGGATTCACTCTCTACAGCCTCAGTGTGGTCAGCGTCGTCTGGGCAGTCCCCCAAATTGTCCCCCCAGCTGTACTCATCTTCAGCCTCCTGCTTTATGTGCATCCCTCCTGTTTGTATGCGTACCGGTCGGGGTTGCTTGCGGCAGTGAGTGGACTCTGCTGTGGAGATGAAGCGATCAACCTGCTGAGATCTCTCCTGGATGCGGTTCATCCAGGGTGGATCTTGAGATTGCTGGTCCTTCTGAGTGCTGAGAGTCGAATCGTAATTTGGAGGGTTAATGTAAAGGGGGCGGTCGCGGGTGCCGTTCTGTAGAGAGAGACCAGGGTAGGTGTACAGTGATGTGTATGCACGATCCATGCTTTGCTGTGATGTTGTTTGCATATAACCTGACTCTGCGTCGCTGCTGGGCCCAGAGGTGCCAGACTCTGGCGTGCCACGGGGCGTTTCCTGACCAGAGTCTCCTGGTATAACAGGGAACCCCCCCGGCCCCGCCAGGCCCACATTCTGGGACACGATGCGAGTACACTCATCAATGACGGTCTTGATCTGTAGGATGCTGGCAGCAGTAAGGATCTGCAGGGCCTCTGATTGAGATACCCGCAGAATCCTGTACATAAAGTCAATCCCAGCTTTGGATGGATTGCACTGAGACCACAGAAGGGACAATATGGCTGTGGCCCAGAGCAGCTTGTCCTGAAGAAGGGGCTTCCAGCAGCCCTTGCCTGCAGTGAGCTCGCAGCATACTTCCATGGATCCCGAACAGTGCGTCCCAAAGTTGCCGCGGTTGCGCTGCTCATTGGTCAGTACAAATTGCTGAAGTTGGAGATTGATGTTATGGTCTTCGGTCATCGCAACTGATGTCACCTGCAAGCAAGGAGCAACACACACCTGACAAAAACTCTGACACACATAAACACAACTTGATATTCAACTGGCTTTAACACCAGTATGCCCAAGATGAAAATGTATCCCTTTTTGCTGATTTTTCACATATCTTCAATATATTTCCATTAGTAGTTTACACTATTAATGATATATTAAAAGTGACAAAACTGCGTAATTGGATAATTAAACACACACTATTAATAGAATAATAGAATGGATCACAAAAGAGGCTCTGTTGCATGCAAGGAAATTGCCTTTCCTAAACGAATTTTACAGACTATATGCTTGAAAACACAATCGCTATTACTACAGTTAATTTAAATATACAATAAGTAGTACTGGTGGTTATTATAGATAGAACAAGAGTGTTCATTGGGGATTCCTAAAGCGATGATACAAATATGGTCATTCTAAATCTCAGAAAACGAAGATGAAAGAATCAAATAATGTTAATATCAACTAAATTTGTCTCCTCAATCACAGTTTCAAAACTCCACATTACCATGGTGAAAGACAATTAAGATGGTTCCCATTTAGTACTACAAGTTTCTCTCGTAATGTATGCCTGAAATTCCAACCGCCATTAGGTGGTGCACTGAGCTCAGAGGACAACAGGCCTCTTTTATTGTATATGTGTTCACTGGTGGCGCTTCCCTATGCTATCCTAGGAATACACTAGATGTGACCCGGCTGATCAGTGTGTAAAGATAACGGGTGCTTTTTTTCTTTAGTTTGATGTCAGAAGAAATGAAAATGTCAATCTAAATTCAATAGGTAGTTGGTAGGAATTAACATACTTGATTGTGGTTTCATAATTGCTAACAAGAATTAATTTATTTTATATAGAAAGATGCTTGAAATAATTTAAAGTAAAGCATTCAATCTTACTGAAGTGATTACTGAACACAGCACTTTCTTAAAAACCGAGGAAACTGGTGTCATTTTTATCTTGGAAACTGTACAAAATTCATATATTTAATTTATTAATTACACTATATCTGTCGAACAACACATGTATTTATGAAAATATACTGGTGATGAAGAATGCCAGAATCAACACATAACTTTACTACTGTATATACAGAAAAAACTTGAACAGGTGTAAAAATGCCTTATAATTTTATGTACAGTTATGCACTGAATAAGCTCAATTTAACTGGTACTAATAGTAAAACCATATTTGACAACAACAGATTTATTTATCCAAATGAAGTAAATTTAGCTAAATGTGCATAGAGAAGCACAAAAGCATTACTACTTATTTCAAGCTAAATCATTCTTTGAAACATAAAGGGAAAAAAAAACTGATATGGTCAGTACTCACAGTCAGATGACGTTTTGTTGCGAAAGATGCTTGTGTGGCTGGTGATGAAGTGGTCAGCTTCAGTTTGCTGGTGGAGATGGCTGATCAGGAGGCCGGGTGCTAGGCAAAGCTGTCAGTCCTCTGTCAAATCATGTTACTCTGCCACAGTGTTTGGAGGGTAGGGGTGGGGGGGGAGACAAAGACAAATCTTAATGCCACATACTGCCTCGTCCCGATATCGCCACTCCCTTAATGAACCAGGGCCAGTAATGTGAATATCACCACCGATGCGCTGCAACAGATGTGTGAAGAAGAGTTTTCAAAGCAAGACGAATGGACGTTCTTATGTGCACATGACCACCAATTACAAATCAAGGGTTTAAATAACATTGGTGTTGGAGACACTTCTCCTCTCAGCAGTTATCTGAGCCATGGTCAACAAAACCACACCCTTCCCAAGAAACACAGACAATTCTTCATAAATTTACACAGATTAAATGTTTTTTTTTTAAAAGATCTCAGGCACACTCACCACGGTGTGTGTGTGTGTGTGTGTGTGTATATGTGTGTGTGTGTCTGTATACATGTGTGTGTGGAAGTGTGTGTGTGTGTGTGTGAAGTGTGTTCCTTTTCACTTTTCAAATCCACAAAGACAATGTCCAATACAGACACAGGACGGACACGAGTAGTTGAAATAATAGAGAAAGAAATATTAAACACACAAGGCATTCATTTAAAAACACAAGAAAGGCATTCAACAACATTAAGCATGTGATGAGCTGCTTTGGTGACGCTAAAAAAGCCTTGCACAATTGCTCTTATACTGTACACACACTTTAGTATGCAAAAGTTTGACCTCAAAACTGGAAACAAAACTCTGTAAAACTGACCGCATTTAAGTCACACACTCATGGTATCATTTAAGGTCAAGCAGACTGAGAAAAAAAGCACCAAACCAATGAAAAATGCCCCTTTAAAACAATTTCTCACATATTAGTCCCACACTGGTCATAGTGCCTTCAAATATTTCAACCAATAAAGCTTTAAAAGTATATGGAAATTACTCTGTATGTTGGGATGTGAGCATTTATCATTAACAGGAGTTTGGATCATAATTACAAATGTGACTCTCAAATATTTTTTAGAAATAGAATTTTTTTAAAAATGGTTAGTAACTGTCACGCTGGCCACAACACGAACATGAAGTGCTCTGTGAAATGCCAGCAACTACAGTGCGTTTCTGAATGAACAGAGCGGGGCTAGGATTTGACCAGACCTGCACGTTATTGTTGACACATTTTATTCTTTCACGAATTTCAAGTGCTTTCAAAGTATACGTCTCACACTTAAAAAAAAACAAAACAAAAAAAACAAACAACGGAGGTAAAATCTACAGATGAAAATTATGTGATTTTTTTTAAGCAAGTGACCTCTGCATTTTCTCCACAAAACTCTGGTGGAAGAAGGTTCATCTGCTGTGCCAAGGTAATACAAAACAGGCAAACAGGTGCAAAATTAGGCCATAAATAAGCTGAGAAAACAGTGAGAAAAGATTGTGATTTTATCTATAGTTTAGCACAGAAAAGCTGAATAACTTAGAGAAACCCAGAGTTGAGGGGTTAAAGTGTAACAGTAATAAAAGCTGTGCTCACAGACTGCATTGTGTCCACAGGCCTCAGTTTGAGAGGTACTGCTGACAGTGAGACGTACGCTTGTTTTCTTGAAATGTTTTTGTCAACTAACAAATTTAATGATTAGATATAGACAAGTAATAGCGTGTTTAGAGGCAGAAGGTGATCACTCGATACTGAAACGGATCATTCTTTGGCACTAAATACGCACACACACTCTTGTTTGTTCCTCCATCTTGATTAGAACAGATAATGTATTTTTTACAGTGAAATCCTTAACCCCTAAGTCTAAAATTAAACTTAAGCCATTTTCTCTAAAACTTAACCATAACAGCGACCTACAATCACCCAAAATAAAAGCTTCACACTTTCACTAAAGGCCTCAAAATAAGCTTCAACCCCCAAAATGAGCCTTGTTCTGATACTTAACTTAAAAACTACAACTAAGCCAAACCATACACCCACTGTAGGTGTAACCCTTGCCTTAACCCAACCACTGTCACTGCCATATTTCAGATTTGACTTTGTCAAAGTCAAAACCACCAAAAGATATCATCATTTTCAAGCCTTGTCTGTATCATACTACACACACACGCACACACACACGTGTGCCAAAATGCTTGAATACGTTACAGTGACAAATATTTGACCCTTTTTCTGCTTGCAGTGCTTAGTTTGAGATGTAACTGTATTCTGACGCCCTGGGCCTTTTTCTAGGCTACTGTTAGACAATGCAGACATATATGTTCCCTCCCCGACTTCCCTTGCCCATCCAGACATGTAAATCCACCTGCCTAAGGGGTAAAGTGAGGTGAATGCGGGCAACAAAGGAACAGGCCAAGGGAAGCAGGCTTCAGTTGCCCAGACTGCCACTCACAACAGTGATTCCATTTTAGCCGTGACACAGTGGGTGAGCAGCAGCCAGCGCCTACCTGCAGTGAATTCTAATCAGCCCAGGGGTCTGTCTCCCTCCCTCCCTCCTGTACCCTGCCTTGGACTAAAGGGGCTGATGATCCTTCAAAATTAATTAGATCCTTGTAGGAGGCGGCCATTTTCTTTCACTTCCTAACGCTCCGCCAAAAAAACAAATTTTTAAATCACACTGAATTCGGGGCGTGTATCCTCCCCCCTCCCCACCCCTCCTCTCCCCCCCACATATTGATCTGTCTCTCAGTGTCTCTACCTGTTTCCTGTTTCATCACGTTGAAACTCTCTCACCGTCTTTCCTCCCATCTGTCTGTCTCTCCGTCTGTGCCCCCTCCTCTTCCTCCCTCCCTCCCTCCCTCCCTCCCCTACCCCACTCCACAACCCCCCCCCCCCCTTCCACGAACCTTCCCCAACGCCCTCCGCCCCTCTCCGGCTGCCTCCATGCTCCCAGCTCTGTGTCTGCCTCTGTGGAGTTTGCTGTCAATAAATCCCCAGAGGTCAGTTTGTCTGCTGGAAATCAGACACAATGCTTCAGACCGCCAATGCAATGCATGCTCTGCTGCTGCCGCCACAACAAAGACTAAGGAGGGGTGGAGGTGTGTGTGTAGAGGGTGTGTGTGTGTTGGGGGTGTAGAGGAGTATAGATAGCGAGGGGGGCCACAAAAAAAAAAAAAAAAATGACAGAGAGAGATGAGGGTTGCAACTTCACCAGCCAGACTCCAGGTTAATCAGCTGCATGTACAAGGTGACGAGCTCATGAAATACGCTGCATCGAATTGGACGTTAGTTAATCGCGGATGGGGGGGTAAAATTGTGACGATGGGGGATGGGGGTTGAGAACAGACATAAGAGGCGTGCTTATGAAAGGAGCAGTATCAGCCATGTGAATAATATACATCTTGAATATGCAAATACTGCTTACAACACACACTACAAGCATATATTCAAGACCCTTGGTACATTTAAATCTGGAGACAAAAGGGCCACGGGGCATTGTGAAAAGCTCATGTCCATGCATGTGCATACAGCATCTTGATGAATCCGGCGCAGATTTGCACTTATCAAGAGTGTTTTGTGCTGCACCTAATTAATAGTAATTTGTGTTTGAGTTTGTTTGAAACCCTCTACTGCTTAACGATCACTGTCCAACATTGTAATTATTAATTTCAATCATCCATTTAGCCCAAGTGCATTAGCATATAAACTACCAGAAATCATGATTTAATAGTATGGTTTGGATATGTGATCTAATGCAATTTGGTACACAATGTAAATGTGTGACGAGCACACCGGGAAATTTTAAGCAGTAATGAGGAGATGAAGTGTTTGATCTGACAAGTGATAATTGAAGGTGTGTTCGATAAAGACACAGCACCTTCATTTCACTCCTGTGAAACAATAACTCACTGTAATCAATCAAACTTTTCTGAAAAACACAAATAAATCAATTAAATCTCAGGTGATGCTATTGTGTCTTGGTTCCCTTTGAGCCGAACAATTAAAAATCCTTCTTTTAGGTAACTGAATATTCATCTCCGGCCAATGTTGTTGAGTTGCCTGATTAAATCCGAGTTATTTAGAGTGTTGTGTCTCTTATTACATTGGAGTGGTAGTCTATAATGTTGCGAAGCAATTAAACGGCACGGTAAATGCACCTAAATCACACACACACACTTCAGGAGAAGCGGCAGAAAACACCTCACAGACTCAAGATTTAATTGATTTGCCTTCATGGCAGTCAGTGAAACTCATCAACAAGCGTACGTAGGCTGCTGACAAGTTGAGCCAAGATTTTCACACTTTTTTTTTTTTTTTAATTCTTCCTTTGACTTCATTTTCTCCCTTGACTGAAACTGTATGGTGCAACATCACATCACCGATGAAATATTTCTGAAATGTGTCTAAATGCCTGATGATACTTGGAGCGTGTTTGAATTACGTTTGAGCCAAGTGTCATCCGAACACTTACCACATGAAATGTCTTCCTGAACTTTGAACTGGCTCTTCACCTAAAGCACAGATGTGGGGCGAGTGATTTCTTCCTTCACAACTACAGTTTCAATTTCAAGCTCACCACCGGGGACAGTTTAAAAATATGCAAACACTATGAAACAGCATTTCATTAATTCACAACAACACTATTGTTTTTCTGCTGCGAATGCTCTCTTACTTTGGTCAAAGCATCGTGAAGTAATTACAGAGTACCAGCGCAATGTTATGACCACTGCTCAACTGAGATTGCTTGAATAACTGTATTATGTTCATGCATTTCTGTGCATCATGCACTAACTGGAACTGTTAACCCTTTAGTCTGCTAATTTGAATCTATTTGTTCATGTTTAGTTCCACTGGTGCTAAAATTTCTCAAGTAGCACAGCAGATTAATGTGTTAAGACATTCAGTTCCACAGAAAGTCCATTCAAATGTGACAGGATGTGCAGATTTCAAATAAATTCCTCAAGCAAACAAATAACAATAAACACTGCAATACCATTACACAAGTACAGGATGGTTAAAGTATTTTTTTGACAGGACAGCTTGTTCAACTCAAATTTTTTGTCAAGAACACACCCACCACCACCCGTTATCCATAGCAGAGCCATCGTCCATTTACAGATGGGAAGATAACCTACTTCTAATATACTTTTTTTGTTGCAAAGTCCACACAAACATTCATAAATAAGTAAATGCAGCTTTCTGTATTTCATCAAGCTTCATAAATGAGCATAGAGGGAAAAAAACAAAACAGACAGCCACTGTTGGCTTATGGCCACTAAAATTATGAAGCCAGTATCTCACTTTGGTGATGGGAAGGACGCTTTCAAGAATATCTCAGAATTGGCAAATAGCTGTGCTTTTGTTAATGAGCATTTGACCAAAAAGAACCATCTGACTACTCATATGATAGTCTCCAAAACACCTCTAACCCCCGAAGCAGATAATGCTAAATTCAAGAGTTATCATTTAGGCACAAGTGTCCACAGCAACTGCCTCTCCACAGATACTACACGCGTCAAGGACATTTTGCCTCTCCAAAAAAGGACCCCACAGGCCATTAAGAGATCTTCATGAACCTACACAGATGCTCATATAGGACTTATCTGCCTATCACTAGTGTATCATGATAAAGAGTGCTTAATTGATTCATATCATACAACTTCTACGTCTCTGTTTATTTGTCTATGTCTATGACTATGTCTGAATGATATATAAGTAAGCAAGACCTCAACAAGTGGACTGTGTAGTATAGAGGGGCTGTAGCACCTTTATATCTCTGAGAGAAAACCAAGTGTCTTCATACTTTCTGTCCTTGAGAGATAAACCAGAACAAAGATGCTTTGTTCTGAATTATGAGAAGATACTGTGGGACCTCAGCTAACAGGCATGCAGTTCTTAGGCTGTAGATAACAGCACAGTCTCTACATATGTTAGGTTAAGCATATACAATGGTTGTCACTAGAGATACCAGACAGAATGAAGCCACACTCTCACACAGGTAGTATTTAGAGGGAGTTCAGGAAACAAAAAAGGTGCTCACACAAGCCTTAGTCATATATATACATATAAGGCTGACTTTCATATACAACACTAATAGGGTTATGGTAAGGGTGTTCTCTCTTTCTCTCTCTTGCTCTCTCTCTCTCTCACACACACATATGTGGTCAGCAGCAAAGGACACACATGAGGTTATGATATTTGCTCTGATGTGTGGTTTTTATGGCTTGTCATGTCATAGCGCATTGTCTATAAACTGAACCTTCAACATAAGAATGTCAGTTAAGGAAGATCTGATGTAACCACCTACAGTGCATATTTCACCATTTGTGAGTGAAATATGCACTGTAGGTGGCTTCTCACAATTCTGAGGCTGCTCACAATCACAGCCTCAGAAGTTCTGTACCATGTGTTACACCAGCAGCTGCACGAGGGTGCACGAGCCAGTGTCGAGGTGGTCCAACACAGAGCTGAACTTTCACAAATGCATGAGGGTGCTTTAAGCAGTTCATCACAACCCTGTACTTTTTTTTTTGTTAGCTGGTCTGTGCTTCAAGGGTCAGCAATCTAGCCTCTCTCCCAGAGCCTGGCAGGCTCAATACTTGCCTTTTAAAAGGGTTTGCCAGTCTACAAAAATGACATGCGGCAAAACACTTAACACGCTGCACGTTAGCAGTATAGAAGCAAAGGAAATGATGAAAATGGACTTTGCAAAAAAGGTTTTATGATGCAACAAATTTCTTCAGCCAGTAGCTATGGCTACAACAATACACATGCCATTGGGCTGAGATAAAACTGAGTCATAATTCAGGTAAATTAATGACATCCTCAACATACTGTGTGTCTTCAGCTACAGATTTTGCTCATTATGTGAACAAGATATTAAATCCAGATGATTTAATGAAAACATTCTGTGCTTATTTTGGACCTTAAGAATGTTAGCACTTTTAAGTGTATTTATAGTTTGGCAAGCTGTTGTGTAGTAAATACAGATTATATATGTCTCATCAGCTCGTTTGACACATCTAAAAGTGTAATGCTGACACACTGAAACACAGTCGACCACATGAGTGCCCTATACACCCTTTTACCAAGTGCTGGCACCTTTGGTCCAGTGGTCTGCGTGTTATCTGAGCAGCATGAGTTAGATATAATGACTTACAATACCACAGTGCTATACTCAAACAGCGTGTGCAAATTAGCACAAAGGTAAGGTTTTCTGGTTTTCTGGTTCTCTGTTAATCCAGTGGGGAAGGGGTGCAATCTAACCACAGTAGGAAACCTTATCCATACAATACTGTGTTGCAAGACAAACCTGTTAAGCAAGCCAGTTACAGAATTTCACAAGAAATGAAATATTTCCCTCATTTTAGTATTGTGTTGATGACATTCTAGTGAAGACAAACTCAAAAAGAAGATGAGATATTATCTTGAAATTTGAGCTGAGCTGAAATGTTTCCAATATACACTGCTGCGCAATGAGCGTGCCAATGAAAGCATGGCTTCAATAAGCACAATAAGGTCAGTAATCTATAGAAAGTATTAGCTAACATAGGGCATGTTTAACAGGTAGAATCATTTTGCAAAACTGCTAACTATATCCAAAGAATACTGTAACACACTCACACACACACACACCCTACTTCACCAACTCCAGCCCTAAAAACTGATGATAATACTTAAACACAAATAAAGTTATGATAATTTATGTAAACTCCAAATTATAACACTGCTTATGAGCTTCATATGAGCCACACATTATTGATGTATCAATAATGAATTGGTCAGTGTTCACTATGTGCATGTGTAATACTTAGTCAGAAACAAAGAAACTCTAAAATGGTGTGTCAAAATTTTAACCAATATTTTCAAAATGGTACTCTTGTGGTAAATCCCATTTTTTTCTTTTTCTTCTTTTTAAATTTTAAGGCTATGCTTTGTGCTTTGTTTGTTGTATAACTTTCTGTTGTAAATTAGTTTTGCCGGCAGGTTTTCTCTTACACACAAACTTTATTATACAGCAAGGTCAGGAAAGACTGCAGCTATGCTGTGTGTTAGTGTGGTTAGACTAGTTCTACTATTTCATATCATAAGTTGTGTAAACATAACCACATATTATCACTGATCACATATTCTACCTTTCTCTGTTGCAAAGACATATATTGTTCTTTTTAAGTGATGCCTCATGGGTTGTGTATTTGTCATTGAAGCTAGTGCTAGCTGTTTTCTGTAGCCATTTTTTAAAAACTAGCAGTTTAAAGGGCACTATGTATAATTTTTGTGGAGGGATTTATTTCCAGTCTTTTCATTACTTTTCAATCAGTTTGTTGTTTTCCACTGTACCCAAAAAACACTGGCATCTCTCCTACAAGATCAGTGATATTTTATGTAGTAAAAAAATGGATCTAAAAACAGTTATGTGATGCTAAGGTCAATCTTTTCTACTGACAATCAATAAAATTTATGTTAAGTACTTTTACATGTGCTGTTTTACTGTTTCTATTGAGAAAGACTAGTCTAGCTGTACAAGCTGTGCAAGCAAAGCCTGCTGGTTTGTATTGTGTATCCATTACCTTACCTGGCTAACATTTGTTGCTAATGTGTCACTACCAGCAATACAACTTATTTGCCTTTTCACCACCAACACACTTCTTATTATGCTTGGTAAATGTTGGTGTAGTTGAGGCTTCTCTGGTCTGTTTTATGTACAGAAAGCAGAGCCACTACAGAGTCACCTCACAGCACAAAGCAGAGAGATAACATGACCACCCATCCGCTCCATTTATGATAATCACATAACCTTTTGGCCCAGCTACTGCACATGAATTGTTGGTCAGTGTGGTCTGTTCGAATGTAGCAGAATTATTATCTCTGATGGTAACAATCTATAGCTCATAAGCCCTAGAGTGTAACCTAAGCTCATCAGCTGTTTCTGGTAACATAAAAATCATGCCACATGGCTGTGAGTATTTTCGGCAGGTCCTATCATAAATGTGTTACTTCTAAGTCATTTGTAGTGTCATGGTTAGACCAAGAGGTGCAGGAAGGTTCACACTTTATTTTGTTTAAGATTTTTCACCTATCTTTGCACAACAGTAGATTTTATGTGAAGTAAATCTAACAGTATACCTTTAATGACTAGCTCCTGTAAGTGTATTTCTGTGTTTGTGCGTGACCTGCCCAGGGTGTTTCCCTGTCTTCCTCTAAATGCATGTTGGGATACGCTGGACTGACCCTGAACAGGAGTAAGTATGAAGACATACTAACGAATGAATGAATGCTGAGACATCAGCCAGCAGCAGAACCAACTACAGTCAAAGGCCAAGACAGACTTTATCTAAATGCATTCATATCATTTAACTTATTCACAGAAGTTGTAAAAGAAAAATAAGCTTATTGTTAGTTTACATAGCAGCTGCCACAAGGTCTTTTATTCTAAAATCTCAATAAAGTGAAGAACACTGTGCCACCGTCGACACGACTGACAGCTATTACATTGGTGTAACCACTGAAACATCTTGTGGAGCCTGACACATGGACTGCATCTGTGTTTGAAATGTAACGTAGGGGTTATTAACTAGAGCTGGTGCTAACAGAATGATCACACTGTTTTTTTCCCTTTATCACTTATAAATGTCAAACCTATTGTGAAAGAGGCCCAGCAACTCTGATAAAACTGAAAATGTATTTTGCCATTTGTTGTTGAACAGGTTACACATAGTTTTCTATTGTCATGTGGACCAACAGTCATAAAACAACTGAGATAAAGACGATAAAACATTTGTTTCCTAGTTGTTAAAGCTATAAGCTCTAAGTCAAATTAATAATGGTTCCCAGCTCCTTGGAGGAATGTATTTTGAAATCCGTCTTGATCAAGGTCAATTTCAGGGCAATAAAATGAAATAAATATGAAAATTAAAAAGGAAAATTCTCTTTAAAAGGATTTCTTTTTCAAAAGACAAAATACTTTTTCTAAATTCTTGCAGCTGTGTTTCAAAAACTAATGCCATACTCAATAAAAAAGAAAAAAATATACAATTTTAGATTCTGTGGAAATACTTTAAGATTACAACTATCTTCAATTTGTGAAAACCACAACACAAATACTATTGTGTACACATTTCACAGTGCATACCGATGTACCTTGAGTGAAACTGTGTGTGATTGTAACGTTTTGGCTGCTGTGAGTGCTGTTTACTGGCACGAGGCTTAAAAAGTCTTCCTGAAGCCAAGATAAGAGCAAAGAGTTCACAGCACATATTCTCTGTAAAAATCATTTTAGAGTTACTCTTTTACTCTGTTACTTTTTTCATTTTCTCAAAATTCTCTTTAGATACTTTCCCCCTCTTCAACTAGGCAGTGATCTCACCATGACTTGTAGAAAACCATATGGGTAGCAGGGTGAACTGAGGACACACATGCACCTTGGCAAACATACAACTTCGCTATTAGAATCCAGGATACATTTTTCACATCAGTTGAATGCCTGGGCCTGCGTGTGTGTTTAAAGAGAGAGAATACAAATAAGGTTTAAATGCTTGTTTCTGTCATGAGAAAAGAGAAACTTTACCTCAGATTCAAACATATGTTATTGTAACTAGTTACAGTTTTAGATTAAAACTTTTACTTTGTAGAAATCTAAAAACTTTTGCACTTGTTGTAGAACGACTTCTGGTCAAGTTGCTACCTGATATTTGGTTTCTTACAGCACAAACAGCTGACTTTGAATGAAAAGCCTTAAAACCAGCGCTGCAAATATAAAGAAGCATGAATCAAGAGTCTGTTAGCAATTTTAGCAAAGGTAATGGAAACACATGGTCACACCCACAACTGGACTGTTTGTACTGTATATGTATCAAACAACAACAGATTGAAATAGATATTTAAAAACTGCTGACTGTTGAAAATAATAGATTTTACAATGGATTAAAAAAAATGATCCTGAGAATAACAAAAGTATTCTAGATTTTTTTAAAATTATTATTAGACTGCACAAGGGTCCAATAATTCTGTTACCTGAATTATGTGTAAACATTAAAATATGACACAACAGGCCAATCCTGGGGCAAGTGTGTGCTGAACTCTTTGATGTAGGGTATTTCTTTTATACATATATATTTTGGAAATATTAATCAGTCAATCCTGAAACAATGTTGTATTTACCATCAAGCTATTCGGGGACTAAGGATATTAACTGTGCTTCATAATCGACTTTATTAAGTTTTATAACCAAACATAAGCCTCCTGACAACAGCATGGCACATTTGCAAATACTTATTCAGTCTCAATGTGTACACGTTTTCATTACGCATTCCTGTGATACTTGCAGGGAGGGGAGATTCCAAAACAAAAGTCCTTTGAAAACTGAAAAACATGCCTTAAAGTTTTTTTTTCTTTCTTTTTTTTTTTTCTTGTCAGTTTTCAACATGCTGCCTGCTCTCAAAGTCACTGGGTCTTGAGTGAAAGTCAGTTTCATGACCAGTCTTTTAGATTCTAACTGCCAATTTACTAAAAGGGGAAGTATTTTAAAAATTCCTGCTCCACGAATTGACAAATTGAACCAGTCCACAGCTGTCATGAAAGTCTTCTTTAAGCATTATGAATGCATAATATATCACTGACTGGTTGAAAAAAAGAAGAAAAAAAAAAGAAAGAAAGAAAAGAAAAAAGAAAAGAAAAAAGAAAAGAAAAAAAAATCAGTTTTATTCTGAAATGTTTTTATCCTGGCAAAAATAGTTACCTCATCAATAAACAAGATACATTTTCCTCCCATTAAACAAAGCATATTATTTTCCATTCTTGCCTTTTCACTGGAAGGAAATCAGCATAACTCATGGTAACAGTATTTATGTTGCATAATACAGCTAAGGGGGAATTTCCCTCCTTAATTACAAAGGCAGCCTGTACAGATTCTCAATAGGTTTTGCAATTGTGCTTTTTGTATTTTCAAGAATAAAAAAAATAATAATATAATGTGAAGAGAAGCATGTTAAGTGTGAAATAGGTGCTTTGTGGGTAGAAGGATCCAAGCCAGTTAGCCAGGAGGCAGCTAGCCTGCCAACAATGTCTAGTTTTGAAAAGATCTGTGTATGCTAGCAAACCACCAAGGTTGAGTTAGCTGGTAGTCACTTATTTGATAATATTCCACTATGATTACGATATATAGAGAAAATAAATAAGTATTACACATTTAATATAAAATTATTTAAGACTTTTGAGTCTTTTTTTAAAGGTTGTCATAGTAACTGGGGATTCAAATGCAGTATTAAAACTGCAATTGCTGTAAAACAGCAGTCTTTGCAATAAACATCAGAAACGTGTGCTCTTCTTCAACAAAAACAAACCTTTAAGCTTAAGGTCTATTAAAGGCTTAAAGGCTATTCTGTAGTTAATTATAAGACTTAACATTAACTTTAAGTTGTGCACCTGAAACCAGTCACAGCTGGCAATCACATCAAAGATTAGTTTTGCTCCATGAGGGGATATTCTTCTAACGAGAATTATACAGGGACAAAAAAGGCGGAAAGGATAAATACTGTCTGAGACAAAAAGGCCAAGCAGTTAACAAGCACTGTGACATTCTGGATGCAATCCACAAAGTGGCTCGTTATATCGATGGATCTCTACTGCATTCCCAAAATGGCTGCCAAATATGTTCAACTGGGGTAGACAAAGTGCCAGGATGGACTCAAGTGCATATTTTTAAAAGTCTTTTTGTCATACTGTGGTAAGATATCTTGCTTGGGCTTATAATTAACAATATTAATTTTTCTTCATATGTAAAGTCTCACTGGTGCTCTAAGCAAGAATTTATATTATTTTATTATCATACTGTCAGTGCAGGCTTAAATTTGCAACCAAAATTTACACTTTTTAACTTTAAATTTCAAGTTCGAATAAAATAATATTTTATTTAACAACATACGTGGCAAAATAAACAACACTGCATGATTCAGTAGACTGAGGTGAATTTTACTCACGATCATTATTACACGCTCTCTCCCACCTCTCCCGTCCTTTCCACTGTACTGTCCAATAAACCACTAAAGCCTATAAATCTTTTCAAGAGACCTGTACTGAAACAACAGCTCGAGCATGCATTTATAACTAGGCCATCTTCACCAGGCTGTTACCAGGATTTCCTGGTAACAGCCTGGTGAAGATGGCTGGGTGGTGTGGGAATAACAACAACCAGAAATGTGGCATTGCGGAGGCTTCACAGAGAGGTCTCTAGCTTGTGTATTTGGGCAGCAGTGCTTTTACTGCGCTTAAAAATTATTTGGAATACTGACCTGCCATCTGTGTGCATGTACAGTACAAGATGATTGTTTTTCTGTTTTTTTCTCTCTCTCTCTTTTTTTTTTTTTTTTTTTTTTGTTATATGTCTCTTCCAAAGTAGCACTCATTGCATTAGTGAAGCATGGTATCCTTACACATTTTCACTTGAGTAAACCCAAATTATCAGGTGGGAGAAATGTGTGAAACAGTGACTAAATCAGCTCCAAAACATTTCAAAACTGAACGCTATGTCAGTTTGTTGGTCAAAAACAAATTACTGAATGTGAGGAGAGGGTGACGAGCTGCAGAGGACAAGTGAAGGATGGTGAAGCCAAAAGAAAATTGGGATTGATTGCTGGGTGTGGATTAACTAAACACCTCTCTCCCCTTGCCTTCATCTGAGTGGGTCTCCAGTTTATCTGCTGGGTCTCCTTCATATAATAATGAGTTTCCTTGGTCCACAGACATGCTCTTAAATATTCATTAGTCATGGGTGGGTTTTAGCCGTGACACAGAAAGCAGGCAAATGGCAATGGCTCAAACACTGTGAATATTAATATACATGTGGCATATATACATTCAAATACTCATTAGTGACTTAACTGAGATGAAACTGGGCACCTGATACTCTGGACTACAAACACTCCCAAGGCACATAATGGCTGTTGCTCTTTCAGCAGCTACTGTACACCTCTGCGCTGATGGAACGAGAGTTTTTGACATCAAGCCGTGGTGAGAGCTCACTTACACACATGACAAGTACCCTCCAATTTATCAAACAATAAAAACGTCCGAAAATACAGGTGTTAAGTTTGTGTGGAGTTTCTTTTCATATGACAGGGAGGGATTCAAATCCAGTATACACTTTGTGACAATATAATTTTTACTTTACTCACCCACATGCAGCCTGTCAATCAATATGATGCAATCCGCAGGACAGATTTATAATCATGTCCAGCTGAAAATCTTAACATCAAAGTGAAATGTTGCGTTTCTGCCACACCGGGGCTGCACGCTCTGCTCAGCTCTGTGTTTTCCACGTGTGTCCATTCAGAAAACAAATGATCCAGTGCAGCCATCAATTACATAACCAAGCCTATAGCATCGCAGCCCATTTACGTTGGAACATATTCTGAATGAAGGCGGGGAGGGGAAGTGATCACAACAAAAGTGAAAAGGGATGAAGGCACAATTATGTGGCAGCGCGTTTTTGTAGTCGAATATAAATGGACAACAGAGCCCCCCTCTCCTCTGGCAAGCCAAAAGTGAGCCCCCTTAAACATGAGGGACTCGTTTCATTTCATTTCGCACACCGGCGTCACATTTATTCAATGTCTGAAACCCTCTAAAGAACGAAGTTTCCGATTATCTAGAGCTTAATATTTGCTTGGTAAAGCCAGCCACAACTACATGGAAGTCAGTGGTATTTCATGCATTTCACCCCTGAAGTCAGCGAGCACGCTTTAATGCCTCACATAGGAAATTCATCTTATTTCCCCCCTTTAATAACAGCATTATAGATATTGTAAAAGACCCATCCCTTTTCCTACTTTTCTCAATTTCTTACCTGCACTCCGAAGCACGTTTCAAAAAGTGGCGACAGCGTTTCCACGGCTCCCCTTGTTTTCCCCCGACGAAGCGCGTATAGTTTTTTTTTTTAATATGTTCCTTTACTTTGTTTCATTTCTCACTTCCATCTTCTTTTCATCTCATCAATAAACACACGCTGCAGCCTACCTTCATAGAGCAGCTCGGTTCAAGTGTGCCCTCCCATTTTTTAACTATACATCGAGTACTTTGAGGGGTGGTGGTGGTGGAGGAGGGAGGGAGGGTGGGGGTGGGGGGGGGGGGGGAGGAGGTGGGGAGCCCAGGCAGACACGCCTTTTCACTTAAAGCTGCTATTGGAAGAACAGTGCACTGTCTTGGGTTGGATCAAAAATCCGTCAACATTACTGTGCCCCAATCGCAGGGAGCACAGCAGGACGAGAGGGGGGGGAGAAGAATAAAAAAAAACCTGCTCCATTATGGCTCTCTGGAAGTGGTGGGAGTTATAGTAATAGTAGTTGTAGTAGTAGTGTTCCTCCTACTCGGACTGTTTTTTAAGTTGCCTGAGCAGCAATTTTTATAAATGGGAGTCATAGTGCGCAGTGAAACATGTAAAGGATGTGGAGGTTAAAACTGTTTCGCCGAGGTGAAAGCAGCTCGCACTTTACCCATAAACCCCACCATTAAAAAGGGAAAAAAAAAAAAAATCATTACTCATTTTCCCTCATTGAACAGGCTCCAGCGTCTACAGCTCCAAAAAAAATATCAGCGTTCACAAATGTGAATGAACTCTTAAATCTATCCCCAGTCTGGCTGAAAAGAGGGGGGGGGGGGTTGTCAGTTATGTGTCCATCATGCGTCTGAAACGGTACTGACGCCTTCCATAGAAGACAGTTTCATTGATGACCACAAGCCAGACGGTTCATGGCCCTCTACTTCCGGTCATTTTCCATTGATGAACTGTCTGTTGACCTGACAGCGAGCAGAGGAAAAATTGTATTCCAGCCAATCTGATTGGTTAGAGTGATTGCTTTTTTCTTGTTGTTAGATTTTTTTTTTTCTGTCATTATCCAAACGCCTATATACCTGGCTGCAGCAGCAGAATAAAGCTTAATGGGTCATGTGGGACCTCCCAACTCCACTGCCTTTATCGCCTCAAGCCCAGTACAGTGTGTGTGTGTGTGTGTGTGTGTGCGCGAACGCTTGTCTGTAGTTCATATCAGAATAATGAACCACGCGGAGGGTAGTGTCTAACACTTTCAATAAAATATTCATGTGACCTGCATGTGGAGGCAGGATGTCTAGCAGCTCACATCCCAGGCACTCCACAAGAGGTCATTCAGCTGGCGCCTGATCAGCCCATCTGATAAAACGCCCAGGCTCGAGCGTTATAACAGGAAACCTTTCAAAGTTGTACCCTGAACTGCTTTCACGTTCCTCCAGCTGCGGTTAGGACAGAGGTAGCTCAGACAACCGGAGAAATCGCTGGATATTGTTGTGTGAGCACCGTGGTGAGCACCCAGGGCACTCGGTTGACTGTGCGCGCCATCTGCAGGACTGTGATGTGGATTAATACGGCGGGTTCAACGGAGGACACCCTTCCGTCACTGCTTTGACCTACATTAACCAGGAACACTGTAGGAACACCACTACTGGCCTTAATGCGTTGGTTCAGCAACCCGACAATGAAGCACGTTTTAAAAACGCTTTTAATTCTCATTAAAACTCAGAATTATGTCATTTTAGGATCATAAAGTGAACGCCCTGCAGATCCGCGTGGTGCACGCCTTCCCGGAACTCTGTTTTAGATACTTCGCTTGATTAACACGGCTCAACCGAGGACACGTGCAGGGAGGATTCAGCAGGGATAACATTTTGTTTTAGTGGTGCCACTGAGTGCTGTGCATGTTTAACTGGACTAACCTTTACTGCAGCGTACTGCAGCAACCATGAGAAAAATAAGCTCAGTTTATTTATGTTTATTCTTGTTGAACAGATATAATAGCATAGGATATTCACTGAAAAGATTTATGATATATTAATTCATTTGCAATTTGTGTTACTACATATGCCTTTATTTGAAAGCTGTAGTGCAATAGAAAATAAATAGTAAAAATATATAGTACAAATAACAATCATACACCCATGTTTCAGAATTAGATCATATTAATAGAAAATAAAAAATGCAATAACACTATAATACATTCTAAAAATGTGGTAAATGTGGTAATTATTCGCCTACACATATGTGTGTGTGTGTATCTATATGTATGTATCTATATATATATATATCTATATATATCTATATATATATAGAGAGAGAGAGAGATAGATAGATAGATAGATAGATAGATAGATAGATATTCTATGCTTTTGCATGGAAATAAGAACAACAGAAATAAGGCGAGGCCTTTTCTCATTTTCAAGATGATAAAACAGAGCACACATAATAAAACATTGATAATATTTGCAGCGTTTCCAAATTGGTTAACAAGAAGAAGAAAAAAAGGTCTCAGCAGCAGAGCAGTTGGGAACTTATTCAAGTCTCAAGTGCAAGTACGTACGGATCAGACCTGAGACCTGGCCTGAAACACAGAGGTAAAGGGCCAACAGATAATCAGGTTTGCACCTTTAAACCCAGACAGCAGAGACGTAACAGAACAAAACGCAGTTACTGTTTTTGTATTTGAAATACCTAAATGTTTTTCCATATCGAAAGTTATGTTGAGCACAAAGTGTCAGATTAAAGAAAACCAAATATTATAGCAATAAACATGTTGCTAGATGTGTAAAAGAATTTTAAAAAATCCACTGGCAGCTTTTCCTTTGCAGTTTTTGTTTTAAATAAAATTCAAGACCTTGCCACCTGAGCCTACTAAACAAGCATGCTGATTGTCAAATTTGACCACTATGACAACTGACACAGACTGAGGTAAATACATGTGTAGGGCTCCTCCTGGCTTTTATTCATTACTGAAGAATTCCTCATTAATTTTTCCACTTCTTAATACAAAAGTAAAAATTCATAAAATGAAAAGGTGCACGGTCTAATGAAAAATTACACATTTTTTTAAAATTACATTTTTTATTTGATTAAACCTCAACTTGACCTTTTATAATCCAGGACAATACAATCAATTAAGAGAGACTTTTTTTCATGAGGAGTATTTCACATGAAAACTGAATGGCTGCCACGACCAAAATGTTCTTTGTGGTAAAACTGGAACATGCTGTAATTTCACACTGACAGGTCAAGTCTTGTCTCATCCAGCTTCAAATGTAACCAACAGAGGGCAGTGTTATGACTTCTCTTTATGGGCATTTATTTATTTATTTGTTTATTCATTCATTCATTCATTTAGTCTGCTGCTATGCTGCCTTACCCTATTCAAATACACTGCATTCTCCCTCATTTGCAAATGATCTCTGATGGTCTGGAGGTGTCTAGTATTTCAAAGTAATCTGAAGCTAGATTATAATGACATTGGTTCCTTTGCCAAATCTATCAAAACACAGAAAAAAGTTTTACTCAAGCTAACTAAGTTGTAAGTTTTCAAAGTACCATTTAAGACTAAAAATTAAACAAGACAAGTTATTACCTCAGAGTACCCTCAACTTGGAAATAAATCATTACAGCTTCGGAATTAGCTACAATGTTATTGTACAAGTCTTCTCATAGGTCCCGTCCTTGTGTCTCTCGTTGTTTTAATATATTCCGCTAAGTGAATAGCCCACAGGCTATTCATTTTACAGACAGTTCAGACAACTCATTATAGGCTGGATGGCAACTGACGACGTGCAAACTGGTTTAGGGCAGGTGGAATTAGTTTTCATTCAATTTGCAGCGCAATTAAAATGTTATTTCTGTTCAAAAATTCACCTCCCTAAGCCTGCTTTGTTTTTAAGCACAAGTGGTAGAAACCTATTAATGTGTGCAAAGGAGCATACATGCTTTTCTCAGGATTGCTCAGTTTATTCTTTGTCACAGTTACTTATGTCCTCAAGGTGTTGTACACTGAAAAGTTTGCACTACCAAAATCTGCGTGGGTACAGGTTGAATTCCTGGTGGCTAGAAATATTAACAAGCACTAACACTTGAGGTATTGTGGAATGTGTAATTATATAAAATTACATAGTACACAATGAATACCACAACCATACGTGCATGTACACTGGTTCACTCAGGTGCCTCTATACTTAGTAAAATGTTAAGCACTGAAGATCTTTACTATGACCTTATATGTATATGAAACCCTCTTTCATAAGACCAGCAAAGACTCTAGTACTCCGTATATGTGTGGAGGTGCAGTATGGCTTCTCAAGCCTACCTTTCCTAAACAGGCCTCCATGCATGTTAAACCAGTCAGAAAGGCCATATCACGCTCTACCACTCTCTTCCCATAATGTCACCTCAGAGTATAACTGTTGTGCGTTACCTTGGGGGAAATTCATGATAGATTAGATAGCACACCCATGGCCGATCCATGAATACCACTGTGCCATCCATGCATGAATAAAGTGAGACACACCTTGATACTTGGTTGGAGTTTGTCACTTAATTGGTATGGTACAATGACTCAACATGATTCACTCGTGTGCATGTATGTTATTATATTGTTCATTGTTAAATGTCACTGTTGCAATCCGATGTTGCGTTTTCACACCCTTAATAATTATGTACACGCTGCACCGTGTAAGGAAAAATGACACGTGGTGGTGATCTGGGAGCCAGCCAGCAGCTACAACAGTGCCATCTCTCTGCTTCCTCATACTTCACATATTTTCTGCTATAAAGAAACAACAGCAAAGACAACATCTTTGTCTCACCCCCTTGTAAGGTTTCATGTATTTGAGAGATAAAATGAATGGCCATTAAAATTGAAATTGCTTACAAGATACCCCAAGCTTGCAACATTTTGTAATGCACAGTAAGTTTGCAATGCAGAGAGCTGCTCGCCTCTCATCTTCAAAACTGGCTGCAGGCAGATAGTTGACAAGTACAGACAATAACATTGCTTTGTTAGCTATTCTTCTCTCTCTCTTTTTGGTTATTTGGTCTTTGGTCTTAATTTGTCAATTATAGGGCCTAAAATAACTTTTTTTGTGGCTGTGCAGTATGTCAGTGACAACATTGGTATTACATGTTTCACTGAAACTCACAAGAAATGATCACAGACAAGTCAGAAGTGACAGAAAATAAGACTCTTCACATACTGACAAGTGGTTTTTTTTTTCCTCCTTCTGGTTTGGGACTACTCTGTGTTCCTACCTAGGTGTTATTAGACTGTGCAGAAACTGTAAAAACCTTACTTATTCTATTCAGGCTGTGTTGCATACGCGAGGTGAGACAAATACTGTGGCTCCTGCTCTTCACAGAGAAGCACCAACTGTTCCATGAGTCATACACCGTTTGAGGTTAAGGATTTTAGAGAAAAACAAAACCAAACAAAAGGACGAAAGAAGAATATGTAAAATCGGTAGCTTGTTTGGCAGGTTCAACTCTTCATCAGTTTGATTTACCGTCAGTATCGCTTGTGCAATAAATTGTGTACTCTCTGACAGAACACGTAAAGGTGTGCATTTGTATTGCACACAAACAGGGTGCTGTATACTGCATGACAAGATTTACATTTGGACAGAGCTGAGGTGATGAGTGATAGAGCACAGGGCCTCGGTTTTACAAAACAAATAAGCCTTAGAGAGATTTTCAAGTTAAAGGACATTAAACAACATGTAGATGCATGTATATTGGATTAAACTAAAAGCAAATTAAAATTGTGTGTCTTATTAACATATATCTGATGAAAATATGGATTTATACACTGTAACTTTAGTAAATGAGAGACACAACTCAAGACTGAACCAGTGATGATCTCAAACGGGGACAAACAGGGATGTAGACGAGAGTCCGTGCACTTGTCCCTTTTAGACAGACAGTGGAGGAACCATAAATGAGTTATCACAATGCTGTCTTTTTGGGAACACAGTCCAAGCGGTATAAATGATTAATAGGCTTCTTCGCTTGTCTTTCAGCTCACAAGGGCCCCCGTCTATGTCAGCCTTGTAGCTGAGACAAAAAAATAACGTGCCACCGGTCTCCACAGATTCCTCCTCAACTCTCTGCCTCGTGATTCATACTTCATCTCACTTCTGTTTGCCATAAGCACTAAAAATCCTGCATTAGAATAGTGATTAGATGGTGATGACTTCAACACCTGTATTATATTGAAAATCATCCCACCCCCCGATTATAATTAAACTTTTATCCACGTCTGTGTGAGATACATTTTGTTGTTATGCTAAATTGCCTGGAGGCAGAGCACATTTCCTTTACTTTCATTTACCTGAAACAAAACGACTTCATGTTTAGTGCTTTAGAAGAGGCTCATTGTGCTTGATTTGTATTCATTCATAGTTGTAAATTCTATGACATGCCAATATTAATGTTAGCCAGTTGTTTCTAAGAGTTTAGAAAGTGTAGCGTGTACAGAGGATTTTCCACAGTAGATGCTGTTTGAGTCATCGTTTTCAGCCTTTCTATCAATATGTAAATCATGGCAGTGAGTCGAATGCCGTAAGCCCCTCGCACCACGTCTGTCTTTCAACAGCCCTCTTAGAGCTTTCATGGATGACCTGATGATGACAAGTGCCCCGGCGCAGGGGCTGCAGTTGGCTCCTTCCGAAAAAGCCTTGGGAAGCTCATCAGCTCAACATGGCTGTTCTTCAAGAGAGCAAATTCCAGGTGTTGGCGGGAAAAAAGTGTCTGGGCAATTTTGCCTCTCCCCAGGAGGCACAGACATTCATCCTTCAAATAACTGCTCTGTCAGAAGCTTGGCCAAGACCTTGAATGACCATACAGGTGACCGGCTGGCAGTCAAAAACCGTGGCAGGTGGTAGTGGGCACGAGTACGAATGTCAGAGCAATTCAAAGCCCGGACTTTGACGTCCTCCCATTTGTCCTGCTGTCAACTGCTGGAGGCTTTGAGAGGAGGACTGTTTTCTCTTTCTATAACTCCTTCCACAAATAGTTTTATATGGGCAGAAGTATGAGTTTAAACCCTCTATTTGCATCTTTAAATTAGTGAATGGCCTCATTCATTGAGTACAATGGTGGCACCTCCCAGATGATGGATAAACATGTCAGGAGTATAAACCAAAGCACAACACGCCAGCACATCTTTCCCCAGTGTTGGTATTCATACATTAAGTAGCCTCAGTGTCAGCAATGCTCTGGTCCTGAAGATATAATATGATTTTTTTTCCCCTTAAGGCAGCAAGTGTATTATTAGACTTGCCCTCCTCCCGCTCAGCTGTAATATTTCAAGCCCTGATCCCTGTCAGTCATTTTAAGAGTTGAATATCTGAAAGTGGCACCTATAGCCTGCGGCTGAATTACAGTGGCATGTGTGACGCAACAGTGGGGGGTGTACAAGCAAACAGACACACTGTGGGTAAAAAAGGACAATACTGACTATTTTTCAACAGGTCCTCTCTGCAGTATAAGTCTACTTTCTGTTCTTTGTTTTTTTTATTGATTTTCTTTCAATTGTTTTCAATTTGTTATGAGTTCCAGACTCCGTAGCCACAAGCCATGCTTTAATAAGCAAAACCCTGTTCACTGCTGGCAGCACCCATCTGTCATACATCAGCAAGAAATGGTGTACACCCCCACCCCCAAAAAACATCACAAACATCTCTGAGAAGACAACTTTAAGTTAAGTAGCATTATTCATTAAGGGCTTTACACAGAAGGTTATAGACTGACAGAGTATGGTGCAAACAGGCCATTTTCACAGCAGACATTTTGGTTTGTCATTGTAGGAAAAGCATAAGTCTCACTAATAATCACCATTCAAGTGTCTCAGTAAGTCATGACAGTGTGAAGGCGAGCAGCATGCTCAATACCAGGACCCTACAACTAAAGCAGCTGAATTCAGTCATGATTCATTTCATTATTGACACCTAAAACGTTCTGTATGAGGACTATTAAATAAGGTGATGCCACAATCACATTCCCAGTAATGTCTGTCCATACATGTAGCATCGCTTCGTCAAGTAAAGCAACAGTAAAAGTGGCAATGAATCAATAGTTTGGCAAAATGTAAAATTCACCCAGATTTCTTGTAGTACATAGTTTTACCAGCAGATGGAGTTCAACTCCATGTAATTACATCTGATTCTCTTTTGAAAATTTGCCACAGCACAATGTCAGGCAACATTTTTGAAGAGTTTTTTGTTGTTGTTGTTGTTTTGACATTTTCTGACATCTGTTATTTTGAGTCTCAAGGTTGAAAAATTTAATAATGAGTAATATATTTTTTATAATTTTAAACATGTAGTTTCTAGCATTTAGTGGAAAAGACACTTCACAGAATGACTTCAATGTAGATGGTGTAAATTCCTAAATAAATTGCTATTCTTTATAAACAAGGGAAAAATCTGTTTGGGGGCAGTAACATCTGTTCGACTCACGGCTATACTGAGCTCTGATTAAACATTGTCTTAAAAAGAAACAGAAAAAAAAATTGTACGATGCATGACTGCAACGTAGTGAAACAATATGATTATTGTTATTTGTTACAATTTAGCATTTTCTTTATATCCACACTAACCTGAAACAAATGTTAGGATTTGCAAATGGGGAAAGTGAGATTTATTCTTTGGCTGAGAAGACGAGCGAGGCACACTGCCACGTGGCATGTGGTTGGCCAGGTGAAGATTGTTAGCCTACTGCTGGCATCCTTGGAGGAGGCGGCTGCCTTCCAGTCAACACTCAGGGAGTAAAAGGCCACTGTACCTGATACATGTCCTCAGGAAACATAATCTGATTTTTTTAGTAGTAATAATACAATTTCTGACCATTTTTTAAAAAATTGGGCTTAATTTTCCATTATTATTATTATTATTTTTGTCTGTCTGTAAGAACGTTACATCATGAATGCTAAGTGCATTTTACCACTCATCTATCCTACCTTTGATGGTATAATTAATGCTTTCCAGCTGCCCACACCAACTTAAATGCATACATTTTTCCCAGGTTATATAATCCCAGACAGATTTCTATTGCTAAATGTAGTGCATTTTTCCAGTTAACATGTAAACATTAAAGGCTTTAGAAATGGACAAACATCTCAGCTCCTACCACCAGATCTGTTACTGTTAGACTGATATACCAGCAGGATGAATAGGATGAATGTGAGCTATATCATTACATGCTGCAGTGGACAAATGAATGCATTAGCAGCCTTGGAATTCCCTTGTTGCTTATTAATTAGCAAGCTGTGGGTTGGTGGGAATAATCAGCAAGGAAAGGTTACTGCAAGCTAGCGAGCTAGGCTAGTGTTAGTCAGGGAAGTACCTTGTTTTGCTTTATCAGTGTGCCAAATGCCATCTCACCTGGCTGTCAGCTAAGCAGGCAGCATGCACTGACAAGTGGAAGTGAGGTAGCTAATTATATAGTAGCCCAGTGCAGTAGTGAGGTAGGTAAAATGAGCTGTCTGTTTAGTGAGCTGTCTATCTGGCTCCAAATGGTGAATAAACGTAGAATTGCTTTGCCTGCTTTCTGTTTGTATCTGATGTATATGACATTTAGATGCAATCAGCAAAGAACTTGAAACTTAAATGATGATGAAAATGTCCACCTTTTATTCATGTATTAGTCATTGGTGCCAGCATGTGTATAACGCCCACAACACTTAGCCAGTGTTCTCTGTAGCAGCCTGGTTTACTTCCACCATCCGCTGATGTATCAAGGACTACAGGGAGGGTTTGAGTTTCATTTTCTCCCCGCCCGGTGGTATCACAGCGCAGTCTGACCTCAGAACAGCATTTTGGGCGGTCAGACTACTTCTCAGTTTATCTGCGCAAGAGAACATAATGGAATATTTTCTATTGTATAACATGTTGTCAAAGTCAAAGCAGTGGATCAACAGCTGAGGAAACACAAGATGAGGTTCAGGCTGCCACTCATCATGCCCACCTGACAGGAGAAGCAGTACTTGCCACAATGATGAGGACTTAGTCTTTTGAATGACTGCGTCAGACTACGTCAGAGTCTAACCAAACTGAAAAGATGGCAATGAAGTGGCTTTTCATGAACCCAGCTCAACGACTGGATAATCAAGAGTGCACACATTTCAGCATCACCATTAGAGAAGTATATATACCTCTTTTGTTAGTGCCAAAGAGCCATTCAAAAGAATTGGATTATTCACAACTGACTCACCACTAATGTGCGAGGCCTGCTGGGACATGTAGGCAGTGTGAGACAAGCTCTCTAAGCTGGAGAACAATCATTTCTCTGTCATCATGAAGAGCATAAAGGCAGTTATACTGTACCCTTAATAGACTTAAAAGACAAATGGCTCAGTCTGTACACCATCCACACAATTAGCAGCAGTGTTTTCCTTAACTCGTCAACTTTAAAGGCCCTGAAAACTCATTTTCTCAATTAGCTCCTTACTGTGAGCAATGAGAACCTACAAGAGCACAATACTCTCTGCTGAAGTGAGGACAATTTATGTCATTTTACATAAGACTTTACTGGAGTTTTTGTCTGCGCTCTTCTCACAGAGCTTGAAGGGGGCGGCGCTCAGTTCGGGAAATGGCAATGTCATGCGTCTTTGTGCACCAATCATGATTTAGTAATATTGGAAGCAAAATGGTGATGACGGTTGGTGGAGTGTTTGCTGATGTTGCCAGGCCACTACCAGTCAAATCTGATCGCCACACCCATACCGTCCTGGTGAACAAAGTTAACACAGTTTTTGAGTGTTAAACTCTTAATAAAACAGGATATTTTCCCCAAAACATCAAGGTACCCTTATTGCACATTTGGTAATGAATATTTGTTACATGTTATTGAGAAATACTCAAGACTTGAACTAAAATACACATTTTGAAATGCACAGATATATGGTTGTTGTAAGTGGCTGATTATACACTTAAGCTCCCATTCTCACCTCTGTAACTGAGCAGGTGTACAGCTCCACTGCTGTAAGCATCTAACAAACCCCCAAAGACCATGCAAAAGCGATCTGGTGAGATACTTCCCTTCATATCCTTCAGAAAACAAATGTTACATACGTCAGCCAAATCAGTGAACATCTGCCTTGGGACACACAAAAATCCCAGAAACCAAATTGCAGCCTGTTTCCTGAGGAGCTCACACATGGTGTGTCGCACTCATCACCTGCACTAAGGACAGTATTTCTTCGGGGAGGGGGGCTGCAGTGACATGCGTGCTAGCAAAACCAAGAGCAGGCAGGCCCAGCTAGCAGCCACCAAAATCTTCTTCACAATGATGCCCCTAAACACTACCAAAAAAGTGACACTTCCTTCGAGCGAGTGTGCAGACACCTGTGGGCGTCTCTCGTCCTCGACAACTGAGAATGGTCTCTCGGGTTTTATGCCAGCTGAGTATTTTAGGACCAGGGAAAGGGAGTTTCTGCCAGGCAGGAGCCAAGACGACCAGCAATATTTTTTATGTTTTCATAATACTGAAAGTAATTCTTAGCCCTGTATATGCCTGCATCCCTTCACTGAAAATAATATATTATTGATTAAAATGTTTGATAACTAAAAATAGTACTTCTTTCTGAGTGTATAACTCCTGACTGATCTAGAGGTTATCACAGCAATTACATAAATAATAAACGGTAATTTGAATTTGGCAGCTCCAATGAGAAGTGTGCCATTAGCCCCTGCTGAAGATAAATCTGGCCACTTTTCAGTCAGCAGCCCCATGATCTGGATGTTCTGCTTGGGTTTAGCCTGTTTAGATGACCAGCGCTTGTCCTTGGCCTACTTTTTTGTCAGAGGCATACCATAGAGCCAAAAGACTATAGTCCCTTAAACAAAGCGGCACAGGAGGATGGAGACAACATATTTATGGGTGAGTGCATTTCAAGTCGTAGACAGGATTATTATAATGGAAGTTTGTGAATGTACATCAATGGAAATGCTCTCAGTGTTCAAGCTTGTCCACAGGGAGAGGTTTTTTTCTCTTTGCGACTTCTAGCATGATATATTTTTAACAGCATGTGCAAGTGTGTGACTGCGTGTGCATGTGTGGGTGTTGCAGGGGCGACGAAATGTTTTTGTGCTTAACATATTCACTTTTTACATAATTATCATCTATATGATGCTGTTTTCCTGTAACTCATTGCTGTGGCAATTAAATCTCAGACTGCTCATTCTCTGCAACAGAAGAATCATAACTTTGAGAATGTGAGAATACTCAAGTTTTGGCAAAGGAAATGTGAGTGCAGAGCTGCTTGCTCACTCGAGAGCAGAATTATATAATCTTGTATACAGGTCAGCCATATTAGGATCATCTTCTGAGAGAAAACGAGCACATGTACTATGTATATGGCCCATAACTCAAACACTCTCTTTCATATGCATAAAAACTCTCATATTTACCACTTCCACTCTAAAGCGTACCTAAATATCTGTCATAGTCATTACATTATCTCACACACATACTGCACACACTTACATTAATTACTAATGCATTCCCATAAACATGATTTGCTCCCTGTTGCACACTAAAATATTTACACAGACATAAAATGATCTTGAATTCATTTCTGAAATAAACAGAAAATGTTTCACCTTCATATACAGACACCTTTCCTCACAGTCTTCTTTCTTTTTATTTATCAATTTTTTGTTTGTTTGTTTCTGAATGTGAAAGAGATTTCAGTTGAGTGCAGCAGTGGAAGAGGAAGCTGCCAAAGCTGTCAAAATAAGTTAGCTGTGAAGGCTGAGGGCACATCAAGTGCTACTGTACAAATGAACAACTAAATGAAAAACAAAACCTCAACTCATCACAGATGTGATAAGTGGATCTACTTAATTATCTGTGACATTTACAGATGATTTCGTAAACCAATTTCTGCTGGCACATAGTCAAGACCGGTGTGGTACAAAGAGGAGCATGCTACAACATACACCAATGTAATACAGCAGAGTGAAACACTGATTACAGTAGAGTTTTGTAGGGTTTGACTGATTGACTGTATAGAACGTAACCCCTGGATTTGATTGCAGCTAATAGGCTGCTGAAAATTTAATTAATCTGATATAAACTTTTCGTATCAAATGCAGAAATTGGATTTTGTCTCACATCTCTTCCATTCGAAGCATGTTAGAAAGCAGTGTTTTAAAGATGCTATACAGAAGTTTTTGCTATTGCTACATAGCCAACTCTATCATTAACAGCTGTTTATTTACCAGTATAGAAGAAACTGTGAGTTCAGCATCAAACTTCTTTCCTTTACTATCCAAGAGCTGTCTCCAACTTCTTCTACTGAAGTTAGCACGCTAACCAGCTAGCCCTGGTTCATCCCATCTTGTAATACCAGTTTAGTGGTTTTAGACAGTGAGTCATGGTAGCATCGTGTAAACGCACTGATGGCTGAAGGTCTTGCTAAGTAAACAGCTCGTAATGTTAATGTTGGCTAGGTAGTGATACCAGAAACTTAAATATATCACCCTCAAAGGCCAGTATGAATGAGAAGAAAAATTACAGCAAACAAGACTGTTTAAATGTACAGATGATAACGCGTGTATTGTTGTAAAACAGACAGAAAAAAACAGAATCTATATTTTAACAGATTAATCATTAATCATCAGGCAATTTTTTGGGGATTCCAGTTTATCTTATTAGGAAAACAAATCATTTTTCATTTTTAACTGATGTTAAGACAAAATAAGTCATTGGAATACAACACGTATATATATATTTGTGAGTTTAAAAATCTAATAGCAATGTATCAGCCAATAGTAATGTTCTTTAACATACACACCTATCTTGATGCAGATCCCCTATTTTATTTTTTATTTTTTTACAGAATTGTGACCAAGATGCAAAATAAGTTTTGCACTGGTGGACAACCGATGTAATGGTGACACAGTTTGTTATTTACCTCAAACCTAGTTTGCTGTTTGTACTGTCATTTCTTGTTACTTCTCACCAAACATAACATATTTGAAAGTACAAAATATTCCCATTCTAAACACTAACGTCCTGAGAGATAAATATCATCTGGTCCTTTTAATACACTGCTATCACATTATTTTCTCTCTCTATTCATAATTGAAAAATATCTTAAAAGATAAATCTCAGGAAAAAAAAAAAACCTTGGTCGCAGCCAATTAGTCTTTCAATGCATAATAAATAGAGTTGGAGTGCCAGTGGAAGTTATTAAATGTTATATGATGATGGTGAAATATTGTTTTAACTACCTCTGCTTGAATCTCTGCTGGATATCTCAATAAACTACAGTCACATTAAGCTGCTGCCTAGCTTCGAACAAGTTACATTTGTAGGTATTCAGTTCAACATGAGTCAAAAGAAGATGATCAGATGCCAGAAAAACAAAAAACTAGTAACCTAGTGTGTAGACTAACAGGTATGGAATAGATTAGGAGTAATTAAGGTAGTCCATCTTTTCCTTTAATTATAGAGCTTAACATTTGTGCAAGCATAACTGTGAGTGTATCTACAACAGTGGCCATCTATAGGATGTGGCCATCTGTGGATTTAAGTGTTTGTTTGTTGTATTGCACTGTACATTTTGATCCAAGCCCCTACTTTTCACCCCGGGGAACAAATGTGTGTTCATCATTTAGAATTGCTTTATTGCTGCACCATTGCTCCAGCATTGTGGGGGAATCAGAAAAGTGGGGATGAGGTGGGGTGAGGGGTGGATTTGTACAATTATAGAACTGATGATGCAAAGACACTGAAGCGCATATTTCCCCCTTACACAACCCCCGAGTGGTACGGTCCACAGTCTTAAAGGCAGAGCGTACAGCTGTGATGAGTGCATACATTTACTTAACACCATTTTATTAAAGCTAAACAAAATAGTTACTGGTTAGATATTTAAATCTGACGGTCCTTTGTGATTCTCTGCCCCATATTCCTTTTTTTGAAATGAATGGACACACACACATAATACAAATGCACACATTCATATACACACACCCACACACACATACTTACTGTACACACACAGATTTTGATGCACAAGTGATGCATCCAGTGATAAATCCAGTGCAGAGTTCCTCACTCAGTCCTTGGCACTACAACAGTGACCATATGACAACAACAAGCCTCCCTATTACCATGGCAACAACTGCACCATTGCTAAGGCAACAGCTGCAGAGTGCTACAACAAGCAGAAAAACCTTCACGCATTTTCAATCTCATTACTTCATCCGGTTAATGTAACCTCCTGTTACTTTCAATCTTTTTTCTTTTTTTTTTTCCTTTTGGTCTTCTTTAAGTCACTCTTGCTCTGCTTCGTGCTTTCTTTCTCTGTGATGCATATGTAATTCACACTCTCCTCCTCAACACATTTTCTTTCGGTCTAATTCCTTCTGTCTTCACACACACACACACACACACACACACACACACGCACTCACCCACTCTCCCTCTCCTTTTCTCTCTCCTTCACTGTCCCCTCCCTCAGTTCTTCCTCTCCATCCTCTGCTGTTTTGCTGTCTTATTCTCTGTTTCTCTTTTTCCCTTTCTTTCCAGTGTGAATCCCCCCTCTTTTTTTTAATCCCCACCACCTCTGTTTTCCATCTCCATCCTCTCCTTCCTCCATCTCTTTTCATATTCACCCCATCTATTTCTCTTTCTTTTCCGAGCTGTTTCACTCTCGCCTCAAACGGATATACTCTCACCTTCCCTTTTCTCCGCTCTTTCTCTCTCTCTCACACTAAATTCCGAGACGACCCTCACTCCTCTCCTCTCCTCTCTCTTTTCTTTGTTTCCTGTGGCCTCCCTCCTTTTCTTGGGTTCAGTTGGTCAAAGTTCGCGGAGGAAGGAAGGCAGGAGGAGAGTGAGAGCGCAGGAGTGGGGCAGGCTGGGGAGAGGGGTGTGGGGTCTCAGCCCTCTGTCGTGGGGGGTTGGGGGGGTTGAGCTACACCCCAATATTTTGTTTTAAGTACCATGGACTGCCTCTGCATTGTGACTACAAAGGTAAGCCTATCTGTTGTTCATTACTCTGGCTCATCGTGTGTGTGTGTGTGAGAGAGAGAGAGAGAGAGAGGTGCCACAACTGTATCTGAACACAGAGTAGAAGGAAGCACTCATCTCTCTGTTGTCTCTCAATTATAAAAGTAAGCCATCTACGTGCCAGTTATTCTTCTCTAAGGCACGACAACGTTGCTATCGTTGTGATCTTCTTGGGATTTGTATAGTTGAGAAAAACCTCAGGGTGAGCTGGGCTACCTGAGCAGCGTATAGACAGAACACTCTTTGATATCTCCCTCTCTGGATGACCCTCTCTCCCACTCTCTCTGCATCTCCTACTCTGTGTCATGCTTTGTGAGTGTATAAACAGGGGCTGACTGACCTGCGTGGATGTAGTAAAAGCGGGAGAGAACCGGCGCTACGGGTTGCCTGCGCGGGGCTTTTGTGTCATGCCGGAGCTGCAGAATATGTCAGGGAGAGACCATGGGAGGGCACTCTGCATGATAGTCTCCTCATATTTTCAGCTGCTTTTTCTTAACCTTGACCGTAGGCACACGTTAGAGCTACCCACAAGCATCTGCACACATCTGCCTCGCACACACACACACACACACACAGGATATGGCGGCCGTGTTATATCTAGCCTAGCATATTGCTCTGGCGTCCAGCACTCATGCTACTGCTCTTAATGGAAGTCCGGTCATGGTGGCTAATAAAAGCGAAAAATGAAAACTGTAATGTGGTCTGTTGAACACACTCATGGGGTCGAAACCTGTTTGTTCAGGCGGCTACAATCTATTTCCACCTTGAAAAATCCTGGTGGGCGTAGTTTGTGCAGCACACAGATTTCAAGACAGGTGAACAGTACGCATAGCAGCTGCACCTGAATGCAGTTTCTGGCGGAAGTGATGACAAAGAAAGTGGAAATAGAAATACACACACACACACACAGATAGCAACTCTGACAGCTGTGTGAAGGTGGTGATCATTTGAAATCAGGCTTGCTCAGTGTGTAGAGCAGAGGCGTGCAGCTGACCTTTCAGATGTATTACATAAATTTGTGTATCATTGGCGCATTACATTCGTGCAACATCAACCTCTCAGTTTCCTTGTGGCAAGTTGTTGGTCAGTTAAACACTTAGATAAGTAGGTGCAAGCAGATGGGCAGAGAGACCGCATTTATAGTGAGTTTGTTAAAAACATTTTTGGTTCCATAGCATATAGATGCCAAGTAAAAGCAAACCATGGTTTCACATGCCTCTAATGAGCTAACAAGCTGGTAGCATACTTGCGTTGGTTCTAGAAGCCTATTTTTGTTACCTAACACGATGCAGTGTGACAAATTCTTTGTGAGAAAAAGAAAAAAAGAAAATAGCATTATCTCTCTGAAGCAATGAACATCAGTCCCTCATATTGCATCTTGTTGTCTTGGGTGTGACTCACTGGTTAGCTTGAAAGAAAGAAAGAAAGAAAAACGCGATAAGTGAAGATACAGTTGGTAACAGTGGATATTTCAAAACTTAAACTTGTTCCAGAATCACCGCCGCTACCGAGTGAAAAAAAGACTTACTGTAAAGCTGGCAAGAAAACCTGGGGTATTTGCCAAAGAAGTTGTGAGACAGATGGTCAGTTTATAAAGAAAGGATGGTGCACAAAGTGGTAAGGAAGCCACTGAGAGGTGGTAGCAGGTCTTTGATCAACCAAAGATGCTGAATACGTGATATAGCTACGACCACCATTACCTTGAACAGTCACCAACCTCTCTGTGGTATCCAATATTTAGAATTTAAATTGGACATTAACAAGAGATTCCGTGGGGTGGAAATTCACTATCTTTCCATTGTGAAAATTCACCTGGATCACAGGTGGTTGACAGGGTAGATTGTATTCATTTTAAATGTGAGTTATTAAACTTTTATTGAGCAGCTGCATTGCAGGTGAGGTGACAGCTTGCCATCGTAACAGATGATGCGGGTAGCTACTCCCTAGGTGAGCTGTTCCCAACACCCATATAAGAGTATAACAGAGTTGTATTAAATAATGTTGCTTCCATACAGGTCCTTTAAGTTTTTGCTGTACGCCAGGTGAAGCCACAGTGAAACTGGTGGTGACAATGCCAGCTAACTTTTGGTGTATCCTTAATAACTTGAAGAGATTGAACTGACTTCTTTGGTCTAAATACCTTTTACTTTTGAAAAAATGGTGGCTCGAGCAATACATTTACAATGCAATACAGGCCCAGCCATCTTTAAGACTTAAATGCAGCTTTAAACTGAGCCCACTGTGTTGAGTATTTTGATGGAAATTCTAAACCTGAATTTCCAGTGATATTTTAAAGCGGACTCATTTGATAACAATTCAGGCAGGGTGGTGTGATACTGTGAGCACTAGAAGCAAGCTCCCTTTAGCCCACTAAAGAGGTTTGTATTATCAGAACAGGGAGTTAATAAAGTAAAAATTAACTAAGTATTTCAGTTTATTATAATATCTTTACATAAACCCTGATGGGAAGTACAAGCCTTTGGCTTTTATGCGGGCACTGCTCTCTGCCATATCGTCCCCCAAACACTCCAAAATACCTCATGTTTGTCTGTATATCCTGGCAGCGTACTGGTCTAACAGGAAACAACTTGAAAACACTCCAACAAATACTGATGAGGTCGTGTTAGGTCATTTGTTGCTTGCTGGTGCAGACTTGAAGCAGCTCTGTTGGTCTGTAGACAACATGTTCTCTAATTTCTAACAGAGCGACCCCAGAACACATTTAAGTTTGGGGTTTCCTCTTAATGCATGATTCCATAAATTTCCTTTTCCTCCTGGACTTTTTTAACAAAACATGTAATACCCACAAGCATCTGCACACATCTGCCTCTCGCACACACACACACACACACACACACAGGATATGAGCGACGTGTTATATCATACAACATGTGCTCAGCGTCAGCACTCAGCCGCACTGCTCTGTGGAGGCAGTCCCGGTCATGAAATTGGCTAATAAAAACGAAAAATGAAAGAGCTGTAATGTGGTCTGATGCCAGACACACTCATGGGGTCAGAGCCTGTTTGTTCAGACGGCTACAATCTGTTCCACACCTTCGAAAAATCCTGGTGGACGTAGTTTATTGGCACACAGATTCAAAGACAGGTGAACAATGCACTGTAGCAGCTGCACCTGAATGCAGTTTCTGGCAGGAAGTGATGACAAAAGTGGGAAATAGAAATACACACACACACACACAGATAGCAACTCTGACAGCTGTGTGAAGGTGGTGATCATTTGAAAATCTTGGACTTGCACTCAGTGTGTAGAGCAGAAGTGAGTGCAGCTGGCCCTTTCAGATGTATTACATAAATTTGTGCTTAACAGTGGCACATTACATTCATTTGCTTATCAACCTCTCAGTTTCCTTGGCAACAGAGATTATTGGTCAGTTAAACATAGATAAGTAGGTGCAAGCAGATGAGCAGAGAGACCGCATTTTACACTGTGGAGATTTACATTAAAAAACATTTTGGTTCATAGCATATAGATGCAAATAAAAGCAAGCCATGGATTTCACATCTTCCTCTAATGAGCTAACTTTCAAGCTGTTAACTGCACGTTGGTTCTAGAAGCCTATTTTTGTTACCTAACACGATGCAGTGTGACAAATTCTTTGTGAGAAAAGAAAAAAAAAAGAAAATGTCAACGTATCTCTCTGAAAGCAATGAACATCAGTCCCTCATGCATCTTATTTGTCTTGAGTGTGACTCACTGAGTTAGCTTGAAAGAAAGAAAAGAAAGAAAAAACACTGATAAGTGAAAGACCACAGTTGGTAACAGTGGATATTTCAAACCAAACTTGTTCCAGAATCCTGCATCGCTACCGAAGTGAGAAAAGACTTACTGTAAAGCTGGCAAAGAAAACCTGGGTATTGCCAAGAGATTGTGAGACAGATGGTCAGTTTATAAAAGGGAAAGTTGGTGCACAAAAGTGTGTAAAAGAATGCACTGAGTGAGTGGCAAAGCAGGTCTTTGATCAACCAATGAGATGCTTGAATACGTGATATAGCTACGACCACCATTACATCGAACAGTCACCAACCTCTCTGGTATCCAATATTGTTAGGCGAATTTAAATTGGACATTAACAAGAGATTCACGTAAGAGGTGGAGATTCACTGTCTTTCCATTGTGAAAATTCACCTGGATCACAAGTCGGATTTGACAGAAAGTGGGTGTATTCCTTTAAATGTGAGTTATTAAACTTTAATGGAGGCTGGCTGCATTGCAGGTGAGGAGTGTGGCTTGCCATCATGTAGCAGATGATGGGTAAGCTGCTCCCTGGGTGAGCTGTTCCCTGACACCCACATAAAGTATAACAGGTTATGTAAATAATGTTGCTTCCCCATGCAGGTCTGTGCACTAAGTTTTGCTGTGTGGGTGAAGCCACAGTGAGCTGGTGAGTGACAAAATACCAGCTAACAGTGTGTGTGTATAGCACGCGAAGTTGAACTGAAGCAGCACAGTCCTAAATGCTGCTTTTACTTTGAAGAATGGTGGCTCGAGCAATACATTACAATACAATACAGGCCCAGCCATCTTTAAGACTTAAATGGCTTCCCCAGTGAGCCACTGTGTTGAGTATTTTGATGGGAAATTCACCTAAACCCTGAATTTCCAGTGAAATGTTTGAAACGGACCTCATTTGATAACAATTGAGGCAGAATTAGTGTGATACTGTGAGCACTAGAAGCAAGCTCCTTTGTACTAAAGAGGGAGTTTGTATTATCAGAACAGGAGTTAAATAAGAGTAAAATTAGACAACTAAGTATTTCAGTTTATTATAATATCTTTACTATAAACCCCTGATAAGTGCAAACCTTTGGCTTTGACAAAAGGAACACTGCTCTCTTGCCATATCGTCCCCCAAACACTCCAAAATACCTCATGTTTTGTCTGTATGCTCTAATGACATCAGTCCTAACAGGAGAAACTAACTCTGAAAACACTCCAACAAATACTGATGAGGTCGTGTTAAGTCATTGTTGCTGGTGTAGACTTGAAGCCGCTCTGGTGTCACCTTGAACAGCTTGTAATTTCATCTAATTTCTAACAGACGACCCCAGAACACTGACCCCAGTTTCAGTTCCTACCAAGTAATGGATTCATATTTTCTTTTTTCCTCCTGGACTTTTTTAACAGCTTATGTAATTTTCTGCTCCTTCCTACACTAAAACCTCAGAAAATAAATAAATAAATTGCAACATATGATAGCAATGCATCACACAGAAGAGTCATTACATAACATTTGGAACTGGAATATTAGGGCATATCAGCTTTGGGGAGACGTCACAGGATTTATATTTGGTTGCGAGCCTGACAATACCTTTGACTCTCCCTCCCTGTATGGCACTGAGTCAGAGAAGGACGGTTTGATGTTTGAGAGGCAAGAACAAAGATGGTGTACGCAGAAGAAGGAATTAAATCTCTTATATTAGATGACTGATAGAAAACGACTGCAATAAAGAATCAAGCGTGCGTGTAAAGGAGGACATATACAGTATATTTCCGCTAACTGTCACTGCCTTCCTCCTGCTATGCTTGCCTTACACCCCTCTGATTATCACCCCTCTCCCTGTTGTCACCCTCGTTCCACTTCTCTGCTCTCACATTTCCAGTTCCTCAAGTTTTTTTTGTCCTCTCTGCCTCCTTCACCTCTGTAATCCCTCGCTCAGTCCTCTCCTTCCAGCCTCCTCTTCCCTTTATCTCATCCCCCCCCCCCCCACTCTCTACTCTCCAGCTTACCTTCTGCCCTCCTCTACTGCACTTTCGAGGCTTCCCTAGTTGCTGCTTCTTCAAATAAATTATACATTTGACAAGATGTAGTCAAAGTCAGCAGCTCCGCGTGCACTATACTGCCTTCATGTATGGCTTCATGCTCCGACACGAACATCTCCTTCCCTGGAATGGGTTTTCGCACTCACATTTGTAATTATTTTGTGCTGCCAGCTGTTTTTATGGTTCTATATATATGAATATTTATATCTTGTGAGTGCACGTGTACATACAAGGATGAGAGGCTTATGGCTGCAGCTGCATCTTGCTCTAGTCCTAAGAGTCTCCAAAATGGAGCTGAGCTAAACCTTCTGCTCGCAAGTCAAACGAAGCCTCCTCAGTGTTCGTTCAGCTCGTCCACCTCTAACAAGTGTCCATTCACCATTCTGTGAGATGTGTGTCTGTACGAGCATGTGACATACAGTACACTACTGCGCTGTGGGTTTGGGATTAGTGATCCAGTGGAGAGCTCATATGATCTCTGCTCAAGGGCACGAGCGTCCACGAGGCCTTTGTATGCAGCCACAGAGACACTGATCCTGCCAAGTTGCTCCCAGGGTACAGTGAGCGAAGCAGGGCTTGCCCCGGCACAAGTCTGATGCCATGACTGCACAGCACTGAGGTTCTGTATTGTCAAATTAAAAAAATAAATAAATAGAAACACAGCAGAATCAACAGAGATGTAATTATATACGGACAACTGTTATTTTATTCCTCCATCATCATTTCTGCTCAAATGACAGCTCGCCTTTGTGCTCATGAGGAAATAGTGCGAAATTCTGTGGTCAGCCACGGTTTTGTTTCGTCTTTAAGCACATATTGCACCACTCACCCACACATTTAACTGCTTTCCCGAAAGAAAGGCAGACACCTACATGATCAGACAGAGCTCACACAAACTGCAGAGCATCCTGGTGGCTTCTGCACTGTGAATTGTGTTAAGAAATTGGGTGCGAGTTCAAGTCTTGGGAAACTTGTCAGGTTTAATTAAATGGGAGGCAGAGGCTTGCTGTACGGTGCTAATTTCTTTACTGCAGGTGCTGAAGTCAAGCAGCTGCAATTGTTGTGAATGGTGTTGGTGAGGATACCCCCCCCCCCCAAACATAGTATATGCTCATCAAGCACCTCATTTCACCTCCTTGAGCTTTCAGAGTTAACACTGGCGATGGTTTGCTATATATATATATATATATATATATATATCAGTTCATCCAAGCTCATCAGTCCCTCTCTATGATAATATGTTGCTGAAGCAATGCTAACCTCCAGTCTCTCAAGTACTTTATAATGCCCACCACCCCCATCAGGAGCCTAAGCCAGCAAGGAGGCTGTTAAGAGCTTCTCTTTGTTAAACGCACACAACACAATCTGTGCTCAGTGCTTATCCTCACTGTCTTTTGCTTCAGTCTGCTCCACAGTCTCACCCAGTGAGAGTATGAGTGATTCCTTGTCATTTCTTTCCAATTGTACCCCAAATGTTTCGATATTATTGATGATATTTTATTCAGTATCTTTATTTCCCTTTAATGTTTTGATGTATATTTCTATTTATCAAATGAAAATGCTTTGAGGCTGACTGTTCCTTTTGGACAAGCAGGCATTCATTAAAATCCTTATATTTGGTGCCAATGACATGAAGGGAATATAACGTCTTCTTTAGTAGAACACAAATGAAAAAAATCCTCAAATCTTTTGTTTTGGTCTTCATTGTATTTAAAAAACAGCCTACTTCTTGTCCACCAGCAGACCCTGCCTGCTTATAGGCTCGGATGCTTAATTTCAGTGTTTTGGTTGTCAGCATCACTGTCCGTCCTGAAATTGTCCATATGACAGGTGACAGATTAGATCCATCATTGATTGTTTGGGCTGGAGACTTTGTCGTCTCACATCAAGTGAGAAGGCTAACCAGGAGGAGGAGTGTGGCTGACAGCTGTGCTATTCTGCTCTGACACTGTCATATGCAACGAGTGGACAAGACACGCAACAAATCTGTGTTGTAATTCTGTAACTGAGACTATGGGAAATAACTAAATCAATAGAGATGATGATGTTTGTTTAAAGATGAGGGTAGATTCAATAGAGGAGGTCCTGTGGGCCTCATTAGGTAGAGAACTAAGGTCATGGTGGGTCAACTTCTCACCAGGGCCTCCTGTAATAAAGCTATATGACCACATTATAGGCATTTTAGTTAAAGGAGTCACCTTACTAGCATATGTTATGTAATTAGAGTCAATGTATGTGTGCTTGCATATGTGTGGGATGGGATGTGGATGTGAGTGAGCGCAGAAAAGAGGAAGGAGAAGGTGGGGGAAAAAAATGACAAAAACAAGAATGACAAGGATGGTAGTGCTGATATCTTCGATATGAATAGCACTTGCATTAGCCTTGCAAATGGGATCAGATTTTCTTACAGTGCTGTGATCATGTTTTTCAACACAGCACACAATGACACCTTGTGGCACACTGCTTAACTACAGCACAGGAGTGCATGACAATCTGGCTCAGGGATACTGTCAAATTGCAGCCTCTGGTTGTCGTCCACGCAATCAGCTGGATGCTCCGATGCTACATTATGCTACATTAGCCTGAGCCTTAGAATACATACGTGGCCTGCCTTCGCTGAGGTTGAGGTCTTGTGTTTTTCCTCATGATTAATAGGAAATTGCTGGACCCCATATCAGTTATTCATAAGCGGTCCCTTGTCACAGACCCTCGTAATGTTCTCATCTGAAATTCAGGTCACGGATTTGTTCAGGGGTTTTTAACCTGCTGTTTGGCAAAGAGCACAAGACTGCCCAGAGTACCAGTCATATTTGAATTATATGCTTTCTAAGTCTAATGATACACCTTGCTGCCTTCATGCCCCAAATAAATTTGAATGAGAAACACGACATGAGCTAATGACACCATGAGAGCTCGCACACGCATGCACTCACGCTCGACACAGTAATGTACGAGCTCACATATTTTGTGTGATTTGTTTGTCTCTGGCTTTGTATCTTCATGTTCCTCTTATAGGTGATGTCAGTTGCCTAGCAACCAAGCAATCAGGGCCCGATTGTTGCCATGACAACATGGCAGGGGTATCATCATGGAGAGAATAGAGATGAAAGGAGGAAGGGAGGGAGAGAGGAGAGGAAAAGAGAGATAGGGAGAGATAGAGAGAGAGAGGGAGAGAGGGAGAAAGAGAGAGAGAGAGAGAGAGAGAGAGAGAGAGAGAGCCCTGCCATTGAGGGGTGTTGATAATGTGAAGCCCACAGTGTGCAGGTAGGAGGATGACCTCTGTGTAGGCGGTGGCAGAGAATGCTCATGAATGCAGAGAATAGAAAATTAATGTTTGGTCTTATGTGGCTGGATCCGCGGGTTACGCAGCATTTGACACTGTTCTAACAGTACAGGCTTGATTCCAGATGGAAATGTCACGATGTGCTCCAGTTGTCTTTAGTCACAGACAGTGAAGCTGAAGCACAGAAGCCACCACTCAGTGTGTCGCTGGGGTCTGGAGTGCTTCGGGCCTAACCTCTGCAGGTGTCATAACCCATCCATCACCCGACAGCAGTCCACTGTAAAGCAGTCCAATGGGGTCATGGTGCATTTACTCTGTTTATTCCCTCGCTCATCTCTGCCCTTAATACAGCCATGTAGCAGAGAGAGACGAGGCCAGAGAGGGGGAGAGCAGGAACTACACACAAATACACCAATTATGATGCCAATTAAGCTACTGAATGGAGCAGAGTAGATACAGAATTATATTTAGTGTCAAAATACTGACTACATTGACTGAATTAGTGGTATAACTGAATGACATGTTGTTATTGTAAAGATTGGGCAAGTGTGTCTAAGCTAAAAAGACTAGCCAATACAGCTATAAAAAAGGACCACAGTAATAGCAAATATATTTGAAGAAGCTTTCTGGACCATTAGCCTTCATTCATTCAGCCCAGTAGTTGCACAGAACACTGTGGATTGTGTTGCCTGTGGGCTAATATCACTGATTTTAGCATCTTATATTTGTTTAAACATCATATTCTAGGTTTATGTACATTATGATTTATTTGTTCCCAAAATGCCCATTTGTATATTTCATAAAATACTTGACAGTTAACGGTTGTTGTCAAATTCTTTTGATCACTTAAACACTTGATGTTAGTTTTACAAGACAAGTTTACAAGTTTTAGACACCTGACATCAAAATTTCATGGGCAAATCGACTTTCACAGTCTGGTCAGTCTTTTGCTGTTTTGCTTGTTTTGCTGCAAGAGCACGAGCCACAGAGGAGGGATTCAACTCAACTCCTTTGCCTAAAGAGTTACCATAAAACATGTAAATCATTGCTCTAACTGTAGACATGCACTTATGTGCCTGTGCTGAAGATACAGAGATATATATTTGTAAGATTGATTTACTTTGAACAGGGTTGCTTTCTTACTTAATACCAGTCCAAGAAATATTGATCATCGTAGCTAAATCTGGATGATATGGGATGTATAATGTAAAAAATCAGGATACATGGTTCTTTGAGTGTTTTCTGGGTTTTCTGTGATTATATTTAGCATTTGAAGTGAAGCAACTGAGGCTAAATATATGGAATTCAATAAATAGTTACATGTACATCTTGACACAATCAGTAGACACAAAGACTTGTACACACTGTAGTGTTTTGGGTATCATAATGTATGTAATGACTGATGTTTTAGCTCAAACAAACACTTTCTAATATTTCAACATGCGAATAGCCATTCTAGCACCTGTTGTTTTAATATTTTCATTCACCAGTTTCCACTGTGTTAGGCCGATGTGAACTGTTAAGGTGAGAAAGTACAGTAAGCTATGTTGTGTGCACCAAAGGTCGTCTAAAAGGTGTTTCTGAAAAGCATAGATAGAAAAAAGATCCTTCAGAATAGAAACAGATCTGAGTATCAAAACAACCAGTCACATATTAAAGGAGCATTATACAGTATGTGTAAAAGCACAGTGACATCAAATGAATAGTGTCAAGCCTTTGGCCAAGGCTTTTGTAATGCAACAATATAGATATCTGTTCAGGGACATTTACTTTCATGTTACGGTTAAAATTATGCTGCAAATTGAAGAAGACTAATTAATGATCACATTTAGAGGACACAAGAGTGAATTACATTCCCTCAAGTGACTGTTTGATTGATATACAGACATAGCATTTATACTCCTGCAATTTATCACTGCTCAAATTAGATTTTAGTTTACAGGTCACAAACTGTTTTGGGTGACTGTAAAGACAAATTCTCTTTTTCCTAACCTTAAGAATCATTATTAAATAAAGCGGAGAGCCAGCAGTGTTGTCTGATAACTCTTGCCAGTTTACGCATCTAACAGCAAGGTGTCAAGTCTATTTTAAGTTTCTTTGCTTTTTGGTTTGGTTTTTTGTTGTTGTTGTTTGCTTGTCTGCCAATTAAATGGGATTTTAAAGCTGTACTCAATTATTGAATATTAAGACAAACATTTCTCAATATTTGCATTTAAAACTTAAAAATGCTACCACTGCTCTGTGACAGCACGGGTCTGCAGGACCACAATAATGAAATCATCCAAATCAAATGATCTTCTCCATTGTCACGTTAATTAAAGAAATTGGGTTACTTTATCCTAATGGACAGCATCTTGCTGGAGCATGTACCACTGACAAACACTGAATGCTTTCAGAAACATGGAAAGTTTTTTGTTTCACATCAGTATCTTTCCTTTCTCTATGGATGGACAACACTTTTCTGATAGATCCTATCTGTAACTGTGACTATCAGCAGCACTGAATTACTGGAATTCAAGGAAAGGTTCAAATTATAACTAGAGCTGCAACAAATGACAAATGATTTGATTATAACATTTTTTTTTACTATCTAATAAACCTTGAATCAATATAGTGTCACAATAGAGTAAAACAAAATCCCAGCGCAAGTTCCCAGAGCCTATAACACTGTCAAATTTGATTTAGAATATGAAACAGAGAAAAGAAGCAAGAACTCACATTTGTGTAGCTAAAACCGGTGATAAGATTATCTGATTATCAAAACTGCTGTCAATTCATTTTCTTTCTATCAAGGATTTGATTCATCATTTCAACATCATGAGTGACATGCAGAACCTCAATGTACCTTAAGCCCATACATCAAGTCATAAACATGGCTGATATTTTGCTGTCTTCTGTTGTGAGCTGTAGAGCTGCTACTCTGACCAACGTCAAGAGAGAATTAGCACCTCAGATATGAGCATATAGGTTACACACAAAAAATGAATAATAATACTAGCTGCAAAGAGATAAATATGTAATTATGTAATGGTTGCATAACCAGGATATCTGTGTCAAAAGTTTCCTCATTTTAAATCATCAGCATTTAGCCTTTCCTTGTGTACGTTTCATAATATCTATGTGCGTGTCAGTACGTCAAAGAGGGAGAGGGCACAAAAAGCAGTGTGGATGGCAGCACACTGTGCTGTTTACTTCATAAAAAGAGAAGAAAAATAAAATAATATATAAGGTTTACTCTCAGTGGCTACGTCTTCCTCTCTCCCCTCCCTCGCTCACTGGCAGTGACAAACATATTTTATCGGCTTCAGTCACGGCTGAAGCACGGCTGCCAGTCCCTCTCTATTCAGACCTTTTCCTTTAACATCAAGATATATCCAACACCAAACAACTCTGGCTTCCAGGAAAACTCTCTCTCCTCCCCGTCTGCTACGACGCCCCCCCACCCCCCCTTCCCTCTCTCCCCCTCCCTCTTTTTTTATTTCCCCTTACCCTTCCCCAGCCTCCCATCTCTCTCTCTCTCTCTCTTTCTCCCCATCTCTCTCCTCCTCTACTGCGGGTGTCTGGGAGGCTGTTTTTCCTCTGTCTCTCGCTCATGAAGGGCCGCACTAAGCTCCCTTCTCTCTGCCCGTGTGTGGTAGGTAAATCCACCTCTCTGTTTGTGTCGTTCATCTCCTTCTCCATCTCTCTGTTGCTGCCTCTGTTTTGCATGTTAGCTTAAAGTCTGCTAGTCGGTCTGGCAGGCTTGGGGGGAGGTCTCTATCTACATCTGTGCCTATGACATCGAACATGCTTGCAATTTCCTCCCCTGTCACCGATTAATCATAAATATGTGTGTGAGGATTTTTTACTTGCTATCCTTCTATGTGTGCTCTGGGTAGGTTTAATCATGCACTTTGGTTATTACGTATGAACGTGGCCTGGCACATGTGGGTGTGTATATGTGCCAGAGAGCATGTTTAGACATGCAGAGGGAGTGAAACTCTCGCAGACTTGTTGAATGAAGCATTACAGAATCACGTATGCAGTGGTTTTATTCTGTGTTTGGACAGGTTTTGTCTAATTATATATTTGAATGTAATTCATATTTTTGTGCACCTCTCTCTCCTTGTGAGGACACTAGGACACTAGCCCAGTGTCGTCCTAAGATTGGAAAAATCCTCCAACTGACAAAAACAAAATCTACCGTCGTCACTTTGACAGAGGTCATGTCCGTTTTAGGGTTAAAGGTTTGGGATCGACATCGGGGTTACAGACAGACATTAGGGTTAGAGGTAAGAGAGTGGGTTGTCGTTACACGTCCAGGGTATTCCCTTTATGTTAAATAGAGTGTATATATGTAGTTGTGTGTGTGTTTGTGAAATTGAAAACACTGAGCAGGCAAGAGAAGTCCAGAGCTCCTCCAGTCTTAATTAGCTGAGTAGACATGATGAGGCTGGTTGAGTGTTATGGCACCAAGATGCCATTTAATGCAGTTCTACAGTCAGAAACCAGTGTATGCGTGTGTGTGTGTGTGTGTGTGTGTGTGTGTGTGTGTGTGGACTAACAGAGCTTTGCACTGCTTATTATCTATGTTATGTAGAGTTGTTATTGCAAATGTGAACACAAATACAAGCTGTGAGTTTCAGCAGGTCAAATTTATTCTGCAGCAGATGTATACTGTAATGAATGAGAAGCATCATTTTTTTTTAATCGGCCTCATTATTACGATGGACACGGTGTGGTCAATAATTTGCAGGACACAGACACGTTTTTGTTGTTTTGCCTCTCTGCATCAGAATGTCGGATTTTAAAATGAAACCATGAATGAAATTAAAGTGCCAACTGTCTGCTATAATTTAAGGGTATTTGCTTCCACATCAGATCAAACATGAGGCAAATTTTACCAATTTTAGTGGACTAAGTGTAAAAAAACTGAGTTTCAGATCAAAAGATCTGGAGTTCATTCTAGTTATTACATTTGCATTTTGGATCTGTTGTCAACATGAATAAATGTCAGTGCCAGTAAAGTAGGCCAACATGAGGCTGAAAAACTAGAATAAATATGTGTTTGTTAGTGAGTTCAGCAAGTGTGAACAACCTGATAGACCAGGAAAGACCAGTATACGATAGTGGATGACCGAGGGACAACTAGGAGGCTGAAGAAAAGACCCATTACCGTTGTGCAACAGATCAAGACATCTGTTGCACAACTGTAACAGCTCCAGGTTGTACAGTATGTTCAAGGCTATGTGAGTATCACCGCAGCAGATTCACCACAAAATGCAAACCTCAGAAAGGCCAGGTTACAGTTTGCACCAAGCACCACGCCAGGAAACCTGTAGAGTTCTGCATCAGAGTATTACAGATAAATGAGACAAAGATCAATCTTTACCAGACTGATGGAAAGATGAAAGTGTGGAGAAAATAGAAACAGCTCATAATCCAAGGCGTACCACCTCATCAGTCAAACATGGTGGAGGTGATGTCATGGCTTGGGCATGAATGGCTGCCAGTGGAGTCACCTGTGTTCACTGATAATTTCACTGCTAACAGCATCGGTTGGATGAATGTGGAGGTTAAATGAAAAATACAAATGTCTTAACAAAAATGACAGGGCTGTAATTCTTAAAGTTCATCTAATGTGGATGTAAACCCCCTGATTTTATCGCTGAGAGTCAACAGTTTGAACTCATAGTGATTTCAAATCCAATCATCACCATTAATGTCTAGATATTCTCTAAAATCATATTTCAACATATTTTAAAAAGGGAACTGTGAATACTTTTATATTACACTGTCTCTCGCTTTTTAAGTGAAAACTCAGCCACACTGGGCCACACACCTACTAAGGCAACATGATCCTCCAATATTCTTGCTAGGCCAGTAATTTTCAGAGTGAGAGATAAGAGCTTCACATCATTCATATCATGTTTGGCAAACGAACATTACTACTTGGCTGCAAACAGTAGCAACACAATCATTAAACCAGTCTTTTTGCTAGTCATGGTGTCACAACACTGCACTGACGATAAAATACATTTAATCTATGCTGCACATCTGGACCCATTGTCCTCTGATACCGTGTGATTGGCTGATTTGTCCACCCTATCACCTATTAGCTAGAGGGGATGGTGCTGGGAGAGCAGAGTCCTAGTTTGAGTCTCTTACTGCTGTACTTATTTTGATACTGAGAATTTTTTCCTCATTCAGACCCGTTCCTGTGTTGTCTGAACCTGATCAACTAATAGGTATTGTCTGAATTGTTATGAGTCATGCCTCTGCAGAGGTAATTTTACACATCTGCAGTGAGCTTGAAAACAACTGACCATGAGAGTCAAAGCTCTGACATGGCACAGTAATGGAGTTCTCTCATGTAAGGTCATGGATCATGATGTAGTGTAAATGTGTGTTTATTTGCTGAACACTTGAAAAGCAGGTAACTCCAGTTAGCATATATAGTTAGCACAGTGGGTAATTATGGTAAGCTGTAAATTACTATGTGCTCTTAAGTCATTGGTAGCCATGCAGCCTGCTATTGTTACTTCAGGAAAATTTGCAAAGTGCATCCTAATGGTTCATGCTGCTCATCAAAACTATACTACTATGCCATTTATATTGTCAGAGACAGTGTTTTCCTGCCCACAGAGCCTTCGCGTACCAATAAACAAAAGGTTCTCAAAGTCAACAAACTCCACAATGAACAACACCATATTACTAACTGCTTTGCTGGGCATGTTTAGCAATCATAACAGTAAAAGGTAAATAATATTATATTACTGGCCATTTAAAAACAGTGTTGTGTTACAGAGGCATTTACTCACTTGAGCTGACTGACCTATTAGTCCTTTGGTCAGTGGTGTTCCCTCCAGTTTCGAAACCCCCAAAGTCACACCTGCTATAGTACTCAATTTTGCTAGCAACAGAATTTGATGAAAATAGTCCATTTGTAAAACTCATGGCTACATGACTCACTTTCAGATGGCTGTGGTGGGCAACTGGGCATAAATACTGCCAGTCAGCTCTACCTGTTGGCACCCGGTGGCTCTGTTTTTATCATCTTAGCTGGAAGCAGTGCCACGGCTGTCCAGACTGGTACCCCGCTGTGTTCGCTAAATGCCGAGCCAAAGCTATCAGCGGTAGCCTGAGCCTCTTTGTAACATTTCATCAGAGGCAACTCCAAAAAAATATACTTTTACACTGCTGAAAGCGTCAGGCAATTTCTAACTTTGCAAAATTCACGCACAGCAAGGTGCAGACCATGTGTGAGCTTCAGTGCAAGTTGATCGTAATTAAAACAAGTCAGCAAACAATACTTTATTCACCAAATGTTTCTGGCTACATGCCGTCAGCAAAGAAACAATCTCTAATGACAACTGTTAATTTATACTCAACAGCAGAACACAGAAGTTTAATGCTACATTACTGGAGAGAAACAACAAGTCACTGAAGTCACTGACTGAAGTACTGACTTGGACCATTGATGCATAGTGTTATTAACATGCAGCACCTCTGTGACTAAGCCAAGAACTAGCACTTCATGCTACCTTGTTCATAAGTATTGCTCTAATGGAAGAGGCATCGAGGTTGTATATTAAAATCTAAAATAGGAGGGGCTAGCAATTATTATGTAATGAGTAGCATTAAGTGAACTGTCTCCTGAACATGGACCTGCTGCACAATCCTACTTATAGACTGAGCTGTAGTGACACCCCCAGGGCATAGAAAATTAAACTTATCTCAGCCAAACTGTAGTCTGACCAGCATCATCAGAATATTTCAGGGGATGGTAGAAATGAATTAAGCTGGTACAGCAGCCACAGAAAACATGACAAGGCTTGTCAATACTATGGAAACACAACATGGAAACATGTACCTTTCACAGACATTGTGCTTGATTGTCAGCTCATCAAAAGGTATCTGTGGTGTGTTGCCTGGCAAACTGATGTCTTCGAACCGGACATCAGCCAGCATCTACTTTACAGAGTCGTGATATGGTTAAACTGTTTAAATGTAAATTAAAGGACTAAAAGCGAAAAACAGTTTAGCATTTCAAATTGCCCTATCTATCAAAAATCTGAATTCTATTTGTATGAAAATCTGACCTACCTCTATTCATAATGCTCTATTTTGCATTTTGTTTTTCATTATTGTGGAAAGACACGTGTTTAGCAGCAGTTTGTTTTATTGTAGCTCTAGCTGTGTTTATCAAAGACAGTGGTATTTGAACCTCTGTACTTTTTCTTTACTCCATTGTACTGCATGTTCTGTCCACTAAATTAACAATAAGCAAGAGGGACCATCAAGAGGCTGAATTTAAATGAACATAATTCAAGTGCTGTTCATTACAATTGCTTTGAGTTGGTGAAGAGCTAGCAAGACATGAAACAAGCCGAACACCCTACAAAGGAAAAAGGACTTACTTATAGCAAATTAAAGTCAAGTCTAGTGTTATACAGTGAATATACAGTATACTGTATTATTGTATATACAGCAGAGCCAGCCATTGCATTAGGTTAGGAATGATGAAGAGGCTCATGGTTACTGCTTTACAGTGTAGACAGGCTGGGAGAAAGCTTCTTAGCTTGTGGGTGGTTCTGGTTTATAATGGACAGATTTTGGTACCAGTAGGAGCCTGAGCTGACAGTCTGTAGTCATCTTTCGTCCACATTTTTTCACATCACACGTGTAGAAGTCTCAGATGGAGGACAGCTGGCAGAGGACGGTCTCAGTACCGGGGACAGCACACTGCTGTTGTCTTTAGTGTGGGAGGAGGCACAGCAGAGCCAGACTGCAATAGAGGAAGTGAGGTGATGGCTGTGTAGAATTAGACCAGTAGTTGCTGTGAGACATTCCTCGCTTGTCACAGGAAGAAGATCATCTGTTAGGCTTTCGTGATTATGGTGTAGATGCTCTCGTCCCATTTGAGGGTGGTGCAGATAATTATCCCCAAGAGCTCAATTTAACCATTTAATAACTGTCTCGAAGCATGTCTGCAGCTACCAGAAGGAGAAAAACAAGCATAGTCCCGGGCTAATCGATTTTTTTGGCTTTTGAAGTGTGCTGAAGGTGTAACAGTAACATGCACACCATACTTCATGCATAATGCATTGCCTCCAAGTCATCACTGTTGGTGATGACTCCATTCTGGCATGTTAAATTTACACAGCTGGATGGTTTTTGCAAGAGACAGAACCAGGAATATCAGATGTGAAACATTACAGTTTGCCTGTAGAACAACCTTTGAGTGCTACTGTTGCACCTGGAGCCGATCTGAGGCGAGGCTTTTCCTGTGAAAATTGAAGGTTTTAATCCCTGTGCAATTTATGGGGAATGAGGGACCCAAGTCCAACTTATCTTCCTATGGCATTTTAAAGAGTGTATTACTTTGTTGAGATTTATTTTAGCTAACTGATAGTCCTCTCTGTTTTACCTCTTGTAATTTATCAGCCAACCATGTTCTATTTGACATTATTTTTTGGTAAGAACAGGTGAAATCAGATAATCAAGCAGGGAGAAATCAGATATAGCAAGTTCTGTGTATGTGTGAATACTATAATTCTCACCTTGGGTGTTTTCCTAGTCAGTAGAGCTGAGGCAGTCTCACAGCCTCGGGAGATTCCCAGTTGTGTCTGCACTTTAGTTAGACTATTTCAGTGTCAAAGATGCTGAGTGCTGGGGGTTACAGAGGGCTGAGGACTGAAGGCTGATCCACAATTTTTCCTCACAATTTAGGTGATAACCCATTGTTACCATTAATTTATACCCCACTTTCTTTATGTGACAGCAGTTATGAATGCCTGTGATTACTATAACTTAAAATTGTATTCTCTGTAGGTTCGCCTATCAATGCAGCGTGGACTTCACAAAACCCACAAACTAAAAATAAGTAAGACTACTTTGAGGGAAGCTTGATGTGCTGTACTCAAGACAGATTATAGGGTGGGATGAATCACTAATTAACTATGAAGGGTGTGGAAAAATATGGCTTTGTTAAGTTAAAAATGCACCATGTAGTAGTACGAGAAACCATTATTCTGTAATAACTACATGTACTTTTAGGTTTTGACTAAAAGATGGGACACTTGATACAAGCCAATCCCTGTCGATGATGTATTAATCGTGGTACTTAAAGGCACAGTATGATTTGAGAGTAAAATTATTCTCACGCCTATTTAAGCACAGTTGACTTACCTATGTTGTAATTAAAGAACATACACAGTCCAATCTAGCATAGGCCTAATGGATCAATATAAACCTGCATGTTTGAGACAGGGAGTTCCATCTTTACAGTTAAGATTGTCATGTATTTGTGGAAGAGTCTGTTAAGAAAAAAATAACACTAATTCTCGATGCTAGACAAAGTGTGGCTCCAGATTTATTAGTGCAGCAGCAGCTATTGATCAAGCACACATTTAAAAATGAACTGAGCTAATCTATAATTGTTGAACATACTGTACATTCATTCTGCATACAGAGAATTTCTTTGATTTCTGAGTCAAATACCTCAGTATGCATGTCAGGTCAAGTGGACGTTTTTTTTTTTTTATTTCTTTCTCTATCACTTAACCATTAATAGTGCGTCTTTTTCTCAACCACTCATCATGATAATAAGATTCAAAAACAACTGCCAAGACCAGTGTGTGACACATCTGGCTCTACCTACAGTGTATTAGGCTTAGCACAATTTCTGGCACTCGCAAGGCTCAGTAAGCTGCTGTAACAGCCAGTGGTGAATAATGCCAACACTAGCAGCCTACTCTTATAGTCACAGTGCTTCTTTATATTCTGTGTATTTGAGAAAAAAAACAAAAAACACTGGCATGCGTCTCACTGGTGTCGTATGTAGTAGTAGCATGAGGCGCCTGCTTTTATGTAGGCACAATCACCCGTGATAGCAGCAGCCATGTTATAGATAAGGTGACCAAAAATGCTCCTGGCGAGTGGACTATTTGTTAGGGATCTGCCACCCCCTGCAGATGTTGTCATGGAAACACTCCGGCTCTTTTGGGGCTCTCTCTCCCTCGCTCTCTCTCTTTCACACAATGCAGCATTAGGATGTTAATGCTACACTCGACACTGGAACACCACAGTTCAGGTTTCCATGTGACTCCCACGCTTACATAATGCTGTAGTGGAAGAGGGAAGCCACTTACAGTACATGATCGCTATAGAAATTATACTATTATACTGTATCTATAATGATTATAGGTAGTGTTAGTCATATTCATCTTCATGTATCACTTCAAGGTGAACCTGAAATTTACGTAAATGTATTAAGAGGTGTGGATTTCACATCTAGAGGAACAGCCACTGGAGAAATCTAATACACAAAACAGCCTTTACGTGACGTGTGTGAAAACTGAGGGGGCCGCCCAGGCATGTGCTGTATATACAGTCATGCCTCAGTTAACATCACTTCCCTCCTGCTGTTCCTATACATGTCAGCGCTTGGTGGAGAGAGAAATGAAAAGCTTTTCTCTGTTAACGGTTGTTTATGTCAAAGCAGAACCATGGCTAAGAAATTCCTTCCACTGACTACAGCTGATAAATTAGATTTAGATCTTTGTGCCATTTGCAATGTGGAAGATTGAAAATAAAACATCTAATCATCTAATCCACAAAATGTCATTCGATCACTCTCAAGGAACTTGTATTGAGAGCTCAGTCCCTCACTTTCAGAATCTGATGTAAGGGGAACACACAGAGAAAGGAGTGGAGGTAAATGTGTGGAACCACCTTTGTGTGATTTTGAAGAGGTGGCTTATTGCAAGCCTGTTACTCATCGTTGCTGCCTTGTTCAGTATACAGTCAATGTCATATTAAAGTCTATTCAGTGCTGAAATCAAGGACACAGTTTTCTTTTTTAGAAAGTAATATCCATGGAAACTGTTGTGGGTTTAAAAGGTTTTCTCAGTGTTATATGATCAGAGATGAGAGTATAAAGTTAGACCTACAGTGAGGAAAAACGTCATACATCTAGAGTACTAAGAAAACGATGCCTGTGCCCACACACTGAAATCCACACACACGCACACACACAACTACAACTATTATATGATCAAGATTGAGTACTCTCTAGCTGAATGTTCATATTGTTGATCTGGAGATCACATTACTGTACACAGTGCTGTCTTAAACATCTTTGTATTGATTGTATTGATCTGCTGATTTATAGACTGAGCTAAGAGTTAACTGTAAAGAATATTTTTCCTATAAGAAAGTGACACTAGTCGACTTCACACTGAGTTGAAATTCATGACCTCTCTCTGTAGGCCTCTGACAAACCTGCTGATGTCTTTAGCACACTGCAGATTTCCCAGGATATCCCCTGCTCTTTGAGAGGGTGATAAGGTTTTTTTGTTGTTGTTGTTTTTTTAAAAAGAAGAAGAAGAAGAAACACCTATCAGCACAGTGGTGTATTTGGTACAGCCTCTGTGTTCGATTTAATGCTGACGTCACCCGGGAGCGTTGAGCCCTGCGCCGCAGTCGGTCCTGAGATGAATGCACAATATTTAAATCTAGCCTACCTGGTTCTCTCACTCCACCCTGTGGGCTCACCATGTCAGCACAATCACACACACAGGAGTGGAGAGTAACAACACACAAATGAAAACTAAATAAGACAATCATCTTGTAAAATGAGTAAAAGCCTGTTAAGACATTATCATATACGACACCAAGGAAAAAAGGAAGATTGCTTGTTATATTATATTGCTGGTTATCTTGAGTACATTACTTTAAAAATACCACTATTTTATAACTATTTACTTATACGTTATACTTTTTTGGGGGATACTAGATAATATAATACACTATGAGGATTTATATTAATTGCAGTTGTGTAACTAATTCTATTAGAGCTATATCAGCTCTGTAAGTGAAAAAGCTATGTTCCACTCAGCACTTGTCTATTCCAAATAATTGTTGTTACTGCTTAATCAAGTTAATTAATTAAAAGAAAAACTTTACACCAGAGTCTTAAATGTGTACTTTCAGAGTTATATCAAATTTTCGTCAGTAAACTTTTAAAACCTCTATCTTAATTTGAACTCTTTGACCAAGTCCTATATGATAAGTGGCCCTGCATTAACCTGAATCACCTGTATAAAATTGTCAGGGGCAAACAAAAGCTGTGCTGAGTGATATGGGGAGATTAGTGAAAATACTGGTCTTTTTAGTGCAACAGCAGTAGGATCAGCACTTTTTAGTGTGACGTTATGTATTTTTCTCACAGGGAGACACATGTAGATCACACATCTGCATCCTCATTTGTTGCTGTGAATGAATTTTGCATTTATGAAAAAGCAACGCAAAGGTCCACTTGTGAGTCAAACACCGGCAGTAACATTGTGATTGGTGTTGATAAATAACACTTGGTTTCGGCTCAGTCAGCGAAACAGATACATGAAGACATTTTATAGCCTTCAAGTGCTGTGCACTAATTTGGAATATTTCAGCACCTTGGACAGCTCCTAAAGCATTTTTCCTTATGATCCAACAGGGGGCGCAGTAATCACACTGTAACCGACTGTGACATGTGGTATTAAGCCAGGCTGTTTGATGTGGCACCATAAATATTTTCCAACTTCCACTGCTTTGAGGAGAATGTTTTGGTGTTTTTTTTCTTCCATACTTTAATACTACTACTAATATTAATTTTATGCAGCCTCAGAGGATTAGCGATTGATCGGTGCTCTCTCCTCAGTCTCTTCACTGCTCTGCCTTATGATTCCAGCTGCGCATTGAGCACAAACTTTACGGTCAATCAAACGGATGGAGAGAGAGAGAGAGAGAGAGAGAGAGAGGGAGAGAGAGAGGGAGAGAGAGAGAGAGAGAGAGAGAGAGAGAGAGACTAGTAGCAAATCATGAATGATGCTGCCAGTACACACAACATGGCAATGTATAGCGATAGACGAACGCTTTAAAGCGTGTTAAACATGCATGATCTCAAGTTACATACAAACACGTCTACTGGACTCACATACGGCTACGGTCACATTTCAACCGGGCAGAACGCCTATTAACCGGCATCACCGACCCCCCCCCCCCCACCCCCCCTCAAACAGCTTCCGTGGATCTCGTCTAATTGTACCGTGGTCTCAGAGTGAGTGGAGGCGGACCGACGAGCTCTGGTCTGTGCTGGTCTGTCTTGGTGTGAGGCTTTGGACTGATGTCTCTGCCTGTCAGGAATTTAAAGTGTCTCTCGCCGGTCATGTGCCAGTGTAAGGTCATCTGCAGCAACCGGACCCTCTCCCTCATGTTCGGGTGCAAGGTAAGCCTGGGGTGCCAGCAGCCGATGGTTGCAGCAGCCACTGCTCTCTAATGTGGATTGTTAGTTTGTGCAAATATGTAACAAAAAGAAAGAAAGAAAGAGGCCTGTGTATGAAAATGCGCGTTTATGCTTGTGCCAGTTGTGATCGCGTTGCCTTCATCTGGTGTTGTGTAGCTCATCTGAACCGCGCTTTTCCCATTGCAGAGCCACCATGGTAATTAGCACGGTGATCACACTTAGTTACGGCTTTCCTCTCTGGTCCATATGCTTTCAGGTACCAGCTTATTCACAGTATAATACCTTTACATCACCGCCCGGTCGGGTTATTTTTTTTTTTTTTTTTTTTTTTTTTCATGCTTATACACTAGATGGCCGATTTCCATTTACACAGACCAGGCGACAGCATTCTTGGCAGGCATGGTTGTGTTTCGTGACAGCTATCCTCTACCATTAATGTTTACTGATATTCAGTGAATGAAACATCAATCACTATCAGATGTCCCCTCCTTATCTGTGGTGCAGGCCACGTTAGGGCTATGCATACGGTTCAACACGCTGATTGGTTGACATTTGTGCTTTTTCTTTCCAGCAAAGCTAAACAGCCTGCAATGCTTTTGACCTTGGGAAATGCACTTTATTGCTCAGGGCCCGATTAAATATCATTCATCATCAGAGAAACAGTATACTGCAAGGGAGGCTTTAATCCCAGCGTGAAATCAGGTAACAGGAACAGTGCCCCTGCTGTTTTCTATAGCCTACTGATGAATCAGAACCAGGCGGTTGTGCTCTGCTGCTTATCATGAGTAGGAAAAAAAAACAGGCTTATGTTAAACTGTGTGTTTGCAGTATGGTGCTGGTCCTTGTCTCTCTCTGTCACAATGAGAATATGTGATCCAAAGATCCACTCATTCATTCAGCGATTGTCCATCACGTTCAACATTCCCCCTCCTTCCTTCCTCCCTCCCTCTCAGCTTCAGGTGTGTTTCCAGTATGGCAGCCAGCTCAGAGTTCCCCCTCCACATGGCACTCTGGTCTGTTACCTTTACGAAGCCAAATCTGACTACACTAGACCGCTCGGGCCAGTAATCGTTCCTGCAGTTGCCAAAATGATGTGTACATGTGTACAGAGCCGCACATTATTTGTTTGTTGATTCAGGTCCGACATTTTGGTTTGTGTTCTGTCTTGTTGCTAGAATCTGTTCCACTCTGCGCATTCGATTAGTTACGTATCATTAAATATGAAATATGTGAATATTCTTGTTATATTTCATTTATCATGATTATTTTTACATTTTGTCTGCTAGATGAGACCAATTTCTATATTTGAAAGACATCGCTGGTAAAATTAATGTGAGTGTTTGCTTTCTGGGTTTCTGAAAGGGTGGTCCTGCTGTGCTCAGTGTCGAGTATTACTAGCACAGATAATCCCATGTGTCCCCACGCCGCGTTCCCTCCTGGCTCACATCTTCCTCCGTATCTCCATCTGAGACACCACGCCTTCCTTGTGGAGAACATATTAAAATTCTCCTCCCACAGGCTCTACAGTCATCATGACCAACCAGTGAAATGCAACTCCACAGCAAACATTTATTCTGTAATAAGAGCATGATTTCTAAAACGGGATTAACAGCTCAATTAAAATGAATTGTGCCTGGTTTGCAGTATGTAATGCTGGTTCGAGACAGATCTGGCTTATAATAATGGGGATCAGCTCATCTCAAAGGACATGTTACAAGCAGATACTTTGTTTTTGAGCTTGTGAGTGTCAACTACTGTTGAGTTTGCACCCTCAGTTAATTCTGTCAAGGATGTCCTGTCCTTTGAAACTTGCTAAACATCCCCAAGATTCAAAATCAGCCTTTGCATTGTTCTTCAGTGCCCGAATACCTTGTCTGTTCACATATGTCCTGCAGGTTGAGTAGCCCATAAACAACCTGAGTTCAGTCTGTTGCAGTCTCATGGCGGGTTGTTATCAGTGGTACTCTTCTCTGGCCAGACCTTTTGGGATGCACAGTATATTGCAGGGACATGTTTTTACGGTTTCTCTATATCCTGTCCCCATTTTTCTATATAGTTCTAACTTTTGCTCTTGGTTTTATCCCCCTTCATTCTCCAGGACTACCATATGTTAGATTAAGATCAACAGTATGCTGTAATAGCTACCACATGACTGGTCATTTCCAAGGTTATTTGTTTCCAGCACAGAGTCTCTCAGTCATCTTAAATTCAGGATCTTAATTAAAAGACTCTTTATGTGGTTGGAAGCCTTCAGCAGTGCTGTAATGTGCTCTTTTATGCTTAATGCTCATTGATGGCCTCACAACATTTAATCGAGACAGACTGCCTCGCTGAAGTCTGGGGTTTTACATTTCAGTGCAGTGCTTATATTGAAGGCTGTGCGACATAAACTAGCCACAGGACTGAGTTTAAATGGAAAACGAGTATTAACATAATGAATGATTTACGACTCAGGGATCAGTGTGCCTTCATCTCAATATCAAGATCGATGATCGCCTCACCCCGAGAATCGATTCTCAGACGTCTTTACTGGAAAATGGACAGGAAAACGACCTGCTGCCACTCATTACCAGCTAACCAATCAAATGGTCAAGAGTAATGATGTGGAAAATATCAGAAGGTGATATCAAAGCAGAGTTTGTCTGGGGAAAGTGCAATGTGCAAACCTGTGTGTGAGGCACTGGTTTTCTATTTCACATCCTTACTGTAACTGTTTTCATGGCTCTGCAAACACACATTCCTTCCTATGGATTTGACCTATTTTATCCTGCTGTTTATGTCATCTTTCTTTATAAAGAGCAGTGAGTCTCTGACAGTGAGCTCGCAGAAATGCAGCGACAACAATGTGCAGCAGCAGATATTTACTAATGCTCTGTTCAGGTCTGAGATAGAACCATTCAGCGTTGCCTCTACCTTGCTAACTTGCTCTTTCCAGCTTATCTGTTATCAAATACTGCAGCTGGTGTTGTGTGAGCAACCAATGTGTAGGCTGCAGGAGTAAGAAGCCCACTTACAGGGGAAAAACTACCACTGCACAGAAATGACCCTATCCGTCTATAAAAGCCATGCAGGAAACTAGGCATACCAGCAACCTGACAAGATGTTGCTCATAAGTAAACAGTGTCTTGATGGATTGACAGGGCAGAATATATGAGTTTTCTGCAAGAAACTCAATGAAAGAACTCAAATATTCAAACTTGCCAACTCGATCTTTTACAAATGTCAAAGCCACCAGAATAAAATCTGCATATTATTGCAAGACAGCTTGCGTAGTTACATAGTTTGCCACTGAAAACCCAGGACATGAGCACATGAATGCTGCAGAAATGGTGGTGGACCTCTTGAATAACCAAGAGAAGCCTGTTTTCAACTGGCAGTGAACGTCATAGAGACTTCTAATTTATCTTGATTGTCAGATGCTGAACAGACAGGAACATAATATATTTTAAAAACCTACCTCACTAAGCATCTGGCACAGATATGCATCAACGACCTTTAAAATTAAATTCAGTCTCAGCGCAGTACACAGACAGAATCAAAGTATCTTACCCTTCAGGTCATTCAGGCATTCATAGAAAGCTAAACACAGAAATAAACTCTAAGATGGCATTTCTCTCCAAATAACTAAAAGAAACACTAGACCTCAGACCTGTTTTTGCAAGCAGTGTTGATGATCATAGAATGAAAGGAAATACCTACTGCTCTGCTGCTATTATTGCATATGCTTGTTTCTAGTGAAACCATTAACTGTGCTGTGTATTAAAATGGCCTCCACTCGCATGTTTGTGGACAGAAACACTAGGCTGGGGGAGGGTTAACACTACAATTCCGCCACTACAAGTGCAACATACATGAAAATGTATGTACTCAGCATAAAAATGGTCTGTGCATGCTTGTGTGGACAGAAGGGGGAGGGGAAGAAATAATCAAGACTACTGAGCATTGTGTGAGACCTGTGAAGAGAACTGAGGGGAATATGTTGCACCTGACCTGCTAACTGCAAAATAATACAGTTTTTAATTTATTCTTATGTTATGTTTTGGGTCAGTTTTACAGGATTTAAGTCAAGGAACATTATTTTAGCAAGGTCAGGGTAAGGTGTTTGCTTTCCACTGCTGTCGCCAGCAGTGGAAAGCAAAGCCAACATTAACTCTTGTTTTGCTTCTATTTTTTTCACTTCTTTTCTTCTACCAAAGTTAGCATGCTAACCAGCTAGCCCTGTCTCATCTCTTAATAACACTGTCGGACAATTAGTCACTGTAGCGTCCAGGCTGCCCTCAGTCCAACATGAAAGTATAAAGAAATAGTGCTACCCAGAGGGTATATTCTAACTTCTTGTAAATGCAATGATGGCTGAAGCTCTTGATAAGTAAACACCTGTTAATGCAAACGCTGGCTGTGTAGCGATAGCAAAAACTCATATAGCACCCTTAATATAAAAACTGAGACTTGTGAAATCCACATGATCCTCAGATGTCCTTATACGTCATATAAATATTGTTCCTTTCTGGTTTTACAAACAAGCATGAAGTTCCTGTGAAAACAGGTTCCAGACAGACAAGATGGAAACCACCCCCACCCCACACAACCACCACCAGAAGGACTAGCCAAGCACCTACAATATACTGTATCTCTGACTCTAATCTGATTATTAAATTTGAAGATGATACATCTGTGTGGGTCTTATCAATGATGATTCATCCCACGGAAATGATATTCAGAATCTCATTAATTTGGGTTAGATGAATATAAATTAACAAATGAATATATCAGGCTGAAACATAAGGAAGACTAAATGTTGGGTTTCTAAAACAGTGCTGAGCATTTATCCAGGGAGTAAAAGAAAAAAAATGTTTGTTTTCTTTACTCAATTTTCATGACTTTTCCTTATTCGCTGTAGTAACATAAGCCCAACAGCACTTTGGGGATTTTATTTTTATTTTTAGAGAGAGTTATAAATTGGTTTGGACAGTAATGAGCTTCAAAACTTGTACCACAGAAAGTATTTTTACATGTTTGATCAAAGTTTTAGTTGGATATTCTAAACAATGCTGCTTCACTGAGTATCTAGATTATCTCCCTGTGGGACAATGTGCTGAAGCAGTAGAGGTGCTGCTCAATATGAAACACCTTCAGTCTGCAGCCCAGGAGACCCTCTGCATTTAATAACCACCTGCACAAAGCTATTGTACACCTTTTTAACACAAATGGGGGTAGTTTTTGCTGCTGTTTTTGAAGCTTGGTTTATGACAATGAATTAATAAATCCATCATAAATCATAAATGAGTAAATACATTTCCAGGTAGAAGCATTTTACTGTTAATTTTCAGCATTACAAAGAGTTTAGAGTGACTACACCCAACAGCAGACTTAAATTTGGGTGAAGAGGGTGAATCTAGAGCGTCTCCATGGGGGGATAAGAAGCTTTTCTTTGTTGCAGCCCCACTTTTTGATTTAGGCTGGATGGATTCTTGCATTAAAATCCTGCCTGGTGTAGCTTTAAGCATTCTGCCCCATGGTAAATGTAAAGTCTGTTGTTGTTGTTGCAGCATACATAGCTACAGGATACTAACACTTGTCAAAGTGTTGTGCTGAAACACCTTGGAGAATAGTCCGAAGTTAGCACTGGCAGAAGATGAGTGAATTTCCTGTCTTCTGAGGCTTACATATACATGATGAAAAAAAAAAACAGTTGTACTGGTAGGTGTTGGCTGGCAACAGCAGTTGTGATAATGCAAATGAGATGAAAGCTGTGTTTGGGGTTTGGAACTTGAGAAGACACATGAGAGTGAAAATCAACTGAGAAGGCAACAATGACTGGATTTTGATGGGTTGTAGTAGAGCAGAAATACTAAGTATTCTGCTTAAGAGTAGCTGGTTTATAGTTTCTAGTGAGTGGGTGTGAAGGCTTGATCCACTAACATCCAGCAGGTGTTCTGGCCTACATACAGTACATGTAGGGAGGCAAATTAATTTCTATAGCTTTACTGATGGATGAGATAAAGCTAAGGCCTGGGTCACAGTTGAAACAGGTGAATACAAGAACTATACTGTACGTTAAACACATTTCTTTAGACAAAAAATGTTTCAATGTAATTGAACATTGAACGTCTACTGATGGCAGCAAAGTAATAACAAATAAATAGGTTATTAAAGAGAAAGTAACAGCAAGAGGTAGAATCAGAAGGTAAAGAATTGGCTGTACAGTTGCAGAGGAGTAGCAGAAGGTTTCAGACAATGTATCATTAGCAGCTGCCTGAATAGGAGAAATGTGGCTAGTCTCTGGCTCTGTGTTAAATTTAAACACATAATTTAAACATCTCTTTATGAGACCATTTCACATTTGGTTTAATTCAAGCACATTTACCTGTCCAGATTTACGTCATTGAGATGTACTGTGCTGCATTCAACAAAATTCCAGCATGTAGTTCATTCTTTAAGCACTGTGAAGCATCACACAGACTTAACACTCAGCATAAAATCCCTCAGAGTTCAACTGAGCAGAAAATGTTAAAATTAATCCAAATATTAAAAAAGGGGATTCATTATCATTAAAGAAAATGCAAATAGATGAACTCGCAAAAGCTTAAATTCTGTGAAGATGCAGTGAGGATTTGCCACCATAATTTACACCTGAAGAGCTTCTCACAGTTCATCTAACACCTTGCACGTCAAGTGCATTTGCAGTCTAAGTATCTCTGAAATGATATGCCTGAGAGGTGAGGTTAGCTTTCATACCATTACCTAATGCACAGTAATTTAAAAGCTCAAGCTTGGTCCTTGAATTACAAACTGAGATGATGGTAGATAGCATTTGACATTTGCTCCACATTAAGCTAACTCATTTAACCACTGGAGGAACAGCTAATTCAGCCGCACAGTGTGTAGTTCTTCTTACATCACAAGACAGCCAACAAACACAACTGCAAACTGTGGAAACTCCTTATATTGACCTTTACAATGGAGTAATTCCTATATACTGATACAATAAAGCCTGGGAAACCCAGAGGTATTTTATTCCAGAGGTAATTTAGTGGGCCGTTTGCACAGCTACAGGCAGATTTTAATTGCTCTACGCCTATATAAGGCTGCTGCTTGTGAGAAAAGAACCTTAGGAAAACAAATTTCACTACATGATGTCCAATTATGTTTATTAAAATAAACAATATAATATTTTGCATGTACTAAAACATGCCCTGTGTTAACCTAATCATAGACATGGGACCGCATCCAACAATAGAAAAAATCTCTTGGTATCTCTGCCTGAGTTCATATTGCATTATATATTTTATACAATTTTTACAATATTTATCTCAATTTTAAGAGCTTTAAATGCAATAATTAATATTACTGGGTGTCATAAGACCTGCCTGAGATAAATTTAAGTGTATGTTAATGGTTAAGATGTTTATTTGTACAATTTAAAATGATACAAAAAGTAAATGAGAGTAATTTTCAGACAGAGAGGCATAATCACTGTCTCTAACTAAATAACATAAAACAATATTAAACAGTATCAAAAGAGGCACTTATCAAAAACATGTCTACATGGAGTACAGTGACATGCAATAGGTAAGGCGGAACCGTGCTAAATAGATGACATAAAATCACCAAAATCAAGTGCGTAGTGCATCTGTTTTAAATATGAATCCTGAAGTAACTTTCTCACATTTTACCTTTGGTGTAACATTACTTTGTAACAAAGCTTTGACAATCAGTATTTCATGATAAGTCAATTAGTATGAAATTGTGCAGCATATGAGAAATGTTGCAGGTATGAAACATTTATGAAATATTTACTGACAGGAAAAACAGAACTCCTGTTGTACTTGTCATCAGAAAGATAACTGTTGAGGGCAAGTTTATCTTCAAACAGAGCTAGTTTGTACCACGTCCTTCCACCATGTCAGAAATCACAAGCATTTATAGTTGGTCTGAAAGGCCTCACTGAAGGTGAAAAGTCGGCCGTTACAGAGAGTGAAGAGATGAAATACCATTTAAACATGAGAATAGTGCATATTTTCAGACAGTCTCTCCTTGAAGGCATTCATGGCGTTACTCTCAGTTGTTCACATCAAAAGTGACGGAAATAGTCGTGCCAAGAATCAAAACAAAAGAGTGCTAGAGAGAAGTTCTCACCTCCGCCAACCACAGCATCCAGTGGGTGTGAATGTCCGGTAGTTGGTTTTGGAAAGTTACAGAAATGGTTGGACATGAGGGGACCAGTTTACTCCGTTCAAAGTGGTTTTTGGATGGTTGGATAGCTTCAGAAGGCCCCATCCCCCCACACATGTCCAATGTCAGGTTAACAGGATCTTTTGTCCACATACTGATTACATTTCACACACTTCTTGATTTCCAACATGGTCGTACGACCTAGTTCTGATATAGTATAACCCAGTCCACAGACTCCCCTTATTCCCCATTGGAAAGGTGTTGGGGGAGGGGGTTTCTGAAGCTATAAGACCATCTGACAAGCATACTGGCCCCTGAAGGCACCATCACCATCTTGAACAGAAGTTCACTGCTTTGATTCTCAGGGACCCAGAGCTGCCTGTTCTCATTGTAACCATCTAATCAGGGACTGATTGATATCTGAAACACCAGATGAATACAATGATGAGTAATGAACTAGCAGGGAAACTGTAATGAACTTTGACAATACCCAGGAGTTAAGTGTGCTTTTATTGACAGACCAGAATTCAACTCTCAGTGAGAATTGTTTGAAAAAAGCCTGTTTAACTTCACATTAATCTGCAGTCTTCGCTTTGGTCGTAATCCAACTGCTCATGTCCAAAAGCAGTTTCATTCATTCATTCATCCCCTAATAAATGAATCTTGGACTCTCAAAACAGACGCTGCTGGTCAGAGGAAATATACCTAAAGGCCTCTCCAGAAGGACACTTTGTAACATATCTTGAGCACTGAATGTCACATCCCCCCACCAGTGGGACAGAAGGCAACATGGCAGCATGAATGTTGGCCATGCAGGAGAGGGGGAGGCTGTGGAGACCAAAGAGCTCAGGCTACTTTGAGCTGTGATTCATGTTATTTAGTAATCTCTCCAAGTGTTTTCTTGTATTCTGTCATTTAATAAAAGTCATACTTTGTAGAGCTTGTTCATATAAAGAGGACTGAGAATAATAATTAACCAGCACTTGTTCCATTTTGTATTATACTGTTTCTAGGTAGTTGGTGGTATACAGTTACATAATATTTAATCTGTGTTTATATTAATTTAGCAGTGCAAGAGAAATCAATTGTTTCTTGTTTATCAACCTGTAATTATGGAATGGTGCTATCAACAACTATTCATTTTCTCTCTGGTCCACCCCCATGCTGCTGTTCTCTGCTTCCCTTTATTGACAGTCTGACTTTTTTCATTTTTACCCATCCCCCTCACTTTCTCCTCTATCTTCATCTCTATTTCACTCCTTCTCTTTCTTGCTGTCTCAGTGTAATGTGATCCAGGACCGATGCTGGCAGCCCCAACTGTGGCACTGCAATCTCTGCTCTGCTCTGGTTGCTAGGCAGCCTGTCTGAGACAGGGTTCGGTGATGCACCTCCCTCTCCGTCTGCCTCCAAAAAGAAAAAAAAAAAAAAGAAAGAGAGAGAGAGGCGAGAATGGCAGGGCTGGCCATTCGGCCATCAGCCAAAATTCAGATGATCCTTCCGAATTCCTCTGTTTTCAGAACGGACTGTTTCACATCTGCAGTGCAGCAGGGCATGTTGTGAGTCCGGGGGGGGGGGGGGCTTTGTAGCAAAAACACAAGCGCTAACCCACAGGACAGTGTGGCAGATCTCCACTGTGATGCTACCCACCTTCTGATGCGTTTGTGATGGAAAATGCTGTGTGCAGATTTTGTGTCATCACGCCTAGAATGAAACCTACCATGTGTGGCTAACACAGTGGGCTGCTGGCAGGCTGCCAAGGTGTGGGATATCGGTAGGGGAGTAAGGTTACTAGGAAGAAGCTGCATGATCTCCTACTGTAGAGCTGCTATGAGTCATGGCTCTAGTTGCTCCATGTGGTTGTGGAGGACGATCACTTTGCTCAATGCACAATGGCAACATTTTGAGGATCTGTTTCTACCATGTCCTCACTTTGCATTTGTAGGCGTCACACGTTATGTGATGATGTACAAGATGTGTGTATAGATTGTCTACATTTGGCTGAGAATCCATCTGTGATGTAAATACAGCTCTTTGTTCTTGGTGAATTTGTCATTTTGTCATTATGTTTGAAGGAGATGAGACATCAATGAGAGGCTGACAGCGGATTCTGTTTGTGATCTAAACATTATCAACCTTTAACACAATGACTATTCTTTGTTTTTAATAAAACCCACCAACAGCTGCTCCTTATACATGAGACCTGTTGGGACTAACAGCCTTATCTATATCTGTGTGTCTGTAGAAGTACAGGTACCAGGATGAGGAGACGCCCCCCTTGGAGCACAGTCCAGCACATCTGGCTCCAGGGAAAAGTGCTGAGATGCTTCATATGAGTGACAAGAACCTTGCTGCCATGGAGGCCATACATGGCTACACACCACACACACATATCTCTCCTGTCAAGGTAGGACAGACACACACACACTAATTTATGTACATTACTGATCAATACCTGACACTAACACAACAGCAGAATATACTCAGCTGTCCGCACAGGAATGGGCCATTTTTCAACTCATATTTTAAAAAATTGTGGCATCAGTCATATGCATCGGTCTGTAGTGTAAATGGAACCATTGTGGTTAAATGTATTATAGGACTCAAGGTGATAACTTTCCTAATTAAAGTGAAATAAGACATTCTAATTATAACCCTAGTTACAATGCAACTAATAAAAAGTCTGAATATCCCCTGTTCAATCATCAAACAGCTTTATAGTCATAATGACATGGTTTGTTTGATTCAGAGGCTCTAAGCTTGTTGAATTTAACTCATATGCAAGGTTCATTACAATACTTTAACAATTCTAACTTTGCACTTGAGACAATGTGTTGTCTGTTTTGAAATCATGATAATTCCTCAACATAAATACTTTAATGGGAATATAATATTTTTCTGAGGTAATCTGGCCTTTAAGTATCAGGTTATCCTTTTAAACACATGGACATATTGGGTAATTTGATATCAGAGTTTAACAGCATGAAAATCAAAGTGCCAGTGGACATCTGATCACCTGAGCCATTAAAGGATGTAGTCAGAGTTCAGTTTATCCTAACAGATGTAAATGTATAACATCAGTAACGATTTACACCAATGCTTGAAATAAAATCTCTCATGATTAGTTTTGTAGAGGAACATTATAACAACACAGCCTGATTGGCACCATGTAGTTGCAGGTACAGAAATAAGAACTGACTGATGCATGTAGTATGCCTTTGTTTAGAAAGAAATGAATATGATCCATCTTGCTATGAAATGAGACTGATCACTGTAAGAAAATGTTGACAGTGGAAAGGCACAGTTACAACATACAGTTGTAGCAACTCCCAGCACAGATACTTAACTGCCTCCTTACAGTATTTACCTAAAACAAATGTCTTACCAATACAGAATTGAATGAGAGCCCCATTACAAAGAAGGAGGCATCGACACAGACAACACAACAGCTACCGATCACACAGTCAGAAGATACAGCTGACATCAGTAGGAACATGAGCGCAGTCACTTTGCCTGGAGTGCAGTTAACGATTACATACTGTAGCTACAAATGCAAGCAGGTGTAAGCTATAATGCTCACTTAATAACAATCCGTCTCTTATGCCCACACATGTTATTTAACAGCATCCCTGGCTATTAAGACTTAAGAGTTCCTGTATTTATTTGCTTTGAGGGGGAAGTGTTTCGCTATTTCCCACCTGGGAGTACACTGAAGTCCCCCGGGAGCAGATATGTCCATTAAAATGCTCTCTTTTAATGAGCAGAGAGGAGAGGCTGAGTTATTGTGCTTTACAGCTGCTATTTAAAACATACAGAGCCTGTTCAGCATGAGCTATGGTGGACATGGAGATTTCTCTTTGCTGGTGCCGAGAGGGTGCTCAGTTTAGCACTGGTAAATTGAAAATTTGAGTAGTGGCATTGGAGAGCCAGTTCCAGTCTTCATATGGCACACTAGAAACAATTCATAATATGGTGTGTAACTAACTCTCATACATCGCAACAGACTGTTAAATTATGATCAAATCAGTGTATCACATGAGTAACACAGGAAATCCAGGAGAACAGTAACACATCTGATTCTGTGCCACTTTCTTCGCTGCTTGGTCTTTACTGGTTATCTGCATTTAAACAGGAGCTAACTGCAACTTGAGCAAAACACTTCAAGTACAGGTTATTTGATGCTTTTTAGGAACATTGTATATACAGTACATACTGTACAGGACAGAGAATTAATTCTACCTAGCACAGCTGACTGCTGGGTTCAGTTAATGGGGGAAAGTTCAATACACAGTGACCACCACAGAGAGAAACAAGCACCAGCCATAACATGGTCATGGTTGTTTTGTCTGGCAGTGTCCATATGTCTCTGACTGACTGTTAGCCGCTTTGTCAAGTCAAAGTGTCAATCCAGCAGCTGCTGCAGCCGGAGGAGCGTGACAACAGAAAGGTGGCACATGTCAGTCTTGTGTGACCTGCTCTGATGTTTGATGCTAATGTTAGACCAGTGTTTTTGGGGGGAGGATATTTTAGGGGTGATGTCCTGTAGCAGTTGGAGAGATTAACTAAAAATAGGTGTTGTGTATTTTAATGTAAATAATCATATAGTTTGTTACACAGACAACATGATAAAATACAGTAAGAATATGTAATTGCTTAAACAATGTGCCGTCCCTCTCTGACCTTTCTTACTGATTTGATTAATTCTCTTTGTCCCAGTGGAGTTTGTCATCCAGCACATACCAGGGGGTCAGTAATTATTCAGAGCTGATGGGTGCACCATTTATTATGGTGATGAGGAGGGAGACTTACTCCTTTCCCTAAAATCCACCATTATGAGGTAATTTTAGTCTGTTAAAGAGAAAATTTAAAATGTGATGTGTGCCCTCCAGTGTTTCAGATCCATTACGTGACTGATTCAGTCACTTCCCAGAAGGCCTGTGGTATCAGAGACGCATGAATGGTTACTCTGCCAGTATATCTGTGAGTTCACATACAGGAAATATAATTTTATGTAAGCAAGGAGGTTAGTATCTGTTACAACTCGCCAGATAAATTTCATTAAAAGATAAGGTGGGTGATATTTTACATTTTTCATGTTGGAGAAGACCACAAACAATCATATAATACTAAATGTAAGTCTTGCCCATGTAGGCAAAGCCTGATTTTGCTTATTCCACTGTATCAGTGAGCCACACCATTGCACCAGGTGACATGCCCCTTAGCCGTCATAATTATGGGCATTGTAGTTTTATTTATTTATTATAAGTGTCAATTCCACATAAACTGTCCTGCTATTAGAAATACCCACTAGCTAAACAATGAGTGTTAATCCACAACTAAAAATAGTCCCCAACAAATGTGCTATTTACACCTGTCTGAGTAACGTTTGCTAAAAGCTACAGTGCCCAGCTGTCTAACCAAGTCTTTTGAGAGACCGAAAGAAGTTACCAGTGTTGATCTTTTCATGAGATTGACAATAAGAAATTATAAAGTTGTGCCAGCCGCACCCTTTAATCACCACAACAGCTACTTTTTGTTCTTACCAGTTCTCTGTCAAAGTCTGTGGTCATATATACTATGGACATGTACTTTAAAGATGTCTGAGATGCCCACTGTTTGGGCTATTCATAGCTGAGAAAGTATCTCTAGCTGGTTATTCAGTTTAAACAGCATATGATATTTACTGTATCTCGGCCTGCAGTGTTGGTAATAAAAGCATAGGCAGTCTGCACTTCTGCATCAAACTATGCACCAACAGGGTAAACACTTCAGTCAAGGACCTTCATTAGGCCTTCAAAGTAGAATGTTTCTCAGTAAGTACAGGATGCAAGTTCCCCCACATGTTGGTAATGTCACGTCTTTATACAGCCAAATCATTTCACTGGCTGTACTACACATCTGTGATGTCCTTCAGAGTCTTGATTGTTCATTATTCAGACTCTTAGTGCGTTTTATTGAAACCAGTGGACAAAGGGCATTTTGCTGGATTGCTGCTTTTATACAAATGGTAAAGGAAGGAGCAGCAACATCACTATAAGGCAGCCAAGCAGAAGTTTTAGAGTATTTTTTTGACTGCTCATCATCAGTCAGTGGTGTTTATATAACATTAACATATAACATATTCCTACACTTAATTGGCTCAGCATTATTCATGTGTTTTTCTTGCATGCTTTCTCGAGTCTTGATGTTGTAACCAGCAATTGGTTACATTAAAAGTAAATGAAATAATTCATGTAAAATAATTACGTATCACTGTATTTCCAACTTAAACTTTACAGACGAAGAACTGGTGTGTTTATTTACTGTGCATCATGTAATATGCACTGTCCTATACTTGATGTAGGCTTCCTGACACCATGCGCCTGAAAACAAATCAGTCCAAAATAAGTGTGAACATCCTTGACTGTGAAGCACTTCTGTGAAAACTATGCATTTTCTTCAAACTATCCCTCCAGCCAAAGTAATACTTAAAAAAAAAAAAAAAAAAAGTAGGTAAGAAAGCTTTTATAACCCTAAATCATAAATTGCAGCTTCAAAAGAGGGGTGTCCCGTCCCTCCCAGAGTCTCCTAAGTAAGACTTTGGAGATTTCCTCCATTTGCAAAAAAGAAAAATCTGCTGCTCAGTGTGTTCACTAAAACAAAACCTGAAATACAAAACTGTAATGGTTGAGGAAAAGCAACTGAAATTAAAATTATAGCAGCAATAACACTGTTATTACGACCCCCTACACTGCAGCAAAATTCCATCTCGAGGATATTTTTTCCTATCACATAAAAGAGAGTGTGTTGGTGTTGTTGTTCAATGTTTTGGGAACCAGGATTGGCCCTATTTCTATTTCTGGAATACTGCCATTATTTATGAAGTCTTGTGTTTCTCTTCAGGGAGAGCTGAATGCACTATGAAGTATAAAGGTCTGGGCTTGCTTAGTTCAAAGTGAATTGTTTGCATCATTTTATGTCAGTGGTCTGCATCTTTGAATAGTTATAAAAACATATATAAGTCAAAGTAACTCAGTTCCAAGCTCGAGAGACCGAGGACAAAGACTGCTGGAGCCATTTTGTTTTTTCACTCAATCAGCCACATGTCAGTGATCAGGATCACACTATATTCTGACATGCAAGTATTAATGCTTTATGCCTGATAGTACATAATGGTAAAAATGATGAATGAGGGTTGTTTTTTGCTCTTAGCTGTTGTTGATGATTTTGAACAGTTGTTCACAATGATGACGATTGTGACAATGAGAGTGAGGTTGACGATGATGCTGATGACCATGATGATGATGATGATGATGATGATGATGACGAGGATGACGGTGGTGGCTGGCTTATCTGCACTTAGCGTTACCCTTTGCACTGGTATTGCTTCCTCACCCAGTGACATGATAACCTTATGATGGTTCAGTTTTGACATTTTGGTTTTGTGACCGTGTTCTTTACTTTGTGATATGATGAATAACCTGAGTGGTCTGCATCTGTTCCATTTTACCATGTTTTACTTTCACGTTTCTTATTAATTGTATCTTTCTTTTTCCCCTCTTCACATTACACAGCCCCTGACCTGCATTCCTCTCCCTGCTTGTGTCTGGGTGCTGGCTGTAGGAAGGTTTAGGAAGTTGACCCATGAGTAAAGTCTTAGTGGGGGTAGAGTGATAAAATAAATTAGTAATGCTCCACTACTCTTCTACTGTGTCAACTACTGCTAATGTGCAATTGAGAAATTCACTGAAGTCCAAGAAGTCTCCAGAGACACCATTAATAGGAGGCCATGTCTGTGTTAGCAAAGAGACGTGCACAGATATTATCTGTAAATATCAGGATCAGCATGAATCCACCTCCCAGGTAGTCCTACTTGGATCAGCAAATACAGCTGTCCCAACACTCATACTTGAGTGATGTGCTTTGCAGCAATATAAAACTTTTCCAGTGGGAGGAAACGCGTCTCCTGACATGTGAAAATGCTGCACTGCTGCTATTTGTAAAATTCATAGGCACAGGGTGTATTGTTTAGAGTAGCAGCTTTAGCTGTGAGGAGTAAAATCCATTCTGCTTTAACAGGCATAACGATCCCACTGTTCTTTACTGCTTAACTAATTCTGAATAAGCTGTTTTTCATTAGTCCATCAATAAACTATCAATGACTGGTGGGAGAAAATAGATGCTCCCGTATGTAATCAAGCATAATTTTGCTATGTATTTTCTGTTCTATTATTGGTCATTTCTTAAATTTGTGGTTTACTCTGTAACAGTCATTAACAGTCAGTAATCACAGGAAATGCTCTCCATATGGTGCACTGCTTCTTTCTCATGTTTATCATTTACTGAACATTATGGTATACAGTAACTCAATATGGTGTTGAACTAGCATATGCAAAGCACATAGTATGAGTTTATAATAGATTTCATTAATGACGTACTTCATTGTCAATAATTATATCAGATAATCTTGGTCCTTGTATTAAATCTAGTAACCTGGTTTTGGTGGACCTGTGCTGTAAACCCAGATGTAAATGTGTGTGAGTGTCTCACAGATGAACTTGTCAATATATATATTAAAAAACAAGAAAAACTAAGCGGCACCCACTGTTCTTCCCCCGTGCACATCCGCATGCCCTGCACAATTACCCTCTCCCTTCTGTTGTTTTGCAGCCTGTGTTGATGTCTACGGGACACACTCCAATGTACACCTCTGCTGTTTCCACACTGGTAAGAGCACAGTGATCCGTTGCCGCTCCGTCACCCTGAAAAGTTACCGGTATCATCATCAGTCATCAACATCAGTGTGATTTGTATCCTCATTTCCTGTCTTTGCTGGATTTGTTGTCACTCAACGTTTGGCTGTCTGATTGCAGATGGACAGCCGCCCGTTCAACGCCATTTTATCTGTACTGCCAAAGACTATGAGGTCATCTGTTTTCTGATGATATCAGTGTGTTCATACTCATTGTCATTCAAATCTCCTTTGTCTGACAGATTTGTTCCGCTTGCACTCAATGACTATTTTTGGGGCTGTAATCACACGACTGCAACTGAAAAGTTTTTAAATGTTGTGCTTCCATCACACTATAATATTCATGTGATATATTCATATTTCTGTTCCTGTGTTTTAAAGCAAAACGTGATACAGCTGCATCCCTGCACCTGAGCTTCTATGCTGTGAATTCGGATCCTGTTTTGTACAAGTGATTTTGCAGGTGCATTTTTTCAGGGCTGAATTTTGCATACAGACACAAAAATCATGAGAAAAGTAGCCATGATGCTGTGGGACATGAGTAAAGACTGGAACTAATCCTAATGTGCATCACTGTTTAAGCCTCAGTGATGTATTGGTGTCATGTAGCATGAGGGTCTGACGGACAGATAGATGTAATCTCTTTGCAGGACAGGCTGAAACCTGTAGGTGTCAGTGTTAGACTGTGCAGTGACTTTCATAACCTTGAAAAAGATGGCTATGCTGCTTCCTCAATAAAACATTTTTATGATCAGACAGGTTGTGTTGCGCCTTATGTGCCATGAATCGCTCGCATGATTTTGTCTGCCTGCCAAAAAAAGTATGGGGTGGCAGAGGAATTCATACTTGAACATCCTTAGTAATTCCTTCATAAAAAAATAAACCGACAACCAGCAAATTATAATTTACAAACATCTGTAAGTAAGAACTGAAGCTCTGAAAGCAAATGCTAGTTGTGTACTTGAATATAATTATGTTTAAAGGGGCAATACAGGATCACTGGGAGGAGCAGACTATTAAATCTGGCTTTCAGTCTCTCTGTCTCTGTTGAACAAGTAGTTACTCTTGTAACTATAGATCATTTCTTGTCTTTGCCTGCTCGCCTTGACCTTGAACACATGCCGTCTAATCCTGCTTGCTTATAATTAAAGTGTTTAACATATGGGACATTCTGCACCCTTCAGCATAGCGTCATCAGTAAGAAAAATGAGTTTGTGTGCATTCCCTCACACATAGACACAAGTAATTCAGCCTGCATATGCATGCATTCAATTTCCCACATTGGTTCCGTATGTATGTATGTATGTATGTACTGGCCTATACGTGTGGATGTCTCTGCAGCCGCTGTAGTTCCCGTGTGGTTGTCATTGATGTGTAGGTGGTGTCGACAGTCTGTCTCTTTATTGCTTTAATGGTGTGGGGTTTGCCAGTACCAGTCCAAGTCCTATTGATTTATGGGTAGGATTGTCTTTGGAAGCACTGCAATGGTTTGGCAAAGTAAGAGGAGGTCTTTGGGTTATGTACATGATTTAGCGAAGAGGTACTTTAGCTTCAAATGACATCTATTTTTTTAAATCTTGGGGCATAATGTAATTAGAAATTTCCACAGTGCACAGAACTTTTGATATTGATCTGTTCCCATATTAATTGATCTTCCAGCCTCTTACACTATATGACTCTATAAGTCTGCTGCACCATGTCCTCCTCTTATTATGGGGCTACATAAATTGTTGTGACATCATGTGCTATGCTGTGATTAGACTCGAGTTCATGTTTTACCTGACAGCAAACACAAGATCAAAATAATTGCTTTTATATGCAAAGAGACAAATGAATTTATTTGACCTTTTACCCCAAAATAATAGAGTTAAGAAAAGAGTTGTTAAAAGGGTTGTTCCAAAAAAACTAAGGCTAAGCTACAAAGCAAAAAGCCTTAAACTTACTCTATATTTAGGATGAAGTTCACTCACACACTGACTGCCCTGGAGGCAGCACTGTAGCATCTCTTTCCATAACATTTCACCTCTGACTTTGTTCACTGACGGAGCTCTGTCTCAGCGATGTTCTTAGGCAAACTGTTTTTTAACAATGCATAAGGTGCACTTATCTTGACAGATTGGAGTTCTTGGACTGAAAACATTACACAACATTGCTATTTATCCTTCACCTGAAGAGCTGGGACTGAGAACCAGCAGGCACAGAGCGCTTACTGAGGACCCCTGCTGCCCCAGTTTATCTCACACTGTGTCTCTTCTAATGAAAAACAATGCATATCACTTTATCTCCCCTCTCACCACAGAACTGTTCCTATACACAATACTTTTCATACAAATCCTTTTCAGACAAAACAGTCAGCCCCCTCTAAGATGTGTTTGACACTTGGCACAAAGACAATCCTTTTTAATGTATGGATTCAATTACCGTTTTCTGTAGCGTTTTCCCCAAGAGCTCTCCACTATACCCTCCCCGTTCTGCTCTGCGCTCTTGTCTGGCCGGTATCTGGTTTCTATCTTCATTTTCTCCGTCCTCCTTAGTTTTCTTTAATAAATGTTTAAATATGTCCCTGCAGCTTTGGTGTAATTACTGTGCAGCAGCAGCTCAGCTCCTTTGGGAAGGAGAGGGAAGCAAGGCAGAGAGGAGAAAAAAATATGCACGCAGAAAGAGAAGGAGAGAGCTGTTCGTGTTGAATGGCAGTGTAAGACAGATAGAGAGGGCCTTGCAATTGGAAGGGTGAGGAAAATTAGATAGGTAGACGGAGGAATTTTATTTAACAAAATGAGAACGTCAGCTGACAGCTTGTCCTTCAGCATGTCCTTACATAAGTCTGCTGAACGTGCACGCCTTTGTGTGTTTATGTGCGCATGTATTACACACCTGTCAATCCATCTGTCTTTCAGGAGGAGAGCGCTCGAGCGAGATGTGGAAAAAAAAAAAAAAAAGCTGTGGATTTAAAAAGTGAATTCTCTTTTTCCCTGCAAGCAGTTGTGTGCCTTCATAAGGCCACATCCACTATTTAATAACCTATTTAAAGAAAAGAAAAATAAGGACAAGCCATGTTTCCTTTTCAAACATCCCACCCCTTTTGCTGCTTGTAAGTGTTTTGCTGCCCACAGTGCTGAATTCATAGACAGCAGAGGGGCTATAAAGCTTGAAGGTCTTGGATGAAAATTGCCTCAAAACATTTGATTCTGAAGAGAAAAACATTTCTGTATTTAAATCAAAGCAAAATTGCAGTGATTTGCATTTTAGAAACTGAGTTTTTGATGAATGGATGCAGAATATTTGCAAATATGTCTGCTGCTTACTAAACATGAAAGGTTCCATGTGAGTGATTTGGATTTGCAAGTCTTTGCATTATTTGTGAAAGCTGTTTGTTTTGCCAAAAAAAATATGCACATTTTATGAACAACAACTCTGGCAAACTGAAAACAGAAAAAAAAAAAACAAACAAGAAAAACCCCAGTGAGAAACTAAAATGAGCTGATGTCAAGCTATTTTTTTTTTTTTTTTCCACCATCGCTGCCGCTGTTATGTTGAGGTTTCACTATTCTGACTGACTGGCTGTAGAACTGGGGCTTACAGGGCCTCCAGTCCCCTCTCAGTTTCAAGTGCTCCCTAGGACGAGTCAGGCCAGTTTGTGCCGCTTGTCCTTCTAAGTTCAGCCAAAGTATAATTCCTCCCCCTCTCACATCACCGGCATCGACATTATACGGAGAGACAGCTAAGTAATTGCCATCAAACTTTCCTGCTCGCTCCTCTTTCCCTCAGCAGTGGGGATGGGAGGGGTACAGTACAGTAGCAGCAGAAAATATGAACTGCATTCTCACTGAGCGCAGACCAGTAGCAGGGAGGCACCGCTATCGCAGTCCACTGCCACAGATGACGGAGAATGGAGGGATGTGCTTGTAAATGCTTATTTTTTTAAAAATCCTGGATGGGTGATTTCTGAAGAGCGGACGAGCGTACCTCAGATAATAACACGCTTTGTTGGTGATGAGTAATTTTTTACAACTTGAGTCTTGGTTTTTAGCAGATGGTATTGGGCTTTCTCAAATGAAGTCTCCAGCGCCTACTCAGCAAGAGGAAAACGCTAATTGGGCTGCGCTCTTTCTGCGTTCCTGAATTTAAAACGGTTTAAAGGTGTACTGTGTTTAAAGTATGCTACCTTTGCTATTATGCTTTATTAGAATTGAGTGAAAAGCAAAGCTCAAAGGGCATGTGTTTAGTTAAAATACATATCTTTTAATTTTAACAATCTGGATGCTCTGTTACAACTATTATGGCAGGGCCTAGACCTAATGTCTCACTTTGCTGTAATGCTTTTGTGGTATTTCTGAAAGGAGACACCTCTAGAGCTTACTCTAACTCTTCCAGCCACTCTCTCAGTGGGTGTGTATGTCATTTTGGGAGCTGAGCAAGGTTTGCTCCCCAGTATCAACAACGATTTCAGTTCTGGTAGTTGAAGCAGAATGTTCATGTCCGTGTGGTACGCCAAAAAGATGGGCTGTCGGTTCCTCAACAATGTGCGGAAAGCCAAGAAACATCGACGCCGTAAGATGGTAGGCATGTTTTCAATGTGTAAACTATTGCTATGACTGTGCTTCAATGTATTTGCTTAGTGGCTCAGAAGTGGTGCTTGTAGTATATTTTTGATTATCTTATTACTGTGGTAGCAAGGCTTTGTTTTGTAGTACCTGTACAGATATAAAGGTCAAAGCTATGGCTGCACTTGAGGACCATTATTAGATATTCTAATCACAGTGAGTCTAAATAATCAAATGTGGTAATACTAATCAAATCCTGCTCAGGCTGTCAGTGGGCTGGGGTGGGAGTTGGGGGGTGGGCTAGATATTTGTGAGACCTGCTCTGAAGGTGTGAAGGTGCAGTTTTGATCTCTCATTTAATATTCAAACGAACACGGAGCTGTATGTGACCGCCGACTCCACGCCCCCACAACACACGCATGCTGCCGCCACCTTTCCCCACACTCCACACACATGTGTGGGATTTGGTAAGAAGCCGGTAACAGCAATGTGTTTGATGTGACATGGAAATTAACTTCTGTCACATCCTGCACTTAAACCCACACACAGGTGCAGGGGTAGCAAAAATCACCAGCCAATCCGACCTGCCACACAAAAAATCATGGCTACACGTTACAAAACACTTCACACAAGTCTTGTCCTCTCATTTCCATTTCATTAACAGCCCTGCGCAGCCCCGGGGTAAGGGTCAGTCTGGAGTAGCTGATGCTGTTATCTATCTCTCTTAAAACAGACGAGCAGTAGTTTAGATACAGACTAAAACTGTGAAATACCCATAATGTTTGCCAATTTAATTGCTGCTGTCAAACACATACCAATTCATCTGACTTTGCGTCTTTCAGTAGAGGTCACTGTCTTGCTTATTGACTGGTTGGCTTTTACCTGTTAAAGGCTTTCCAGCTGCTGCAAGGTGCATAGGACACGCAGCATTAAAGCCTCTCTAATGCAACCTTTGGGTTGTGTCCAAAGCCTGCTGACATGTGACACTGTCCCCTCTGATGATATTATAGTATTCTGTGCATTCTTAATCTCAACAGGAAAACCAAAGACAGCAAATGGTGTTTTAAGTATTGTTTTGCTTAACTAAACAGGTGGCATTATTGTTGGTGTTATTTTACCTCCTTTGACGAGAAATATCCATCAGACTCAAAGTGGCTAGTGATCAGAGTGTGCGCAGAGCGGGTAAGACGGACGTGCACGTTTGCATGTGCATGTGTGCAGAGCAGCAGAGATTGATCAGATTATCTGAGTGTCTTGTGAGCCACATCCCAGGAGGGAGTGTGTGCAGTACAGTATGCAGCTACAGCCTTAACGTGGCCTCAAGCTTATGGTTTCCACTGCTAAATTGCCAATACTAACTCTATTTATTCAATTCTTAATGGAGAAAAGAAATTGATTTACACACACTGCTTCACTCATTTGCTGCTCTGTTTCTTGCCTCAGTACAGCGCATGCTTGAATATTGATATATATTCTTTTATTTAGGAAATGATGGTATCACTGCATTGCACAGAACACTGTAAAAGCTGGGAATTAGCTAGAATTCAACTAAATAAATCTGTTTTTGCTGTTAATCTGCATTTCTTTTTACTTGAGTCTGGCAGTTAGCTTGCTACATATAAATCCATCCAGAGGCAAAGGTCTGGGTGTGGATGGATGTTGATGCTGCCTGTGGAGACATGGCAGAGGACAGGTTAGCTGAATAGGTGGTGCGAAAATATAGGTGGGCAAGAACAGCCAAACACTGTAAATCCTAACAACCCTGATGTCGAAAAACTTGACAGAGCAAAGAGAGCGAGAGAGGGCTCTGTCAAAATCCCTGCAGGGAAACTGCCTGCGCTGGGCTTAGATTTCTGCTGGCTATACTCATTATTTCTGTCTCTAGATAAGGATGAATTTGACGTAATGTTCAGCAGCACGGCCCGTTGGACACAGCTACATGGTGAGGCTCTGCACAGGCAATGGTTATAATCGAACAGTGTGCAGTTAAGGACGGGCTCTGGCATTCTGTGGAGGGCTTGGGGACAGTTTTATGTCTTTACCTTATGTAGACAAGTATTTTCTCTTTATAATGGGAGATATAATTAGCACCATTCAACCACAATGATGATGATTTCTAATGAGAAAAGGGGCTTTGAGCATAGGATGGTGGTAGTGTGCAAAGAACAGGCGTTTTACAGCACGTCTGGGCATGTTGTAGCAGGAAAATCACAGGTGTAATTAATAACCTTAATTGCCACATTTAGCTGTGCTGGGTCATTGTTATTGTGCATGCTGGCTCACTGGGACGCTGACTGAAACAGAGCCATTCTTAATGTCATTAGTTACACCTGTGCTTTTAATGCAATGACATGTCTGCCATAAAATGGCCTATAGGCCTTGTTTATACACTGGATGGGACTGAGCCATTGTTGTTTTCCCTGTTTTACCTTTGTATTTCCTGCTACAAGAAGTCAAAATGTCAACAGAAGGCTGCAGTGATATTCATGTTTGATTGTGATGAGAATTACTCTGTTACACAAAGCACATAATTATTGCCCAACTGTTGCTGATTAATTATCTGATTAATGGACTAATAATACTGACACTTCAGTCTGTGTTTTTTGGCTCTGCCAGAGATTCTACTTTTGAAATTTATAATTATCTGTTTTTGTTGATATTGTTGAAAATGTGCAAATGTAATTATTTGTTTCTTACTGAGGTCACAGATAAAGGTGGTGATGTTCTCCACTACATTAAACTGAGAAGTGTTTCTATAAGTTTATCCTCTCTATTTACAGTCATGAGGGGCACAGAATATTAAAAACACCACCTCTGAATATAATGGTACAACACCATCTCTATCTAGAAACTTGATGCTAAGACATAGTGCTGAAAAAAAGAAAACTGAAGGGTCTCATTAAATTAGACTTCATGGCAGAGCAGTTGCACTGGATTGCATTGGTTGGTACCAGTGTACCTTGTGAGAAATTTTCAAAGAAAATACAAATCACTGTTATAATCAGTGAGTATTTCTTTGAGTTCCCATGACAACTTACTCTCTCTAAGAGAGAATAACATACTGAGTGAAAAAAATAACTTCCCATTGCATCACATAATCACAAGATCAATGGGTAAGAATGTAGAAACGCATTTCTTAAAAGCTGTGGAACTGTGCTCAGTTAGGTTGTGTAGTTGTTTGTGTGTGTCAGAGCTGTCAGGTCTGTGAAGGTCAGCAGGCTGATTTTATGCTGCTGTTTGCTGTTCTGTAAGCACTTTAGATGCACAGCGTCTCTCCAATGCTAATCAGCAGGGTACAGAACAATGACAGATCTAATAAATACAGAAGCTTAGACGGGGAGTCAGACTGTGTTCTCCAAAGAGTACTGTACATAATGGTGTATTTACATCTCCCGACATCAGACACCTCGATGATAAGAATGAATCCTGGAAAGAAGCAGGAAAGAATCAAAGAAAGGGGATTAAAGGGAGTGGAATCAGGACAGTGCGTAGAGGTTAACTGTCACACTTCAGATGAGCTGACAGGGAAAAGTCCCGGCAGGTAAACCCAAACCACATCAATGCCAAAAAACCTGTCCTCTCATTGACTTGCTGTCTTTTCTAGTCTTTTCCTGTATCACTTTGTTCCTCATGAATAACTTGACTTACCCTGAAATGTTGAGACTCAGTCTGGCTTTACACTTTGTGCAAATAGTAATGGATGCAGTGCAGTTCTGGGAAAAACTTTGATAAGACTAACTGACCATAAAGTCGACCGATGTTATACTCACTCAAGATAATCGGACTAACTGTGCTGTCTGTCACTGCCTTGTTACCAAGTTACTGTTTCTTCATCATCCTCCGAGTGTGCTGGGAGATTGCCACCATGTGCTGTCAGCGCGGCTGCACATGAATCACTGAGAGGCTTGTTTTGAAAGGACTGGTGGGCGGGAGGCGGATGTCCATGTCCACAGTATTCACTAGATAGCCATTTACAGCATCAGTAATACAAGTCATATTGTAATTCAACCAGCAGCTAAGACAAACCAGAGATCGAGAGTAAAAAAAAACATGGGGGCTCGCATGAATTATTTCTATGTCCATCATGGGTGGATAATAACAAATGGCTCTTGAGTAGTGCTCTCTATTCTTTAGCAGAGTGACAACCATAGCAGAGTGAGAACAGTGTTATCACAGCTAAGAGCTAAAATGGCCATCAGTCTTGGCCGTGACTGTAGGTTTCAGGGATATACTGAGAGCTCATCCAGGAGCTGCGTCATCGCTGAGTTTCTGCCATTATTTCTTAATAATGTTTCTCTTCCCTCTGCCTCCAGGGAAATACTCCTCCAGTGGTGGTGAACACTGATACGCTCGATGGCTCCCCATATGTAAGGATTATGTTTAATCTTCCCTTTATTGTATTATTATGTTAGGCTCAACCACATGACTAACTTAACTGCCTCCATATTCAGTCTGTATTATCAGTAATTCCATTCCTTTCCCAGCATCCAGGTAGGTCTCTGCTCATTGTTTCAATCTGAATGATAACAGTAATTAATTTGACTCCTTTTTAATTAAAATAAGGTTTCTCTGTTTGATGCACATTTGACAGAACAGAAACATTGCTTCATTTGATTCAGAGTTCTCTAATGAAGCAGTTTCTAAAATGAAAGCAGTGAACATATTATCATGAATTGTAAGGGATTAGAGAACGAGGCTTCTCAGAGAAAAGCCTGCCATCACAGACCAGTATTTCTGCACCACTACAGCACTACGAAAAGTTGTTTTCTAGGTCAGACACCAAAACAGTGAAGACTGAACTTCTTTAAATTCACTCTTCCTCAGGGACTTGTTTAATTGCAGGGGTAAGCCTGATGTGGAGCTAAGTTTGTTCAGCCAGAAGGCGAATTAGACTGGAAGAATAGTGCTGCTATTATCAACCAGGTACCACACTGGTCCACACATACAGTATGTCCAAGTGGAGCAAAACAATTTTGGATAAAACTTTAAACTGGACAGAACGCCTTGTAAAAGGAAGCTATAATTAGACTGTGGTGATGATGATGCTGTGTTCAGGAGCTGATGGGAAAATCCCTCATCCAGGACTTCCGAGTCAGTTAATGAATTAGCAACAAATGAAGCCCAGAGGGGCGACTGCTGAACCAGCATTAGCTGACTTTAGGATTTAGACTTTGATTTTTGCTTATATTTAATTTGTACTACAGTTGAACTTGTATCATAGTAAAAACACCATAAAATCAAATTGACACTATGAACTAACATCTGTTTTTGACAGGTGAATGGGACAGAAGGGGAAATCGAGTATGAGGAGATCACACTGGAGAGAGTGAGTCTGAACATTTTTTATATTACATATTTACAGCATATGTATAACACAACCATATTGATAGTACTTATCAAGACTAGGAAATATGATAGATCCAACTATGCATGACTGTTCCTGTTAAATGCCCCTGATCTGATTGATAATAATTGTGTGTATGTGTTTGTATTTGCTGCGGCAGGGTAACTCAGGCCTGGGCTTCAGCATTGCGGGGGGAACAGACAACCCCCATGTGGGCGACGACCCCAGCATTTTCATCACCAAAATCATACCTGGAGGAGCCGCGGCTCAGGATGGACGGCTGAGGTAAAGCCATACGCACTAAGTTACAGTTACAGCCTGAATGCATGCAACTCATGTTCTCATATCCAAGAAATATGAACTGCAGCAGTCAAAAGCCCATGGGTAAACCAGGCCAGGTCATTTCAGGTGGGTGAAATACTGCTCTTTTTCTTTTCACTGAATCCACTGATACAGACAACCAGTCACTTTTCTACCAGTAAACACACTTAGAGAGGAGAAACAGCCCAAGTAGATCCTCACCTCTTCCTTCTTATGTCTGAAGTATTGTACCACAGTGACAAGTCCACTCAACACCAAAGTTACATCAGAGAGGACCTGTCTGTTTAATTCAAGATCTCAATGCCTCGACCAAACTAACGTCTTCTACTACTTTTATGTCTTTGGACATGATCAATGATCTTTAAAAGCAGAACATGTGTAGAAGCGAGCAGCAGCAGCAACACATTTTACATGAACTGTGGCAAATGACACACTCTAAAAAGAAGCCTGTTACAAGAATATGTAGTAATATCACATTTGTTTTCTGCTTTTATCAGAGGCTATCATGCAGAATTGGCCTCTCTGAATAAAAAAAACATACATTTTATGAGCCGTTTTCCCCGATTACACTCCAATAAACAAGACATGCACAGAGGCATCCTCCTCATCCTCCTCTTTACAGTTGACCTATAAACATCCATCTGGAATGACTTCAGAGTTTAAAGCAGGCCTGAAGAAAACGTTTATATTTGCCTGAATGCAGTTTTTTTTTTTTCTTTTCTCAACCGTTACTGTCTGCTTTGAGCAACATATCTCAGACATCTTGAGAAAAATACAATGAACCTCGTGTTGCTTTCAGACTGTTTCTCAGTCTCCATTTGATGATTCACACACAAAAATATTCTTTTTGGTCTGTAAATTCCTCCCCTTTAAATGATTTATTTGCAGAGTCCTTGAAAATCGGAATAAAGAACCATGTGAGGTTTATGAGAGCACAGTTTAACAGTGCTAAATATTTTATAAAGCGTGTACATAAATTGTTCTTTATAGCTTAGGCTGAGTTTGAATACAAAAAAATATAATACTGCCTCATGTATGCAGTTCAGGCTTTGTCAATGTAAAATCCTTTGGACAAAGATGTCAGCAGCCACTGGTTCCCTTTGGAGTTGGCTTCAGTGATGTATCTCGGTGGTTAAACCTCTTGTAGCCCTCAAGAATTATTTCAGTCTTACAGAATTTTACGCACTCTCATTTTCATGGCTGTAAAAATCAATTTTAAACACATGAATGGAATAGTGATAAGTAGAGTTTTTAGGCCCTTGGAGGAAGAGTGTGTACTTCTTAAAATAGCTATTTCATCAAAATGTTGCTTGAAAATCTTCTTCTCCTCTGTACACAGCCTGTCACGTGCACTTCACATACCAACTCCTCAAACTTTTCAACAGCGGTCAACACGTATAGGGCTATACTGCAGCTAAACCTTGAGCTAGATCAGCAGCACAAGGGTTTCTATCTTCTTTAATATTGGATACTGAGAGCTTGGGGGGGCGCACATGCCTGTGGTGAAACTGGATCCCCAACACAGCTATAGCTGGAGATTGACTGCTCCTGACCTCATCTGGTGGAGGATTACACCCGATTTCTTCACCAAAACAAAAACTCATGCTGTATTTTCACTCTCCCTCCCACTGTCTCTCCGTCTATCGCTCTCTCCGTTTCTCAGTGTGAATGACTGCATCCTATTTGTGAATGATGTTGATGTGAGGGAGGTGACACACAGCCAAGCTGTGGAGGCTCTTAAGGAGGCAGGTGCTATCGTCCGCCTCTACGTTCTCCGCAGAAAACCAGCAGCTGAGAAAGTCACTGAAATCAAACTCATCAAAGGGCCTAAAGGTATGTGGAAGTGTGGACTGGTGTACAGCATCGACGCTTCTGTGTGGGCTTAAGGATGCTTTATACTCGGCTAAGCTGTGCCCTCTGGATTCAGCAAATCTGCTCTGTGTTAACCCATACCTCCTTTACTCACTCCCTGCCTCTCTCATCGCTTCCTTTTCTCAGGATTGGGTTTCAGCATTGCTGGAGGGGTGGGAAACCAGCACATACCAGGAGATAACAGTATCTATGTCACCAAGATCATTGAAGGCGGGGCGGCTCATAAAGATGGGCGTCTGCAGATCGGGGACAAGATCTTAGCGGTCGGTCACTCATATGTAATAACTACTAGCATGCAGAGATATGTGCCCACACACATCTGTGACGTCACTGACGGCCTCTGACACATATATTCACGCACAGGCTCACTCACACATTTGTGCATATTAGCGGCACTGAAGTACCAAGAGCCAAGATAAATTACAGCTGTAATTTTCATGGCCTGAAATTACTTTCATTAATGTGAATATGTGTGTAGGATGGAATAAATTTTTAACTGTAGTGCTGCCACATTGAGACACATGCAGCATTACTGCCATCTGCTGGAGAACAGGGAGACTGTAACATAGCAGCTGATGGCAAGCTCAACACCAGCAACTTCAAAATGGTGCTTGGTTTTTACTAAATGGTGTCTGAGCTAAGCCTTAACTTCTGATATATATCAACATGCTTCTTCTCACTATGAATCTTTTCAAAAATACAGTTACAATCAATGGCATTATTCATTTATAAGCAATAATGCTCTTTTGTGTAACCTTAACACACAGTGCTGGTTAAGGAAGGTGGCATATTACTTCTAAGGGCCTCCAACCCAGAAGGAATTCAGAGAGGGAAGGACATTAGTAGTACATATCAATTTTTTTTATTTTACTTTATTTTTAGCACAGCTTATCCAGTTCAGCTAGCTTAGCTCAATATTTATAACAGATGTAGTAGATTACAGCAATAAATAGTGTTGTGGTAGTACTAGTATAGTACTTAAACTCAGGTCTATGCTGACAGATTAGTTAAAGCATAAAAATGTACATTTTATTGTGCTTCTTGCATGCATATTCAGTTCATCACTGGGATGATCTGGTTGCTCTGGCTCTCATAAATGTAAATGTAAATGTGTCAGTATGAGGGATCCAGTGTCTTCTCAGTGCCACAATTCCCAGCAGCCCCCCCTTCACACAGGGCATTGTGCAGCCGCCGTTTGCAGTTGGTGATCCTGACTGTGTCTCCCTATTTGTCGCGAACAATTAGGTGAACAACGTGTGTCTGGAGGACGTGATGCATGAGGATGCGGTGGGGGCTCTGAAGAACACAGCCGAGGTGGTGTACCTCAGGGTGGCCAAGCCCAACAACCTGTTCCTGACCAACTCCTACAACCCTCCAGACCTCACCAGCAGTAAGCCCTCCTCTCTCAACACACTGGGTTACACAGCTCAGAAAACTCTGGCACCAATTGTCCTGCCTTTGAATAGATGTATTTTCCAAGAACGTACAAGCACAAAAAAATATATATCAGTAGTCAAAAATAGAGTAGAGGTAATAACGTGTTCTTTCTAAATCACTGGAGATGAATGTAGGAGTTCTGTAAAAATCAAAACTAGAACATTTCCCTCGACCCAAAACCACCTCTACAAGAAAGTCTGCCCTTAACAAAAAAAATACACTAGGCTTTCATGAGATAATAAACAGTCTGTCATACTACACATATCACATTACACAAAGGCATTTAGTCGGTGGAAAAGCCCACAGCCATAAATTTGTGCTGCTATTTCAGCTGATACTGCATATCTGTGTACAGTACCCACCTGGTATATTTATTCCTCTTTTGCTCTTTGCTTCAGCATATTCCCATATGGATACTGAACTCAGCCACCCCAACTATCTTGGGTCAGATTACCCACAAGCCCTCACTCCCACCTCACCTAGTCGGTTCTCTCCTGTTCTGCATGGCATGATGGGAGATGATGACATCCCCAGGTGAGTAAAAAGATCCATTTCTAACGTATACTGATTTATAAGTAGTAGTATTAGCAGTAGTAGTAGGATTAACAGCATTAGTGTTAGTATTACTGTTTATGTTTGAGTTTGTATTGTGCAAAGTATTACTGATAACTGCTTTCCTCTCTCTACCATCTCTTTTTCCAGGGAGCCTCGCAGAGTTTTGATCCACCGAGGCTCCACAGGTCTGGGATTCAACATAGTTGGGGGAGAGGATGGAGAGGGAATCTTTATCTCCTTCATCCTGGCAGGAGGGCCAGCTGACCTCAGTGGAGAGCTGCACAAGGGCGATCAGATCCTCAGTGTAAAGATACTTTTATCTTCATAAAGTTGTCACAAAGAGATTCGCTCATCCCACAGAGACGCCAAGTGATTCTGGTCAGTCGTAGCTGTTAACAGTCGCACTGTGTGTGTGTGTGTGTGTGTGTGTGTGTGCGCGCATCAGGTGAACTGCGTGGACCTGCGAATGGCCACACACGAACAGGCAGCTGCAGCTCTGAAGAACGCCGGCCAGACGGTGACCATCATCGCTCAGTACCGACCCGATGGTAAAGCCACGATTGCCATACATAACAACACACCGACATAGACAGATTTTCATACAAAGTCTATCTAATGCGCACAGACTTTCAAGTTATTTTGTCTAATTTCTTCTTTCTTACAAATTCACTTTAAATTAGGATCAAAATTATGTCAAATCAGCTGCCAAATCTACTTGTTCCAAGATATTTTAATGAGGTTTCATTTGAAGAGTCGTCCAGTGGAGCGATAAACCTGGTTTTTCTTTCTTAGCTCTGGCAAAGAGTGTTGGTGTACTTGTTTGTTTGTAAGCAGAATATCTCAAAACCAGATTACAAAAAAATAAGGTGGAAATGTTGGCAATGGGCAAAGATATAAGTAATTAGTTATTGGAAACAAGATGAAGTCCACTATTAGTTACATTCAGTCACTCGGCTGCTGACTGCATTTTCTTATGCAATAACAACCCCTAGCCTTGAGTAACTTCACAAAAAAATAATAAAATTAGCTCTATGCAGAGAGATACAGATTTTAAATTTGGGGGAAAAGAGAGCACTCGTATCTGTTGAGGAATAAAATTGGCATCAGGAGATGAAAAGTTGGATTGACAAACTTTTCATTCGTCTGAGTCTAAGCCTAGAGGATTCTGTTTGTATTTCTGTCTTTCAGAGTACAGCCGCTTTGAGGCGAAGATCCATGACTTGAGGGAACAGCTGATGAACAGCAGCATGGGCTCTGGGACCACGTGACACTAAGGAGCAACCCAAAGAGAGGCTTCGACATCAGGTCTTACACTTAAAGTAGAAACAGTACCTTTAGTGCAATATGACACAGGGGAAACACTGGATAAAAGACAAGACTTTTGGGTTAATGGATTTTGACTTCCATGTATCGGAGGTCCGCAGCTGTTGGGCAACACTGATTGTGGTTACATTTACAGTTTTGGTTACTTTAAAGAATTTAAAATATTCAGGCTTAGTTTAATTTAACACGTTTTGTTGAAAGAATGTGATTTTGATTGATTTTGTGATGAGAGTCTGCTCGCAAGGTAAACACATTAGCCAGTTAACAATCAAAGCATCAGGTTTATAACCAGAGGAATTCTCTTTTGTAGCGTTGCTGTCATATTTAGTCATGATTTGAGCAAAGCCAGTCATCCATTAAAGTGCTGTTATGGTGCCAGATGTTGTTTCTAAATTTATGAACTAAACGTAAAGGCTTTACAGAGCTAAAATGTTGAGTTCTGAAAGTGAGAATATGATATCATAGTCATCGCAGGGAATTTGATTATATGGAAAATGTCTGTAGAATAATCTTGCAGAAATGCTATATGCCTCATGATAGGCTTTGTTTTTATGAAACTGTGTTTATCCTTGAATTAGCAATACTGCACTGCAGACAATGATAAGTTGCACTCGTCAGAGAGTCTCTGAAGTTATGAATGTTGAAGCCAGAACAGAGAGAAAGACAGACAACTACACAGCACTACAAGAACACAACTGGTCAAAACTAGAAACACCTATTAGAACACCTCCATTTTTCCATCTATTATTTATATTTATATAATTCACCATCTCAGTGTTTCTGAAATCAAAAGCAGCTTCTTGTTGAACTAAATATCATCTAAATTTCTTACTCATCCAGCAGCTAAACACACTCATTACATTCCTTTTGCAATGGAAATTAAATATTGCTCAAAAAGTTAATCACAACACTGTTGCAGAACTTCCCACAAATGTGTTGCATTTGTTGGCTGCTGTGCTTTCACCCTCTGTCCAGTTCATCCCAAACCAGCTCCATGGGGTCTAAGTCTGTAGATTGTGCTGGTCTTCCATCATGTCTGTTCCTCTAATGTTTTGGGTCATTATCTTGTTGTAGGACGGACCCCTGCCAGTCTGTCTTCCTCTGTTACTTTCCCTTTTTCTCACCATTCATGATACATACAGTGTTACTTCCTGCAGCATAGTACTGTCCTTACAATCCATCAGAGGTTTTGTAAGAGATCAACAAAAGTTGGGACACTTGTAAGAACTGATCATTTACTTCCATGCTGCAGGAAAGGTGTCAATAATCACATTTCTAAATCCCTGAAATGACATACTTAATGAATTTACATGATTTTTCACTTTTGGTGACCCAAACTTACACCACCACAGTTTACCGCTGACCTTAAAATTCCTTTTAAGGTTATTCACTGGACTTGAGCCGCGTTTAAATTTGAGTAGAAACTAGAAAATGGTGTGTTCTAACAACTGGACCAGTAGAAGATCATGCACAGTATAAAGATTAAATTACACAGATTTGTAGCCATCTGTGTGAAGAACGAATACATTTAAAACAAAACAAAATATTTGCTGAGCTGTGCAATCATTCCTCTAAAAGCCAGTATACTTTTTTTTTTTTTTTTTTTTTTGTATAGTTTATTTTCCAAATATTTAAGAGTCGCATCTACATTATGCTTGCTCTGATTGAAATAGGGATTTTCTGAAATGTCCACAGAGAAGTACAACATTCAATTGTTGAAATATTTTTTCTTTTGTAACAGTTAGGCAAGCTACTAAAATAAACTCTAAGACAGGGACTGGAATAACACAATCGAATGTGTTCATTAAAAGTACAAATGGTAAAAGAACAACATACATTTACAAACAACAGTAAGCCTATATTAGAAGTATACCACTATCTTACATAGTACAGCAAAGTGGTTCTGAAGACACTATGTACCATAGTCTCACCTACCTTATGGCTTCACAGATTCAAGACATTTCCAAGTCCATACTAGATTTAGTAAATACTAATAAAACTCTGCACATTGTGTTTACTGTTAATTCATACCTATACATTATTATATTCACTGTATATAATCATTTATAATGACAAATGCCTTAATTAAAAAGGGAGCCGCAAACATCCCACATAACTTATGCAGAGCACAAGTGAGATAAACTCTGAGTGCTGCGTTCACTACTGTTCCAGTGCATTCTGAACAACACAACTCCACTCATAACATCTGTCAGAGAGCAATCACCAACCCACCATTGCCACAATAAGCCACAGTGTTAGGTTTATGAAAAACGAATGCCATACAGAAAGATTAATGCACGGTGGAAGGTGGATCATATTAATCGACATAATTCAGCAACCAGCTGAAACAGACAATCCTTGTTACAATGCAACATCCAGTCGCCAAACCATATCACCAAAAAGGGAATATGCACCACTAGAAGAACTTCATACTTGATTGCCTGTGTAAACTGGTGATTGTCTCACCAGGTGCAGGTGTGACCTCAAGTAGGAAATGACAATTAACGGAGTCTACCCAGAAAGTGAAGAGATGTTCTGCTGTTGTCCCACAAGTTATTTTGTTGTAGTTTCTCTGAAACTCTAAACTGTTATCCGCTTCTCTCCTCGAGTTCCCGCCATATTCGTCCAGCTCTTCTCGGCTTCTTCTAGGTCCCAGTTTCGCTCAAGAAAACGCTGGTTCCTTTTGTTGTTGACAGCAGCAGCATCGGCGGCTAAACTAGAATAATGTACTAGCACGTTAACGCTTCGTCGTCACTTTAGCTTCACAGGTAAACCTGTAAATACTGGCGTTATCTGTTGTCAGGAGTGAAGGCACCCATGAAGGCTTGAACACAAACAACCACAGGACAAGTTGAATTTTTCAGCAACAGCTTAACAGAATTCACAGTTGCGTCGTGGTGGTGTGGCCATAAGAAGGACGCACTTTAGCTGGTGAAGGTTTATACTAAGGTTAATCAACTCAAACGTGTGTGATTCCAAGATGGCGGAATATCTTTTCACCTAGCAGCTGGAGTCCTGCTGCACAAGTAATAGAGGATTTTTCATCTTCTAAAGCACACAAGTATGTTCCTGTGGGTTTTTTCTCGCACAGTCAATTAAATTGCTATCTAAACAACTACACTGTTAGCAAACTTCTAGGATTGGGTTTTTTCTCATGTTACAATGAAGTATTGTTTCCATGCATGTTACAGTTGTTTGTGCATGTCAACAAACAAAATGTTTCTTTTGGTGCAGCCTTAATAAACTATCTGGGATTGGGACACTTCATATAATCATATAATTAAAAAAAAAAAACAGCATCTGATGTTTACAACTGTGCGGCCAATACAAAGACGTCATACTACTGTGCTCGTCGTTCAGTAGAATTAAAACAGTTTACAATTTAGTGACTGACCTGATTCTTTCATCACTCAGGCTCCTTTTACTATGACAAGACTGCAGACTGTGGCTTCTCAGTCAAGCACTTGGCTTCAAGTTTGTAGATGCTGCTGTAAGGACTGTGGAGACGAGAGGTGGCAGGCCCGTAGTCAGCCCCCAAAATGAGGCTGGGCTGAAGAGGTTATTACCATCCCCAGTACACAGGTCAGACACACTTTTCACCGTGAGTAAGGGAGAAGACTGATGCTTCACTATGTTTCAACAATTATCAAACACCTTGATTAAACCGCTGATGTGATCACAACTGCTCATATCAGGCTTACTAAGAAGGGTCTGCATGTAAAAGCCATTGGAGCATGATGATTTAGATTAATGGCGTGAATCACAGAACCACTTCCTACCTTTTTCATGTCTCCACTGTCTGCAAAATTTAATGTCTTCATTTTTTTTTCGCCCTTGTCTCTACAGGGTGGAAAGAAAGAGTGGTCTCGCAGCACACCAAAGAGAGGGTAAGTTAATTCACCAGAGTTTTTGAAGAGGCTTGTTCTTCCTAACCACTTCCATGTGTAAATCTCTGCTCTCGCTTTCTGTTGCAGGACCATGGTCGAGACACCTTGAGCACTCAAGGTAATTAGTATGAAGCATAATATTAACACTGCAAGCCACCATTTACACATGTTACTGATTTCTAGCAGATTACGGATAACGCTGTTTAAATGGGCAGGATGCACTGACAACAGAGGAACATGATCTGCTGACACATGCACAAATCTGTTTTATTTACGTACATTTAATGCACATGTTCACGTTCTCTAGGAGACTGTTTTGTGTATCCATTACAAGATTAACTGAAGGCAAGTAGCATCCCATGCAAATGTCTTAACTGCCACACTGCAGACTCAGAGCAGCCTTTGCCTATTTTTTACCCTACTTGGCATTGCTGTCATCTTTAAACACCTCACCACCAATTTGTGGACATTACACAGCCTGCCAATGTAAACACAAGCAGTTCACCACATTTTCCCCCAGACCCAGAGTCCAAGGCGCTACCGCTCAAACAAAGTCAATGCCTTACTGCTCTTGTCAATAACGACATCTGATTTATCAGCTAAAGCATCTAAATCACGCTCATTACACACTACAGACACAGGCTATAGCACATACCATAAACCTAAAACGCTATTTCTAGTGGTAAAAAGAACGTATTGAGTGTCTTATGTTCTGTCTCCAGAGAGACAAACATCACAGTTATGAAACAGTCACCCAAGGAAGGTAAGGCTCATAAAGAAGAATGTTTAAGTCCATATTTAAGCCTGTTATGTGAAATTGTTTTGAGTTCCCTCTCTGAATGTTCCACTTTTCTTCATGCTAAGTTCATTATGCGAGGCCCATCATCATTTGGGTCCCAGAAGGACAGGATAAATGACGACCTGTTGTCTGAATTCCTGATACAAGTTTGGATCTTGTGTCCCACGTAGCAATTACGCCAGTCACAGAGCCCGCCTCCTGGTTATATCATGTCATGCTGCCACTGCAGCCATTTTAGGGTGATGTCTGCCAATGCATCCCGCCTCCCAGTGAAGTAATTGCTTTTAATTTGGAGATTCTGAGTGGTGAGTGCATGAGCTGCTTTATTGTTTGCTCTTTGTCTGATAGACACTACGCCCAAGAGGGAATATGAGGGATACGATCACTTTCAGTCGGAGCAGATGGAGAAGGCCCAGAGCCATCGTTCATCGAGGCGGGCTAGTACAACAGTCACCCGTATGGCACCAAAGTCCAGAGTGTCCGTGAAGTGGCTGAGCAGGTGCAGCAAACATCTTATACCCAAGAACAAAAAGAAGCTCAACATGAAATTGTCAATGCTTCCACCCTTTGTTGTAATTTGTTTAATTACATTTCCACTGATTACAAACAATAACTTGTTCTCTAATTATAAGACCAGTACAAGGATGTGTATGAATACATGAATTTTTTTCAACTAACACTTAGATTTTTGTTCAAATGTTTTATAACAGACAGGAGAAGTGTTTGAGTAATGTGTCAAGCTCTCGTTTAATTAAATTGGCAATTTAAAGTCATTTCAAATTTCTATTAATCCTCATCATTTATTCCTGCACGGTGCTTGAGCAGCAGGAAAACACTGCATCCTGGATGTATCAGCCACCAGCAGACTACGCTGCCTAGCTTCATCCCACACATCTTAACCGCCCAAGTCGCTGAGAACGTCTCTGTATGTCAAAGTTCTTCATACAGTCTGTAGATGTTTGGTCATCAGAAACTGAGTAGTTAGCATATTGAGAATGTATGTGTCATAATAGATTATTTTGTCTAGCGATAACAGAGATCAACACCGCCTGACAGAGGAGCAGGCCAGGAAATAGAAATGGACCGAGCCCCTCAAACTAGAGCAAGACTTCTAGAGTGTTTCTCAGGTAAGTGCACACAAAGTAACAACACAGAACCTGGGATTTCTTCCAAAATTGGTATCCTTCCCGTCTGGCTACAATTTTGCATACTACCTGCGGATTTGAATTTAGTGCGCGCAGCGCTAGGTGGTAAAATGTGAGCTTTCAACACACCTGTGTGTGTTTGCACCTCATTGTATGCTTTACTTCAGAACTACTTGATGTTGAGTACAATATAACAACTTTATTTTGTATGATGACAGATTTTGTAAACAACAGGTTGTCCATGATTTCAGTTCAGCTCACGCACATTTAAGGCAGTAAGAATGTGCTGGCTTTTTCACTGTTAAATGCCAACAAATGCCTCCTCCACAAGCACAAACTTCACATTTCCATGTTCCAGGTATTGTTGAATGAGTTGAATGAGTTAAATGAGAAAATGAGCATTCTTGGAGGATTCTGGGCTTTTTAACATTTAAGAGACGACGGGGCAAATCACGCAGTCATCAGGACTTGAATGTTAGGTTCTCTGACAACCACCGCTGTCTCCAGTTTCAACAAAATCATGAACAGCTGTCGAAAGTGTGACATTTATCAGCCACTGAAAGACTGTGAGACTGAACAAATATGTGAGACTTGTAGAAATACATTTATAATTTGCCTTTGTTTAACTTTGTGATTTTGCACTCCAGATTATCAAACTGCATATTCCTGGTGTAAATTATTTTAGTATTCCTAACAATGTCTTGCAAACACAAATTTGATAAACATTCTCTCTTCTGTCCTCTTTCTCCCTTTCCTTTCCCCATTGTTTCCATTTTTTCCTCCCTGCTGTCTCTCTTCTTTTCTTTGCGTCACCACCTGCCTGTTCCATTTTTCCTTCTCACCCTCGTTGCATCCTTCCTCCCCTCACACTGCCCCGCCACACAGCCGTCGTGAAGGACAGCTTTGAAGAGGTCTACCACAAAGTAAAGACAGTGATCGAGGAGCAATCAGGCCTTACATCTGATCCCCACTCGTGAGAGCTGTGATGCTGCACCCGCCTGACCCGCCCCCATCTCACCCAGCCCTCCTCACGACCGCCAACCAACACCACCACCACCACCGGACACCACCACCAACAACAACAACACCCTTCACCTCACAGCTAAGCCAGCTCGCCGTTTGCCTGCCTGTCTGTCCATCCTCCAGTAAAGTCAGTGCTTAGGCAATCACTGAGAATGACACAGAGAGACAAACGATATGAAGGACAAACACAGAAACAGAGACAAAACAAGGAAGTGATACAGCGAGGCAAAAGAACGACACCAAATAAGAGACTCTGAGACAGATGAACACAGGAGTGTAATTAGACTGAAAGAGACGAAGAGAAAGACGAATCATATTCCACTTAATGAGGTAGGCTGAGTATTGAAGCCCTGTTCACACTTAGTATTGCAAAATGCATCTGGTTGCGGCGGACAGCTCTAACACAGTTGTGACTGCACCCAAAACTGGGGATGAAATGTCCTACACAGTTGATTCTTAGCGATGCTAAACAACTTGGTGTGTAATGTGTGTTTTGCTTTTTCTGTTTAGATGCAGTTGCAGTTTCCCCAGCAGATGAAATCAAAATGTAAGCCGAATCCAATCATTAAGTTAAATATTTCGTTGATGCATTTTAATGCCAGGTGTGAACCGTCAGACCATGTCAATCTGGATCTAGACACGATCTGGATACACTCCAGACATTAGGTCTGGGAGTGCCTACAGAGTAGAGGGCATCAGCAGGGACGGACCCTGCAAATATTAAGACCACCTCAACCTCCCTGTCCCTGAAGTGTCACACCACGGCCCCCACACTGGAACACCTCTGCGCCACTTATGTCTGAGACCGTGGTGCCCAAAATATATTCTGCCCTCTTTATATCACCTCTGCTTTCTCCTCCTCCTGTCAGCTCTGCCTTTGTTTCAGGAGTTGCGAAAGGGGAAGACTGAGAATAGCCCATCCTGGCTAGTCCCTCTTGACCAGGAGTCCTTTTTTTTTTTTTCTTTTCTTTTTTTTTTTTTTTTTTTCCCTTTTCATTTTTTTAGAATTCCTTCTTGTTTGGGTGTGGACTCAGAATTACACCTCAGCGACTAAGACTCGACATTTGCTCAATCACCCATGCGTTGAATATTGCGGTGGCATTATCAGCAGTTCAAATACCAGGCTGATAAAAACTCATATGCTGAATTTGTGCATGCATCCTCGTAAAGACAATGGAGACAGGGAGAAAAGAATGGAAAAAAATCTGATCAAAAAAAAGAAGAGAAAGAAACTATACAATGTTGAAAGGTGCTGGTGGGTGTGTTCTCCTTGCCACCTCCCTTACGTGGAGGAGTTTCTTGTAAGGCCTGAAGGAAGAAGAGAGACGAGGTCGAGACATGGTCACGAGAGGCTGTGTCCTTGTTGCACAGTAGATGCTCTTACATCCAGTTGAATTTCTGCTCTCTTATGCACACACACCATGCACCAACACACACTCACACACACACACACACACACACACACACTCACACCCATCCACCGACACAGGCACACACGAGAGTTATAACCTCAGCTGTGTCCCAGCAATACCTTCCGTAGTGGGGATTGGCCGTTTGACCCGCGCCGAACTAGGATGAATGTTATCCTTTAGGCACAAACAGTGAGCTGTTACTTCATCGCGCCACACCGATCACTCTTCCAAAAGTTAGTCCTCTCAGCCATAGACGTACGCACACCGTCGAAAGCTGCAGTAAAAGCCATGGCGTGTGTGGGTAAATGTGTGAGCTTGGTGTAAAAGTGTAAGGCAGCCTGTGTAAAATATTCGTGCACATTCATAAATGGAAACCTCTGTGTGGGAGGAATAGGTCTTCTTTATTCTCTCTTCCACTTTTTTCTCTGCTTCATTTCCCTCTTGTGTCCACACAAATTAAAGCTAAGTCATGTTTAACAACAAATGGCCTATATATATAAATATAAATATAAATATATATATATCTTTTTATACTTTAACGATTCAAGTCTGTAAAAATCATCACAAAACAATATTCCATTGATTTCTTTGGCAATATTGTTGTTTACGAATTTTACTCACGTTCCCATTTTATTGTTGTAAAACGCAGCAAAGAAATAACTGAACCATCGGAGTCGATGTGAAGCAGACCTCACACTAGAGCTTTGAACTGGCATCTGATGTTCTTGTGTACATTGAGAATGAATTATAACATGCACAATGCAGCTAAAAAGGACAGTGTGAGTGTGCATATGTGTGTTTGCTGTTTGCGTGTGGTGGGACAAGAGACTATATAATATAGCAAATGATATTATATGAGAATGACTATCCCTTTATACATCAACTGGTGGTTATAATGTGCATTATTAAACATGAGTGGCACAGAATGTATGTGCGGCTGTGTGTGTGTGTGTGTGTGTGTGTGTGTGCCAGAGCGAGAGAGGAGACACACACACGAAGATGTAGCAATACTGCTATGATGTTATGCAATGAAGATGGTTTTGAACATGTGTTCAAGAGTAAAAGAGTATTTATAAAGTTTGGGTGGACTGATTTAAAATATATGCCAAGCAGGTATCAGCAGGAAAAAGATGGCGCAAAAAGACTCCTTAAGGGTTTATGAGCATGTGTTTGTGTTTACTTATAATTGTCCTGAATTATAAGAGTGAAGGTGGAAGCATTGGCTAAAGTGACCATTCATATTTATTGTTTATTTGCTCACTTGCTTCTTCTCAGCTATGGTGAAAAAGCTGAGCCTGTGAATGACAAGTATCAAGTTTCTGTTTTTGTTTACACTTGTTATTTATTTAGAACTGTCATTGGTTCCATCTCGCCTGTATATTTTTGTAATTTTTTTTTTTTTTTTTTTCCACATTGAGAGAGCTTTTAATTCAGGGCCAGAAATGCTGTAAATATATTAGAGATGTTGAAGTGCCAGTGGTTTTAGGTTTAGCTGCACACTGCTGCTGAATTGATGCAAGTACAGAATCCATCAGGAGCCACAGCCCAGCGTTTAACTGCTCAAAAAAAGCAAAACAAAACAACAACAACAAAAATAGCATACAGAAACGACATCTGCACATTCGGTGGCACACACATACACACACACACTCAAAGATATCCGCACGTCCACACATCCATTTGAAGAGCCCACACATTATAAAGCCACAGAAAACAACAACACATGACAACACATCCATGAATGGAATAATATGTTTTCAATTTCTTTATTTGAGGGTTCAATGTGGCTTTAATATCTCTCAGCTATCCGATTATAGTGTGATATTCTTATAAAATATATGAATTTTACAGAAAGATTGATTATAAACTTACAACAAGTCAACTGGATGCAGAAAAATATATATTTAACAATGACATTATCAAGCAAAAAATAAAAATGTGTTCCAGTCTTTGAAAGTGAAGCTTATTAAAATTAGCTAAAATAATAAAATGAATTTAAAAATGCTTTCAAAATGGACCACCAATTTTGTTTTTAATTATTGTGTTTGTCTGCTTGATGATTCCAGGTTTCTACAGTCTCCACAGGTGATCGATCGCAGAGAGGAACAACAGTACAAGTCAGGAGTGGCACTCATTCTCTTCAGTCTCGGCTTACATGCTCCTCTCAGCTGCTTTTTGCACTGTTCTCACCCCTGGCTCTTATTTGCTGGTCGCTCCCATCCTCCCCATCAGGGGAACCATTTTCTTTAGCAAAGCAAACAACGAGGATCTTTTCACATGACTGCACATCATGCTATAGTGTGTATTACCTGGTGTGCGGCTGCCATGATCCCGTATCCCGGCTCTTGCCTCTGACTTGTAGCATATTTCTGTGTCATCTGTATGGAAACAGAAGGTTAATCAAACCAATAGAAACATAAGACCTGATTTTCATTTTAACAATAATGCCCAGTCTCCTAATTCAATGTTACATATTCCCGGTGCTGTTTGGTATGGTTTTCTCACCATTACTGTGCATGAACAATATTTTTCTATGTTTTTTCTGGAATTTATTTCCCCATTTTAAAAATAGTCATCAAATTACATATTGGTTTTACATTTTTACATTAACTCTAGACAGGCCATTGAGAAAACCCAATGAGCTGTAACTTTGGTTAGGCCTCCCACTGACCTGCTGTTGATTAGTCATTACAAACCTGCTGTTTTGCAGCCAAATTTTGTTCAAACTAAGAAATTTTATTCTCAATATTAAATATGTCAAGCTGAATTTTGGGGAGAATGTGCAAATTGATACACACAAACACTTAGAATTTTTCCATCTGTTTGAATGGTATACGAAGGAAAAGAAAGTGGAATGAGATTACTTTTCCCACTTAAACCTACTTAGAACCGTAGAGCAGCAGTATGGTAGTTTTTTTTTTTTTTTTTTTAAATGACTGAGGTAGAATATTAATCTATTCATTCTAACCACTTATCCTGTTTGGGGTCATGGTGGAGGCTGGAGGTATTTCACTCCCAAAAATTCAAAACATCAATCACCCGCTTGACCGAGGTAGCCTGGTCTCTCTGCTGTATATGCCAGCTGAAAGTGATATAAAGGGTCAGGTGAGAGAGGGGAGAACATCCATCAGAGGTCATAAACAGGATTTAAACCCGCAAACTGGTAAGGTCGTGGAAGCCATCAGGTTACCCCCGCTCATATGTTCGGCATATCCCTCCGTCAGCCATTAAAAAGTGTCTGTAACATACACTGGGGGCGATAATGACGCATACAGCTGCTGGTGGTAGAATGTACAGTTGATCCTAGAGGAAGACAGACGCCGACAGATGGATTATTGAAAATTCGGCCAAAGAAATGTGGTTTTTCTCAAATTAGAACTTGAAATTTCCTCCTGATTAAGTGACTGACTCACTGGAGGTCCCCTTTAATCATTACAGTGATCTATGTGTTGAAAATCTTTGAAAACCCGACATGTCACAGATGCACATGCTAATCCACCGCGAGCATCCTGTTTACTGCCAGTCATTTTTTAAACTAAGGAGGGATGAGGAACGAATGCTTCCAATGGAATAATTAAATCGCCGTGATTACAAAACCACAAATTCACTCCAAACACAGAAATGAGGAAGCTTACAGAGTGAAATTAGCAGGACAATTGTCAAACAGTCTGATCCTCACAAATTTTTGAGGATCAAGATGATAGCTAATAGATTGCAGAGTTTGCTCTAGCCCTGCATCACCAGCTTATTGTTCGTATAACTGTTTCACAAAAGGCTGGTAATGGAGTAATACTCTCTTTATGCCTGCTGCTGGCGCCCAGAGCTGCAGTGACAGGGTGGGATTTGGATGAAAGAGAGCAGCTGACAGGTGTCTCATGTGAGTTGAAAGAAAAAGACTCACCGAATTATCTCTCAGTTGTCAGCGAACTCGAATTGCTCATATGCTTCTGCATGAAACCCAAGCATTTTGGTACAACACAACACATGACGTGACTCAAATATTATTCAGGCGGCCCTGAAGGCATGAACAACAGCTGAGGTTTTCTAAGCATCGTCATCCTTTGAATGTTTACTTTATCCTGACTTCAGCACGCCCAGACTCAAGAGGATCACATTAAGTGTTGAGGCTTTCTGAGCATATGTGAGGTGGTGCACAGAAAGCTATAACAGGTCCACCTTTTCATTGTATGAGCTATCAGATGGGTGTGCCTATTCTTCTCTGCATGATTTAAGTCTTTGGTCAAGGTAACTTGAGGATCTGGGTGATTACATCGCTGGGCGATGATAAGGAGTTTCAAAACAGTATAGATAGTTGTTAGCTAGACCTTACCAAGACATTTTCTGTCTGCCCACTAAATAATTTGGCTCCACACAGGAGGTTGTCAGGCATTATTTGTTACCTTCATTACAACATGACAGTTACAGTTCGTGTAGAGGATCAAACACAGATCCTTTCTTGTTCATTTTATTATTCATTTCAGCCTGCTGCGTTTATCACGACTCTTCTACACCCATCCCCCACACACACCTCCCCTTCTTTTCGTCTTACACCCATGGAGGTCCCAGCTGGCACCCATCAAAACTGTTTTGTGTAGGACAACTTGAGTTCAACGCTCATGCTTACGCCGCCTTGCACGGCTTCAGTAAACTCAGGTGACGCTACTGGCCACTTCACGCGCTCTTTTATCCAAATATCACATTGTCTGTATGGAGATTAGATGATTCATCTTCAGATTGGTGCATGCAGGGTGTGGTAGGTTTCGGCCAAGACGCTGCTTTGTGTTGGTTTGAAAAGAGCTGCTCTCTCCAGTTTATAGACCCAAGATAAGACAAGACTCCTGTGGTTTTGTGCCAGAGTTCTCAGATTGATGTTGGCTTAACCCTAATGGCTTCTTCTGCCTTTTCCTGACTCTTATTAGAAATTATTAAAAACTCAAAACTGCAGCCAACATTACCACAGAGGATATTTGTGTAATATGATTATGTAAGAATCAAATGAAATGGATTGCGAGAGGTGTTTTGGCATATTCACTTAGATGGAAAAATATCAATTCTATACTCATTCAACTGATTAAAACATGGCATGCTGGCTTCAAAGGAATGTTGCCTTCTTCGAGTTATATTTAACAACCTTGAAATTAATTGGAAATGACAAAGATCTTTTGGTTTTACACTGTTTCACCAACCATGAGTATGACAGCGATTTTAAAATGCAGCCTTTTGGTGTCGTTGTGTAAGCTGCAATGGCAGAGCTTAAGCCATGAAGGCTTATAATGTCACCTAGGCCAAATGCACATTTTCATTTTGTAGCAGCAACGATAACATATGATCTAAAAATTATGCCAGCATTAGAATTTTTAAATGTTTCATACATACATCCATGCACCTATGGAAATTATACACAAACGGTACTAACCAGATAGGTGCTGCTGGAAAAGAAGAGATAATGCCAACATACAGATTGGAGAAAGTGCTTCTGTTCTCTCTGTGTGTGAAAGTGTTAAGCTCAATGCATGCCTTGTACCATTATAGTATACTAGGGGTGTTGTGGACCTTAAATTATGGGGAAAAAAATAATTTAACTTCTCATTATGTTTAATTTAAGGAGCCACCTTTTTAATGCAATATGTAGAGAATAGATGGACAAACTAATGGGATGGCTAACACTCAGGAAGAGAGGGGTGAGCCATTGATTGTAGGGCAATTGGTGGCTCAATCACTGACTCATTGTGCCCTTCAGCAAAACACTCAATGCCACACTGCTTACAAAATGTGTATGTGCGGAGAAACAAGAGTGAGTTCAGCTTGCACACGGTGGTGCTTTGAGCTAAATGCTAACGTCATGTTAACGTGCTGATGTTTAGCAGCCAGGTATGTTTGCCATGTTCACAGTCTTTCATAAAGTGTGTTAGCAGCATTTTCTAATTACGGGGATGCCATTAGTTTAGTTTCACTGAAAAGCAAACATGTTAATCTTATGGTGCAACCATCGTTTTGGATTAATTTCACAGAGGATCACCCAAGTCAGTGGGATTCATCATGTGGTGACCTTAAATGTCAGAACAAATTTTCATGACAATACACTGTATCCAGTTTTTGGTCTGGACCAAAGTGGTGGACTGACTAACCTAACCAACAGAATGACATTGCCATCCCTACAGCAATACTGCTGTGGCTAAAAATGTCTCTTTGGTCTGCCAAAAAAATGTAATGTGATAACCTGTGGTCACACCATTACATTGCAAAAGCTACAATATTTTGGTTAAGGCATGGGAAGGATTGCGGTTATGGTTACAGTATTTGCTCCAAAGCAACTCTTTCTACTCCTTGTCCTACTTGTATGTCTTATTCCTCTAGCAGGAGAGGCCCCTCCGAACCTGCCAGACCAATAAACCAAGCAAAGTTGTACCTTCTTACAGACTTTCAGCAGTTTGTGATGATCAGTAACACTGGGATGACATTCAGGTGTCTGGTGACACAGACTCTGCAAAAAATAAGCATAGTGTGAACAAACAGCTGACAAATAGTCTTGTTTTCTCCTGTTGTTAGGTCACTCTGATCCCAAAGCTCCTCTGTCTTATACTCAAGAGGTTCTCCAAATTATAGACTCGGTGTGACGAAGAAAAATGGAACCTCCCAAGGCCATTTCTCAGTCTCGTCTGTTTCACGATTATTCCCTGTTGAAGCTCCCACTGCAGCTTGCCAGTGCTGGAAGTGAGAGCCTGATTAAAGCTTATGAAGAAGAATTTCATGCACTGCATACAGCAAATGTGACAGCTTTGGTGAGTTGAAAACCCCTAAGCATCGTACTTATGCATGCTGTTTTGAGTTTCAATCCATTTATCTAACACACTAACATATGAACAAAAGAAGAGAATAGAAAAAAAGAAGTTGTTACAGAAGAGTGACTCAGGCACTGTTACAGAGTTGGGGTGTGCTATTTTCTTTCGTATTGACTTTATTATAATAAGTGTCCATACAATGTTTTCAGTGCACTTGAGCACAAAAACAAACCAAAGCAGTGTGAGTATCAGCATGAGTTTAAAAATCAAAAATCAAGGACAAATCCCAACTGTGCTGTTCTTTTAATTTGTTCTCACTTGTCTTACTTTCTAGACTATTTTCTTGGTAAGTACCGAAATAAAGAAATGTTGATGCTGAGTAAAGCAACAATAAGAAAAAACTCTTGTGCCATACAGATCTCATTGATTCACATTCTTTATTCTGGGATTTGCTTATTGCTGAGATGTGTCACTTTTGGAAAGGTACAGCACTGCACCATGTGATGACATCAGTAGGATGGATAAATTGAATGTAACTCAGAGTTTCAATCCAGTTATTCTGACATTAGACATTAAACAAACCCAGAGAACGAGAAACAGTGGTCTCGCCTTGCCAAAATTAAACATTGGTCTGGCCTTGTTAGTGAGCTTGAATTGCAAATGTCTTATTTACATTTTGTCATTTAGACTTAAAATTTGCATTTTCTCTTATTTATGCCGCTGTCTTTCCCAGATCTTCTTCAAAAAATGATTCCATTCAGTTCCCCTTGAGGAAAACACCCATTAATTAAATAAGAAAATAGGCTCCGCTGCAATACTGACGTAATGAATCGGTAATGTTATGGCTCTCATTAAAGTATGCTGTGTTTAGAGTGGCTAGTTACAGAAAGATATGCACACTTCAGAGAGAGATGTCATAAAATGTACACACTTCAGAGTGGCCAGTGAGGTGGCACAAATGCATGATAGCTAATGCTTTCTAAAGCTAGAAATACAAATTATGCATAATCCATATTTTTCCAGCATACAGCAAGAAAACAGATATCTGCCAAAAGCAATATGGCAGCAGGGTTGCATCATGAGTCCAGTGATGTACTAAGACCACACACCAAGATGTATGTGTTGGCAGAATGTGTCATAAGTTATCAGCCCTGTCTTTAAAGGTCTATTTTCTTAAGTTATGCTGCACTGTGGCTCTTTTTTGGAATGGATACACTGTCTGCTTTCCCACTGAGAGAATATTGGCACACTAAACTCAACCTGCAGGTTTCATCTTCAGGAGAGTTTACTGGAACAGGACTTGTAGATAAAACCGACTTAATTGTTATTTTGGAGTCAAGACAATCAGAAACGTTGTAAATTTTACCGGAAGTTAAGCAAATCTCTTGTCAAAATAAAAGTGTCTTTTCTTTGCCCTTAGTGCTCTAAGCTGAAACCTGCTTTATGTGGGAAGAGGGTGGAAAACAAGGAGGGCATAATGGATAAACAACCTCTCCTACAGGGTTTTATACATTTGTGTGTGAAAATTTTCAGAAGCACCGATATGTCCTTGTGGAGCTTGTGTGGAAAGCCACTTTGAACTCATAGGACCGGTGGTTTTCTGGATACCGCATACTGAAGTCCTCTAGTCTACAAGCATATGGGCTGAAAATGATGTTGTCAATTTGACACAATTCCAAGCAAAATTGCATGCATGGTGTCTGTGTAAGGTGTATTCATACATGTATTATACCTCTGTTCAGATTTTTCTCTGCTCTCTCTTGATCTTTGTTACATACAGTATAAGTTCGTACAATATTAAGTATTCTAGTGTTATTAGGCTACTTCTTTTATCTACACTGTAAATCTGTTTTTGTATGTTTGTTTGCTGCTGTGAAAATGTAATCTCCCACCCGACTGAAAGAGACACAGAATGACCACAAACAACCGCATTGTGGTAATTTAATGTCTCTATGTAGATATTTTACATCTCTTTGTAGACGCTTCATGTCTCGCTGTGGCAGTTTCTCATCTCTAGTCAGTTAGAACTGAAGAAGCTTTTTGGATGAGAAGTGAAATGTCGTCAAGAACCTCAAGCAAGTCCAGTTGCCTTCGTATAATACTTAGAAATACCATGACCTTGATGGCTGAGAATTTTCACAGACATCTTTTTGTTGTGGTTTTCCGTCTCTTTGTGGTCATTTCGCATCTCTCCATGGTCGTTTTGTGTCCCATTTTGGTCATTTTGTGTCTCTTTCTGGGATTTTTTGCAGGTGAAGACCAGAGGTCCCCTCACCTTTGGGCCCCTGGGCCTGTGACTGCTTAGCCTATTTAGTAACCCTTCTATAGGTATACCTATCAGGCCATTATATAGCATGACTATGTATAGATTACAAAACCAAAAGGGTCACTTTGAGAAAAAAAAAAAAAAAGAACAAAACAGTGTCGTTACGCCTTAATTTAAGACGTTGTTTTCCTAATGTTTGGGAATATAGGTTTTACTTTGAAGGCGCTCTCCGGAAATTCTGTATCTCATCACGTGCTCTTGACTCTGCTGTTATGGAAACGGGAGTGGGCGGAGCTTGCCGGTGTCATTCGACTCTGGGTTTGATGCGGAGATGAAATACTCGGTGACCAGCTCACTGTAGACTTCCCTACGAGCTACTCAACAGCACAACTTTCAATGCCCGCTGAGCGTCTATCCTGCTCACTTAACCAGAGACCAAACAAGAGACATTTTCCTTCTGTTCCAGTCTTAATTTTTCCTGTAAAACCAGGCCAGGCTAGACCTGTCGCGCAATATCCCCCACCACCTTTCGTGGATTTTTTTTCCCCCTTCCCGCAACCAAAATAGTCTGGTGCTTGAAGGTGGGGGGGGAGACAAAAAAGAAATAAAACAAAACGCACTTTAGCGAATTGTTTTTCCGAACATGACGAGAAGATGTGGGAGAAGGTGTGAACCGACTGATAATGAGGATTAACCCTGCAACAAACAGATGTGCAGTGAGGTGCCCTGGTTGCGGATTCAACCTGCTCGGTCATCGAGCTGAGGGGGGAAATTTGGGAGAAGTCGTGTGGAGCACAAAGAGCCTATTAAATCCGAGGATACAACAAGTTTCAGTCATGCAACCCCTGTGCTGACAGAGGACTGAGGTTGGAGAGCAGCTGCGACACCGGGCTTTGTTTCCAGACTGTTGTTTTCTGCCCAGACTTTCACCACAATACAAAGTTGGACGATACGGAGAAGTTTCCAGCCTGTCAGTCGGTAATAACACTTGCCGTTAAAGGAGCTGTTATGAGACTGGTCTTCATGCTCACAGTCGACTGATAACTGCACTTAGCTTGAGTGTATTTTTCCCCCTCTACCGCAGTGTTTTTGACCACAGTGTGAGGCTCTCTGAACTGAAGTCCACTTTAAATGCGGACTGGTTTGCGGTCAGTGAGTGCACAGCCGAGCTGCCGGTGCCACTTGATCTTTAATTCAAGGCAAATCAGAAACAGTCGCTTCATTTTTTATCATTTAGCAACACCGCTATGGAGCTGACATACTGGAGCATCGTCCTGTTGGGGCACATCATCCTCCTGAACTGGGCTCATCTGGCTTCTGCAGTGGAAGGTGAGTCTGGATTTTTTTTTTTCTCTCGCTCTCCTTCTTCTTCAAATGCTGCTTAGACTTGCTTTCTGTGGTTACATGGCTGAGTGAGAGGTCCAATTAGTATTACATCCTGCTCCTTACCGAGACTTAAGTGCAGTAAAACCACAAGGAATCTTAAAAGCGTGCTCTGCAAACATCACACAATAACTAACTGACCTAAATCTCTGGGGAATAATCAGAAATATCATGGCAGGATATGACTGCAACCTCACTGATTAGAAGCTCTGTGTGTTACAGACAGAGCACTAATCCCAGTCTATATGTGGAAACGTTAAGAAAATGTGTGTTTTTTTTTCCTCCCTCTTCCTCAGGCATTATGTTATTTAGTTCATTTTGAAATAAATAAGAAGAAGAAATAGCACAAATATTGGTGTTACCCTCTTAATGTCTTCAGGAGGGCCATTTCTAAGCCTGGGTCACTATTAGTTTCCACTTTAAAGCCATCAAAAGGTTCCTAGGCTGCTTCCTGGGGGGCCCTTAACCAGCTTACCCTAAAATCAATACTAAAACATTCAGTGCATAGAGGCTGGTACAGGGCTGGAGTGATTTCGGTGGAGTGATGTATGAGACCTACATGCATTAGGGCAATTTGGCTTTTATAATTTTAACTCGAGGAAGAAAGAAAAATATATCAAATATATAATAACCTGGACCATAATTTCTGTTAGTTAGTTTCTGGCAGCAGATTTAACGTTAATGGGCAGATTGGCTAGTATCAGCTTTGTGTGAATCCTGGAGACTGAAATTATCTGTCACAACATTAAAAGAAAGTGACGGTTTCAGATTGTCTGGCTTTACAGGCGAGCACGGCTCGGCGTCATCCACAGGGCCAGTGTCTGGATAATTTGCTTAATGCAGGGGAGGAGGGCTGAGTTTTCATTGAGCCACGCTGACAAATCACAAGGCTAGGTGTTTGTTTATTTTCAGTCTCCTGCCATGTCTCTGTCTTTTTATGACATTAATAGGGAAGTTCTACAGAGTGGACTGAAAACTGATTTGAGTTGAGATAACTTTCTGCAGAACATGTTTTGATAGAAAATGGTTTTTGGAAATAATAGGCCTGTGTTTACAGGGGATCAAAGGATCACAACTGGGTTTCTTTAAGAGCAGTTGAACTGGTTTTTAAAAAAAAAAAAAATACCTGACTGCTGTGTAGGCTGCATGCTGTTATGTTCCTGTGAAAGCTGCTCTTTATTCTCCATCGTGTTTTATGGGTTTTTTTTTTTTGAGTTTGTGCTGTTTGTGGGCTTATGCACAAATGCTGAAAGTAATGTGGCTTCATTGTGGCATAACTGGCATGTTTTCTTCTCACTAGTTGGCGTCACTAAATCAAAAAGCCTGAACACATATATATACAGCACTTGCGTTGACATAAAACAAAAAGTCAACACAAATGACCATTTCCCTGGCTCATTTCCAACGTGCCCTGAAAAAAAAAAGCGCAGTGAAAACAATGAGAAGTTTAACAATGAAGTTTGCTCATTACTGTCAATACTTGTTGTAAACAGGAACACCATGAGCATGCACGACTTCACATACTCTGTTGCAGGAACACATATCTGTCAGCTGCCTCTGGTTTGAGGCTGGACGCTATGGACGCTATGTATCCACTACACTTTCTTATTATGATCGAAGTGGGGGACTCACAGTAAGGCTTCTACTATAGACTTGTATGCAGCGTATGTGACATCACCCATGGGTTTCTTAGGAGGGGGTTTTTGAGCTTGTGATTCACCGCTTGTGCGTGCACACCCATCAAAAGACGATGTTAAATGACCACAGCTACTGAGAGTCTGAATTCTTGCGGGAAAAAACGTTGTTGACTTTGTATTTCATGAGAGAAGTCTGGGATTTTCCCAGACACTTAATTTTGGTCAGAGTTTTCTGGGAGCTGGAGAGATCGGGCCATTAGTTGGAGCTGCTAGCTTCTTCTCCTGCTGAGGCTGTAGGTTTCACAGCATGGCACCTGACCTCTGACTCAACTCTTGAGTTTTAGTTCTTTATAGGTCCTGTTCTCCGGGGCATAGGAGATACTTAACCTCAGATCCACAGTATGCATGGGGAAGTGATGTCCTGCGGGTTTTTTTTCTGGCAGACTGATCAAACATGTCCCCCTAGAAAAACCCCTTAGAATAGTCGTAGATGACCTGGCTCTGCCCCCCACCCCCCACCCCCGGCTGATGTTTACAAGATGCTGGTTCCAAACAGGTGCAGCACTGGCACGATGGGGAGAAGAGGGACACAAACGGGGGGCTGAGGGGTCGGAGCGCCTTTTTCGACTGACTCCAGAACATCTGTGTCTTGCCAAGTGTGAACAAGATGTCTGGTTTCCACGTCTTGGGTAATGGCCCGCTCCTCTGCCAGCAACACTCTGGATCATCCTCCCCCTTGTTCTCCACCTAGTAGGGAATTCTGTAATGAACTGATGGGAGGGCAGATGAAGCTCACAGCTGCCAAATCTCTCCTCCTTTTCCAACTAAAGGATAAATGACTCACTTACACACACCACTTGCTCGTTCAGCGCATGGATCTCTCTTCCCTCTGTCTCCACGAAGATTAAAAACACAGACCTTCTTGATCATATAATTACTTTGGCTGGAAATTAATAACAACCTTTGGGTGGAAATTGGTAACGAGGATGCACACACATTGTCGCACATGCACACACACACACACACACTCTCGCACATAAAAAACAAACACTCCTTCTCTGCCTTGCCTTGTGTATAAAAAATGTATCATGTACAGAAAAGTATAACCGAGGCTTTAACGTGAAAAGGCACAAGTGTTTTATTCAGTATTAATAAGTCTCACTAATGTAGCTACTACAATTTTAAAGCGTATTTGAATTTATAAATGTAAGCTATAAAGGTTCCCTATCCTCCCACACACAAGCTCAACCTATAAAGTACCCATTTTGTTTTTCTCCCTGCCCCTCTTTATTCCTCGCACATACAGCTTCTCTCTCTTACCAATGGCAAGATGCAGCCAGTGACAAAGCACTGCAGTCTCTTCCACCTGTTTAGGTCCAACACCATTGTCAGACGCGATGCAGAGGTGATGTTTGGTCTCACGTTCTCGGCTTGTTGGCATTTTAGTGCTGGTCAGTGACCCGTGTGATCGTCTAGAGGTATAACAAGTTTGTAGACAGGCAGTCTCCATATCAATAGTCAAGCTTCCATCCAGACTTAGTGCCTATTTTAGCCATATTTCACAAAACATTTGTGAGAGAAAATGCTAATTTATGTGCGTTGCTAGTCATTACTGTTATGCAAATATTAGGGGTTTTCCTCATGATAAACAGCAGGTGATGGCTCCTTATTGTATCATACAGATCCAGTGTTTTCTTTTGCCATAGTTTTTTGTCTCTACAGTGCATATACACATCTACATATACACTGTACACTAAATGGTACTTGATGGGCTAAGTCTGTTCTTATTGCACTTTTGTTGCATTTTGCTTTAGCAATGCTCCTTCTTCGTCTTCCACCTCTGCTAAGTGTAAAAATGTTCTTGTGATATTTTGAATTTTTGATATCACAGTGTGTTTTTTTAACTCGCGAATTGGAAATGTGGATTAAAAACAGGTGGACAGAAACACACTTACTGAATTGCACCATAAGGCTCTTGCTACATGTGTTCGTGCAAATTGACCGTACATCAGTTGTGGTGGAGAAATAACTCTGATTCTGAAGATGATGTGTGATTGTCTGCTGAGCCGTGCTGTCAAGTTAAGGCAGTGTCTCCTCAGCAGAATTGTTTATACAGTACTTGGCTGGGAGGCTTGCACTCAGAGCATATCGTTTCTAACAGCTCTGTAAATCCATCTTTCTTTGCATTGGCAATGGGGAGTGCCTCCTTTCCAATATGGTATGTTGCTGCAGCTGTTACCAACTTCTTTTTACAAGTCATCTTTTCACATAGCATGCAACAAGAGAGTGCAGCTGCCAGAGTGATTGTTTAGCACAGGCCTGCCTCGTTGTTGGATTGAAAAACATCGACAGCACTTTTTAGTTGGAGTTGATGGAAGGAGGGGTGAAAGTGTCACCCTGTCTCTTTGCAAACTTTACACACAGCAGTGGTTTGCTCCATATCACTTACTCCCTCTCTCTCAAACCAAAGCAACCTTAGACAAAAGAGGTGACATTAACATCTTTTGTTAAGCACTTGAAATGATCCATGTGCAGCCCATGTTCTGAACAATGAGCTCGCACAGCAAAGTAGATGGACTAGGGGGACAAAGTGGGAGTAATGAGATAACAGAGAAACAAATTTGTGTTTCCATTAGAGTCGCATGATTTAAAATGTAAAATTATAAAATCCATAGTCCATAATAGCCATCATAAAAACTGATGTATCGTTGACAAAGGTGCTCAAATTTTTCCCACGGGCACAGGCTCACTGAACATATTTGTGCAGTGCTGTTCATAGGTAGCAGCTAGGTCAGCCAATGCACATCTGTAGCCTGCCTTAAATAAATACTGCAACACTCACCAGTTGCTAATATTGAACTTGCTAAACAAAATGTAACAGGCTTTTTAATATGGAGTTTAACAAAACATTCAGGGCCCATGTTTAGATTATCTGCTGATAGTAGATCACATTTAGGTGGATGGCGAGATTGAGATCAAGCCCTAGAAACTCTCCAAAAGGGGAGATGTTTTCACATTTTATACACAGTCTGGTGTTTATTCTTTCACCTTATGACTCCTGCGTGGCATAACTAGCATGATGAATAGCATTATGCTTCAGAATCTAAACTAAAACTCCCTAAGTGTCTCAAACACAGAAAGGATGTTTTTATCTAAGAGGCCTCACTTGAGCCTCAATCCCTTCTTTCACAGACATGTAGCCTTTTCTTTTGCTACTCTTTCCACGTCCTCTGTCTCCTTGATGTTTGACTGGTGCTATGCTGTTTTCTCTTGCTGACTGTCTCCCCTGCCGTGGAAATGTGGATCGTTTCCCAGAAATCCTTTTAAACGGAACCGATTTTTATAAGAAAGGGATTTGCATTTAAAGCAACCTCCCCCCTCTCTGAAAGCCTGTAGCCCATCATCCCCAGTACCTCAATCCGATGATTAGTTTCCTCAAGAGTTAAACAGGCATCCGAGTGCCACAAGTACTCTCACTCCCTGTCTCTTTCTCCATTTCCCCCTCTCAGAGACGGATGCATATGGCAGCCGGGAATTGCAGGTGGATGATAGTTTAGCTCGGTGAGAGGATGCAGCCCCGGCCCATACATCCATGTCAGGCGTTCACTTTGGAGAGCCAGCCTGTCCTCCACCCACACGCTACTCTCTGAGAGTGGGACACAATGGGGACAGGCTGCAGCGGAGAGGGAATGAGGCCACAGCCTATCAGCCATAAGCACCAAGGAGAATGGCACTTTTAGAGGGATGGGGGTTCTCCTTTGAAGTGAGTCAAGGAGAGATGGGGAGACCGGCATGAGTCGACGAAACAGAGAGAGCAAGTGCAGAGAGGGCAAGGAGGGTGCAAGTGGGTGCATGTCTGCACACTGCATAATGAGCAAAGTATGTGTATTGCCTATTTGCATTCCGTAATCACACACACCTGGGGCAAGAGATGCGAGATATATGCGATGGGATGAATATGTGATTATAATAAAGGGATTAAAAAGACCTTTAATTAGAAGACAACAACAGAGAAGCAGGTATTTATCTCAAGTCCATCTTTCTCATTTATCTTGCACGCTAATCACAGCTGTTATATGAGGCATACTGAGCATTGTATTGGAAAAATCTTTTGTGAAGCGTTTCCACACACCATTGTTGTCTTATGCCTTGTGATGTTTTTGTCGTTACTTTCAAAAATAGCAGGCAGTCTTGGAGGGGAAAAGGCAACACGAGGCTGCTGAGACGTCTGAGGCTGGATGTGCAAGAATTGATTAAAAAAAGGCAACCTAGATGTTAAAATTTCCCTGCTCGAAGCATGCACCGTCAGTACACGTGTTTCGATTCGAGTCTGGGATATTTTCCTCCCTGCGTCACAGGTTGACCTACATCTTGTGTTTGATATGCCAGGGTTTTTAAGTAAAAATGCAATTCACTTGGTTCGACATCAACCTAGAGGACGTGTGCACGTTTGCTCCCACCTTAGTGCGTGCGCGCCGCTTCACTGTGTCTCCCAGGGCCTGCTTTTCATATACTGCACTGAACCAAGTGGGCTCTGCTATATACAGCATTATAGAGACATTCTTGCGCGCTAGCTGCCCTCCTACAGCTCGCACACAGCTAAGAGCTTTAAGAGGGAGTCATGCTCCAAAAAGGAACGGGTCAGTTTCAGTTAAAGAAGCATTAAACACCTTTTTTTTTTTTGGCAGCTTGCTATCTTTTTTTTAAAAAGAGTGCTGCTCATGAAAAGGTTCTTTCACTTTGCCTTCGCCACTATCACCATTGCTTCAATTGCAACTGATTGCTATCTCCGCTCAACCCTGTCCAATCGTGTGAAGAGGAGCCATTGTGTTATTAAACTTGGTGCATTTTTCTGAGATTGGACAAAAGTGTGGTTTTGAAATTCAAACAGTTTATAAACTACTGAATTCACCCCCTGCCGAAAAAACACAAAATGGCTGAGCGCGGAAAATGATGCTCTTTGTACTCTAACAAATGGCTCCACATCCGAAGATGAGTCTATCTTTATTATATATAAATATATATTTGTCTATATCCGTCTCCTCCACACAAACACCCAGTTGCCAGGCTTGTAGGAGCAATGCATAGACTGATGAAGAGAATTAGCTCTCAGCGTGTCTGTTGTTGGCTGAATATGAAAAAGTGTGATGTGTCAGAATAAAAGAGAAAATTCTCGCAGAGTGTCTGTTCTCTTGTATCTCTACTCAGATGTGTCAATCCTTAGATGGTTTATTTAGCTGGAGTCTGCACTGTTGGCTTCAAGCTGTCCACCTCCCACAGCAGATTAGTCACTGAAAGCTGTGTGTGTGTGTGTGTGTGTGTGCGTGCGCGCGTTTTGGCAAGATTGTTTTTTTTTCCTTCCTAAAATGAATTGTAGACTCTGCTTTAGTAAAGGCTTTGATAAAAACTCTGTTGTAAGTACAGCAGTAGACATTTCTGGGGCTCATGGAGAGTTCGTTAGATACATCACAGCAGTAGATGGAGCTGTGTGGGTTTTTCATCAAACTAGATTGGAAATAAGATAAGTCACCTGTTATATTATTTTATACAAAAGTTCACATTTCACTTTTTCAACTCTTAAGAAATGGGAGTTAGTTTTACTTCTGCAACTCTGTAGTATAAACTATCATTCCTGTACTACAGTACAGCATTTTGGGATCCCAGTCTTTTGAATTAAAACAAGAGGCAAACATTGCTAATAATTAATCCGTAGTTGTCTAACTGGGAAAGTAGCTGGTCTAATTATTGAAAGACACAGCAAACACGGGGGCGATAGTCGCTCCTGCTGGTTGGGAAGATCATCCCAGATTTTGGCACTGCGTGACTCCAATGTGTCCATCCTGCGGGGGTGCCAGTCTATGACTGACCCCGACCTCAGGCATCCCCACGGACAGGATAAGATAGAAGGGTAGATATCCTCTTCCAAGGACTGAGAAAGTGTTTGAAAACAAGCTCATAACCTGAACTTTCAAATGGTGTTTTTTTTTTTCAGTGATGACGCACAGCCCAGCTCAGTTCAGCTCTCTTGCTTTGCAGACGATCGGCTGCCCTCAAGCCTTCTGTAAAGGAGATACCTTAACTTAAGGCTAGTTGGTTTGTAGAAAGCAGTTTTTGACCACTGTGTGATAATGTGTCTTAGCTCCCAGGCATAAAGCAGTGAAGTGTCCGTATAAAGCTGTCAGACCTGAATTTGGTTCACGGTGGATCTTGGTACTAAAACACAGATGTATTAACAGCTTTCTTTCAGACAGTGGACCCGCAGTATGATGCAGGTCAAATCAACACATGTTCCACCTAGGGCTGAATGATTTATTGAATTTTAACCAAAATCGCGATTCTCCTTATAGTTATATTACAGTTATATACAGATGCCAGAGGAGAGAACTAGAGCCAGTCTCTCTGCCAGCAAACCCACTGTTAGCAGATAGTGTGCGTAAAAAACGCTGCTATTTTTGTGTGATTTTTCCCACGTTTGGGGTCGACGCCTGTCCACCTATGATTTTACAGAGACTTACGTTTGTCTGAGCTTGTCTTGCACTTAACGTGGCGAGTTGTCAACCTGTCTCCTCTGTGGCTCTTCCGCTCTTGTGGGTAGAAGCCCTGCCAGGACGATGGGAGGGGGAACACTGGAATGATTTACCAAATAATAGTTATGTTTTAGTTTCCCCTTTTGGTCTGTCCATGTGCACACTCCCTCTCTTGATTGCCCCCACGTGCGATTTCCATTTCTCTCTATCTCTCCGTCTCCCCTTCTTTATCTTTTTTTCATGTGTGTCCATTAAAACATCTGTGTCATTTAATTAATTTACATCCCTGGTAGCAACACTAGTTCACCAAAGCTGGGCAGCGGTCCAACCCAGGTCAAAAGGAAGGCTGGCTGATGTGGGCTGAGCCACACAGATAAATCCCCAACACCATTTTAACCTGTGTCACTGTGTCAGTCTGAATGGAGTACACTGTAAGTTATGTGCGTGAAGTCCTTCCAAGATGATAGATGGTCTTCTAATTTTTTTGTTATATAACAAACTGAAAATGTGTGACATTTGTCTGTTTGCAGTCAGACATGGAAATGTGTTGTTTTCTCTGCCAGCTCTGATCACAAATCTAGACCGCTTCCTCTGATGTTGTCTAACACATCATCCAGATGATGAATCAGTGACCAGGGTGGCATTTCCCAGATGTAAAAAGCCCTTTTTTAAGTAGATGAGCTTTGAGTTTTTGTTTACCTCATTTTCTTCTCTCTTCTACAGTTGTACAGACTGTAGCCTTTGACAGAATCTAACAAAGTAAAACCTTTCACCAGAAAACACGGCTGTAAAGAACATCAGCACAGAAATTGTTTTTTTTTTTTGGTTTAAAACACCAAAGTGCTGAAGTGTAGTGTGCAGAACACATCTTTTTCCCAGAGCACTTGCCTTTCAATTGCGTACCATCAAGGTCTTTGTGAAGAAATTATCTGTTTTTTAAGTTTAGAGGAGGTTACAGCATAAGTTAGAGGATGTGTTAAGTTCACAAAAACAAGCCATTTCCTGTCTCACCACACTTGCTTGTTTTTTGCCTATTAAACTAAATAATATTGTAGAATTAAAATATATTTCCTTTATTCAGTTACGCTCCGGCAGTATCACTGTCACGTGTGCACATTGATGAATAAAAATGTGTCTGGCTCCACAGATCAATACTTGTGTGACCCACATTTTAAGGAACCTTCCTCCTCCCATCTGCAGCAGCAAGAACAAAAAATGTTGAGAATTGGTGGGGAAGCATAGATATTTTTCTATATTTATTTAGTTTGACATTTTACACATGTAGATGTTGATTTAGTTAAGTTGAGAAGCATGTGGCTTATGATACTTGTCATCTGAGACAAGGAATGTAAACATAGAAGGTAAAGAAATAACGGATGGCGAGGGAAGTGGAGGGTTTGGTTTAGAAGGGACTGAATATTGTGGATAGAGCTGTAATGATAAATAATCGATTCGTTTATTGACAGACAATTAATAGGCAAATGTTTTGTTAATCAAATTCAGTCATTTTTTAAAGTGAAAAATGCCAGACATTTTCTGTTTCCAGCTTCTTTACTATGAGGATTTGATCCTTTATTTTTTCATAAATAATTGTAAATGGAATATCTTTGGGTTTTGAACTGTTGTTCTAATGGAAAAAAGACATTTTGAAGTTGCCGTCTTGGGCTGTGGTAAATTACAGTGTCAATTTTCACAAATTTTTAATGAATAAAACAGTAAATCAATAATGAAAATAACTGCTATTTGCAGCCCTAGTCGTGGTGTTTCATAATACAATTAGTCTCCAGATTACAGTGGAAATGATAATTCTGATGGCCTACCTTAAAAACCAATTGATCACACATCACTGGTTTCACCACTACTTTCTAATTTGGGCATTATCTCCAGTCTTGCCTTTTTTCTACCTCACAGTATTCTTTCTTTAAAGGCAGCGTGGCTTGTGGAAATGCAGAGGTTTTTGAAAAAGTGCAGCATACCCTCCCAAAATTTTTTAAGTTTTCCTTTTGTAATTCATTCCTCCTCTTATAGGATTCCGTATCAGGGAGCCACCAGGGAGTTGGGGTAGCCTGAAACAATGTTCTCAAGAAGCCAGTGAGTTGGGTTATTTTTTGACGAAGGCTTGAGAAAGCGGCGCCCTTAATTGGAAGAAGCGGGAGGTGAATTCGCTCAGTGGTAGATCGATATTCCAAAAAAGCTGAAATATTCTGTAAAGCATGACAGTTTAATCAGTCATACTATATGAGAGATAGTGCAGGAAAGTATGCATTTTAAGCTTGAAGTTCTTTAATGTGTCTACTTAGAATTGAATTCTGAATGATTAACAATTCAAGCAGAGAAAAGAAGTGAGTTTTTCCCTTCCTTGTGTCCTGTTGGGAATTAAATGTTGAAGTCTATTACTTTAACTTCTTCTTGCCAATATTAGTCAGTTCCTTCTGTACACAAACGCCCAACAACAAACACCGTCTAACACTGTAATCTATTGTCAAACGGTCCTAGATGTCACCTTTCTATACATAATGTTCATTATTCATCTAGCGGAGTCTCTCAGGGAATATCTCTGGCCTCACAGCTATGTGAATTTGTGCTATGCTGTTTAGCAGTTGACATTACAGGTCAAAACTCATTACTTGTAGGCGGCGATATAAAAAGCTACAGAACCAAGTCGATGTCTCATATCCTCTTAACCTTAACCTCTCATTCAAAAGTTTTTATGCCACCGCGATTAAAGTAAATATTCTCTTTGAACTTGCGTGACTTGAATAATGCAGCAGTTTGTTTTTTTTACCTCCTACTTTGCCACAATTAATTAAAAGGGAATAGCAATGAATCATAGATGCACCTACCTGTATTAATCTACATTTGTTTTGTGTTTCAACATCAGGGTGAAGCCTTTCTAAAATCCTATCTGCTGTTAAGGTACATTGGTGTATTCATATTTAACACTGAGTGAGAATTAAAAAAAGGTGATTTGCCAGGAGATCAGAACATATGTGCGGCCGAACAACAACTAGAAATGGAAACAGTTTTAGTGTTGTACTGAATATATTATTAGCTAATAAAAAGAAATCATCTGATGTCTCATACAAGCTCTGCAGTGTGAACTCTGCGACTGATGTACATGGGGGGGAAACATCTTCAACTGGAAATGATTAATGTAATGATTCTGTCTAGTGAGTCTCTGCTGGCTGTGTAAACTTAATCCAAAACATTTCAGAGGTCAGGTATTGTAGACCTTTGCTCAATCCTCAGTGGTCTGGGTCAGTCAGTTTGATTCACAGCAGTGTTGATCCTCTCCAGTAGCATCTTTGGTTTCTGTCCAGTATCAAGCTTCCTCCCTAACTGGGTCACATCCTGTCCTGGGACAGAGACCAACCACAACACTCACTGATACGCATGATCCCCTACAGACAAGTAAGGGGGAAAAAAGGTGCCAAACATGAACACCTTTTCTTCATCTCACCTTTGCTCCTTTCATCTCTACTACTCCATGACACACACTTAAAGTAGCTGAGGCTTTTGTTATACAGTAGAGAAGGGGTTAAAGCAGCCCCAACCAGACCAGGAGACGGGAAAGGGGGGGGGGGGGGGGGGCAGGAACCACAGGAAGCTGCAGTCTAATCTCACTAGACACAACTCTTGTCAAAGACACACAAGCATGGTTCATGCGCGCACATACTCATTCAATGCATATCTTGCTAAACATTTATGTTCATGCATGCTAACCTACACAAAAACAACACTGGAGAGCTGACAAGTGAAGGAAAATCTTTTGTTTTTTTATTTGCGCTCTTCATGTGCACTATGGTAGATAACCTTAGTGCCAAGGACATACAAAATTAGCATTTTTAAAGATTAACCAGCAATGCTGTGTGTAGCATGTGGTCAGTAATAGCTGGGGGACAATCACTCGCTACAGTATAATGAAGGTGATAATCCTCTTCAAACAGAGTTATTTGAATACTCCTACAAACAAAACAAACTTTATTGACTTTTCTAGTTGCACCTTTAATCCATCAAACACGTTAATACAGGCAACCTCAGTAATTTTACCTGTAGTCATCAATTTGTGAATATTAGCCTCGCTTGAGAATTACACTTGTTTACTTTATTTCCAGGAGTTAGGGAAGTTAGAGAATGCTTCTCTCGTGCCTGTCCTATAAACATGAGGCTACAGCCAGCAGCTGTTTGGCTTACTATAGCACAAAGACTGGAAACAAGGGAAACAGCTAGCCTCACTCTGCCCAAAGGTAACAAAATTCTTCTACTACCACGGATGTTTGGATTTCACCAACAAGATAAACCGAATTAACTATTGAGCTTTAGAGCTGCTGGTAGGTGATTTTTTTTTTTAACCTTTGGACAGACCCAGGCTTCCCTCTGTTTCCAATCTCTCTGCTAAGCTAAGCTAACCATCCAGACATGAGAGTGGTATTGATATTCTCATGCAATCCTTGGCAAGAAACTAAATGAGCGTATTTCCCCAAAATGTAGAAGTATTCCTTTTATTTTAAATGTGAAACATGGAGGTATCAAATTGCCTGAGGCACCAGAACATCCCATAAGCATGTCCAATTTCAGGGTATTGGCTTTGCAAAATGTAAAACATGTGGTGGCTTTATCCCCTAAAACACATGAGGCTCTGAGTGAAACCTGGAGGACATTAACTCTCCTATCATAGAATTATTCCACTACTCCAAGGAAAAGGACAAACCTTCATATTGAGCATTAGAAGTCTCATTGTTTGTTGGGAAGATATGATGTAAAGAGAAAGTATGGAGCGTACAGAAATACATCATAATGACACAAAGATGTTATCAGCCTGTCATGGCTTCATGTCAGCTGACCGGGCACTTAAAAAAATACACATTGAGAGCAAGTAGCCAATACACTGATAAGCTAGTCTAGTTGTCATGGACGTGTCATCTGTAAATCCCAAACCCTCTTCCTCTTCTCACATTTCTCATTTTCATTATCCCTGTTCTTCCCCTCTGTCTCCATTTCTCTAGGTGTATGAGGGTAATTGGCACTCTGTTTCTTTAATTAAAATGAGGTCTAATTGTAGCTGAAGCAGGGCAAACGTTCGTAGGCCTATAATTTCCCTATCACACTCCAGAGCCACAGAGAAAGTGGAAAATAGGGAGGGAAATGGCACGCAGAGTAGAAATTAACACAAAAGTGAAGTTACATATAAAAAAAGAAAAAAGAAAAAGGAATTCAGATCAAATTGGCCCTGCTCTCGAATTTCGAGGTCATTCGTCTAAAGCTTGAAGACAGCTGTATAGAAAATGAGAGTGTAGCATTTGCCGTATAGTCCCTCTTTGTCAAAAACACAAAGTCAGGTTTTACATTTCAAAAGGAAACCGTGCACAACACCCTCCATTGTTATCTGCTTTTCATACAGAAAACTTAATACCTTTCCCTCCGCTGTGTTTTTCTGACATGCTATGATGATAAAAATAAAACAGTACCATGTTAATACTGATATCTCAACCCACCTACTTCAAACTCACCTCTCACTGTCTTTACTTGAAAACAAAAATTGGCTAAAAATGCCCATTAAAACTGTTTTTTTTTTTTTTTTTTCCTGAATTGTAATTCCAAGACTGAGTCCTAGTCTCCTTGCCAGCTCCAGTAGGTGTTTAGACTCCTCTGGTGTCTCTTATTGTGAGCAATTGTACTGTAATTACTGTACAATTGTTTGTTTTGGGTTTTAAATATGGCCAGATGACGAATTTTCATTGTTTCTACATTTTGCTAGCACTCAGGGCAATTTTCCGGCGGTGGGTGGCCACCGCTCCTTAAAGAATGCAGGGGGAAACGCTAGCTTCCTCTAACAGGGCTTAAGCCTGAATCTACTTCAGTGAAAGGCAAGGCCGTGCATGCACATAATAGAAACACTCACGCTCATGCATCCTGTCTCATAAACCTTAATGATAGAGCAGAGATAAACAGTGATTACTAAGCCCAGGGCGTGGTGTTTCTTTTCCACTCCTTCCAAAAAAAAAAATTAAAAAAATCACCATATGAAGAAAGAGGCAGGTGTTCATATGAAAGGTGGAGACAAGGCAGTCTCCTGGAGCCTGTGTATTATGAAGGTGTTTTAAATTATGCCAGAGTGAACTCCAGGCAGACTAAATGAGGGGAAAGCACCGGCCTGAATTTTGCCACCCAATTATCCTCCTCATCCACCTCTCTCCTCTTTTTCTCTGCTCTCTGAAGACCCCCCGCCCCCCCCCCCCTTTATTGCCCGCCTCAGATTGTTGTTATAAAGCTGGCGGGCTTCTGTGGTTTTGAAGTGGAAGAGGGTGAGAAGCGTGTTTGTGTTTCTTTACAGGGAGTTTGCACGGAGAGGGTAAAATGAGTAGATTGTGAAAGAGAGATAGGGAAATGGAGAGGGAGAAGTCATTGATTAAAGTTACATTTACCATTTACCTCTCAGCGTGATATAATGACAGACCTGCTGCATATGCAGCACCGCTGATTAGTGATGTCACATCATTGCTTTCATATGCTGTGCATGCAACGGGTCACCCAGACGACGGGAACGAGGAAATGACACTGAGGTGGAATGCAATAAGAGAGATTTAAGTAATTTGACTGTACAACAGAGAGTGGGGTTGAGAAGGCGATGAATTCTGTGTGTGTGTGGGGGGTGGGGGGGTGTTCACTGAGGAGAAATGTATTAAATTAGCCAGAGCTAAGATGTAAGCAGCCGTGAGCGCGATTGCATGGTCATTGAAATCATTATGGAGAAACGAGGATGTAAAGATATTAATAGACAACGTTGGATGTTGTCCACTTAAAACACTTGTTCTTTTACGATTAAATATTTTCTATTAAAACGTGTCAGAGTTAAGCATGTTTTATTCTGAGGGAGGAAAAGCTTTGCGGAAGGGGAGGGTATGTTTGCTCAATACAGTTATCAAAGCACATATTTTTATGTGTTCTTATCGAATTTGTGACTCATGATCAACTGTTGTAGTTCCCTAACAGTAGTTCTCTAATCCAAATATCCCTTTATATTCTAGTGTCGACTTCAGTCCATCCTGAACAGACCATACTATCATCAACCAACATTTATCTCAGTAGAAAACACAAGTCAGATTCTGCTTTATCTCTGAGTTTGTTTTTTTGTGCCTTCATGTGTATTTCATTGGGATGTGGGCTGGTAAGTGGTAAATGTGATTGCCTCTCATTTCCACAGGATCACAGAGATTAGTAACTGTAGGCGTTGCAGTTATTTCTGTAAAATACTACAAGTGTTGGTGTCGCACAGTGTTGTGCAAAATATATTCATAGAGCACAAGAAGTCCCTGACAGCTTTAATATCCTTATAATGCTCTGTGTAAAAGATTTTTTCAATTTTCAACACAAAGACAACTGTAGATACTAATTAATACCTTTATCACTGAAATTGTAAATCAGCATTATTAGAACTTGACTGGATGAATACAGATGGGATCTGTGTAAAAAAAATCAGATACTTGACATGACTTGTATGCATGCATGTATTCAGAGCAGATGTTTTGTACAACAAAGCAACACAAGTAGGAGGTGGAAATAACACATCTGAAACATCTGAGAAAAGCAACAGTTTGAGAGTGAGGCCTTTTTCAGACCTTTTTTTTAATGAATGTAAAAACCTATTATTATATAGGTTTCAGTGGATTTCAGGCACTGTAATGTTCTTTTTGTAAAGCATTACCACTAAGATCAATGATGTGAGATGGAAAAAATACAAACCTGTAGAGACAACAATTGGAGAAAAATAGAACCATAAAAGAAACCTAGGAATAGTGACTTTTATATTGAGTGGGTGTAGTATTGTGTTTGTCTGTGTGTGTGTGTATATAGTGTGTATCAGCGGGGTTATGGGATACTGACTTTACTGTTGAACCTTACATTTGGAGCCTAATTCAACAAAACATCTTAATAACCCCAGTGATAAACTCTCACTGAAGCCCCTATTTCCTCCAGCATCTATTTTCATGCAAGCGCTCTCCTTGATCATGGCACACAAGAGAGCTGCATTAAATCCTGTTTATTGGTAAAACCAAACTGCCTGACCCTTGAGATGAGCTTCTGCGGGGAATGTGTAGGGCCCTAAAAGCCAGTCTGTGACAGAAACCTCATCCCATCAGTATAAATGTGAGTCATGATTTAACAGAGACAATCTACTAAGACAGCTCGGGGGGGGAATAATGATATCCTCACATGGGAAGAAGTCCACTCACCCGAACCTAACCATGCTTCAAGTTACATGCAGTTCAGGTCCCGGATATTATCAGGATACTGAATCATAGCAGAACTGGCCAGATTGTTTGTGAGCTGGCTGTCTGTCCCCCAAAAGATAAAAAAATCTATTGTATTGTAGTCACAGATTGTGACTAGGAGGGGTTGAATGTGTGTCTGTTTGTGTGTGTATGTCTCTATCTACGCAAATCTGGTCAATAACCTTGCTCCCACTACTTGTCCCTGCGCTCCCTAGACAAAAGCAGTCTCTTTTCACCAGGTTTAGTGTGACCACAGGCATGGTGTGTCTCTGGGAACAGAGGGGACATGGAGGGAATAAAAACAAACATGAGAGGAAAGACAACTTTAGTGTAGTGGGAATATTCTGTAATCTGTTCTGCTGTAATTGACTGGTGAAACCCCATCTTCACCCAAATCCCAGTATAAGCATAAGAGCATGAGACTTGAAATGTCTTCACAAATACATTTGTGTTTCTCTGAATGTAAATATGTATCATTTTTATACTTCCTGCTGTGAGTGATATTCTATTTTTCTATCTTTTCTGCAGAGGTCCTTATGAACACCAAGACAGAGACTTCTGATCTCAAATGGACCATCTTCTCGCATGCCAAACCCGAGGTATGCAACCCCAGCTTCACTATATTATCAGTATTCCTAACACAGACCTTGTGGTGACTGGGGATTTTTGGCTCCCAGCTGTTCCTTTGTTACTTTGGCTATAAAAGAGTTCCTTATATGGCAGGTAACTGACAGAATAAAGGAAACACCAGAGTGAATGTGGGATTCAAAGTATATTGAAAGCAGCTGCTTTGATATATCCCATCAACCTTGGAGTTGGAGTCACTGGCTGCCCACAATTTTGAATACTGCGGCCAGAAAAAGACATATTTGTAATTTGATCAACTGAGGAGTGGTTGCTAGGGTATTTTTGCCAGCAGCGTCAGTGACCAAAACTGCTCAACTTGCTGATGTCTCAGAAGGAAAATGGCTACAGTGATGCTGGCAGAGAGATTTCTGGAATTGGACAGAAATACCCAACAAATGTCTGTTTTTGATTTAAGATGCAAAGCCAAACAGAGCGACATTCTATAAATGGTTTTACCAGCCATTGTCCTTTGAAGCAGTTTATCAAAAGCTTCACGTTGTCACAACACTAACACCATGGAGTATAAAACAATAATGTAGTCAAAGATGAAGGGTGACAGTGAGCTGTCTGTATCAAAAAGTACAGATATTAAAAGAAAACCACATGGTTATTTATTTTTAGGGATTGTAAAAGATTGTGGTAGCTTCATAGTAGATATCTGTAGCTTCCCAATTTCACAAGTATTTCAACATGACCGTTAAATGTTAGCTGCTGCATGCGCTTTTTATAGGGAGATCAAGTACAAAGTGTGATCAGAAAGTTCCAAGACTGCACCTATCATAAGCAAAAACTGCATCCGATTTTTTTTCTTTTTTTTTTTGTAAATTTGGCCACCATCCTTTGAAGTTGTCACCTTGTGCAGTGATACATAGCTCTCGGTGCCCCTGCCACACTTGGAACGCTCCCCCGGAAAAGACCCTTTCTGAAAGCGTGTCAAGCACCATCTGCGACTCGTGCTGGATCTCCTCCACTGTGTCAAAACGACGACCCATCAGCTTGAATTTCATTTTGGGGAAGAGGGAGAAGTCAGCAGGAGCCAAATCCAGCAAGTAGGGCTGTTGGGGAGCAACAAAAACGGCCAAAAACCTAATATTCATGTCAAACCTCCAGCATAATCATTGTGTTGTGACTACCATGTTAATGAAATCATCGATATAAATTCATATTTTACCGGTGGTGTGTATCCAACCAAAGTGTGTGAACAGTGATGACATTATGTATTAACCCTGCTGTGTGTATTAACACACATGGAATATAAATTTTTTTTTGTTTGTTTGCTTTATTTTTTATAAAGTTCATTGTAGTGTGTGTTTGCTGCAGGGGCTGTATTTAGATCTTTTCACTTCAATACAATTTTCCCTGGGGTGCCCAAACTTTTATAACTGCATGTATGGTCTGAAACCATATATCTCTGTAGTTATAGTTGTCTCTTTGATTTGCTTTCAAAACACATTTTAAACAATTTATCTAAGTGTTTTTTGTGAAATCCAGATGAGCCCCATGGGATGTTTTCCGCATCTTCATCAAGAAAACATTTTGTTCTCAGAAATATGTACTGCCAAAGTCCATAGTATTTATTTTTTGGGATTAGAAGGGAAATTCTCCCTTCCAGTGATTCAAACCTGGCTCTCAGTGCTGTGCTGCACTGTAATTCACTCAGACCAGTATTCTGCCTCACTCAACACATCATCTGCAAATGGATTTTTAAAGATTTACATATTTACATAACTGAATTCTGAGCCTCAAGTTCAGCAAATCTGCTAAATTCTGCCCTGAGTATGTTAATTTCTTGCTTGTTTCCTGCTCTTGGGAACATAGTGGTGGTGAACATATTTGCTGTTGACTCAGAAGTCAAACATGAAAGCATTTTTCAGTTGCATTTGGCTCCCCAACAAATGTAGATTTCTGTGGAGGGGTTTCAGTTCATACATATTTGTGATACCCCCTCTGTATTCTTGCATTTTAGTCTAAAAGTGTGTTTGAGGGGGTGAAAGCTGCATCTGTCACTGATGCTGTGTGCAATAGTGTGCTCTGTTTGACAAGTGAGACTTGTATTCCCACTAGCTGGGCTGCAGCTCAGTGGGAGGAATGATTTAATAACCCAGATTCAAATTTGGGCTGGATCAAAATCCACAGCAGGCCAGATCTGTCCCACAGGCCTCTGACAGGTGCATTACAGCAGACAGCCAGCAAGGATTGCAACATAATTATGATGAATAGGACTTTTAATGTGACCAGTTATTTAAAGACTATAGTGAAAGTCTTTATAGGACAATTAAATATACGCTGGGCTCACAAAAATGTTCTGAAGATTTTGGTCACGTGTCATTTTAACATGCAACCTGACAACCCTTTGTTCTCCTCTTTGCCCTCAGTGGGAGGAAGTGAGCGGTTTAGATGAGGAGAACAACAGCGTGAGGACCTATGAGATCTGTCAGATCGACAGCTCATCTAGCCACTGGCTGCGCAGCGGCTTCATCCAGCGTCGAGGAGCATCTCAGGTTTACGTGGAGCTGCGCTTCACCATGATGGAGTGTTCCTCCACGAGCACCCACCACCGCAGCTGTAAGGAGACCTTCAACCTCTACTACTACCAGGCAGACTCCAACGAGGCCACGGCCACTTACCCACCCTGGATGGAGAACCCATACACCAAGGTACGTCCACCCTCTGATGTTCAAAGCAAATCACAGCCTCGTTATTACAGGGTATCAATATTATTTAATGACTTCTCTTCCTCTGTGGTTGTTATTTTTTAGAATAATATTTTAATTGACTTTTAATGTAGCGCATTAAAGGGCTACTCTGCGTATTTTACACCTGAATATCAGTTTATTTTTCATGGTTAGTACTGCTCAGCCTGTGAAAGCCACTTTAAAATCATAAATAATTGGCTGAAAATAACAAAGATTTTTGTTACTGAGGAATCAATTGTTGTGTTTAGTCAATCGAATGTTAAATTCTCACAAATCAGAAGCTGTAAACATTTTGTTTGGCAATTTTTGCTGGAAAAATGAAATTAAATGATGAATTGAAATCAATCATCAATCAAAGTACATAGTGGCTGGTTTGTTTTCTGACAATCTGACAATTTTCTTATTGATCAATTAATCTGCCATAATCGTTGCAGATCTGATTAATTCTCTAATTCTCTTAATTCTAACAGAATCCTAATGATGTCACTCAGGTTATCTCTGATTGAAACTTGAAATTAGTTGACAGAAAGCTTGTGTTACAAACTGGGGGTTTGGAGCTGTTTGCCAGGCAAGGATTGAATTGCATTATGCACAGTGTAGAATCCAGCATCTTTTACTCATACTGGGGATTCACTGATATTTGACTGACTGCTGACAATTTTCCAAAGCATTCTCTTAAGTTTTTCACTTCTTACCTTCCAATGTGCAGTTGGCTTCCATCCATTTCATTACAGGATCAAGATCAGCTTGCAGAGACTAAAAAGTTACTTTAGCTATGTGATGTTTTTACAGTAAAACGTTTTGCCACTTTTGTTTTATGTCCAAGTTACATTGTATTTTCTTGGGAGCAAGGACTGTTCTGAAAACTCTCCTCGTCAGTGCATTCAGTCTGTTTCACAACCTTGCTCATTGTTTACCTTCCGCATTTCATTTTCCAAACACATTGCTTATGAGCACTGTGCTTTTCAGCATCTCCTCGTCAAACCTCTGATGTCAGAGCGTCCTTGAGCACCCCACCAAAGAGAGGTTTTGAAATAGTCCCTGCTCCTAGACTTCATTACCACTTAATAATGTAACTGTGACAGAAAAATAAAAGGGATGAAATGTGTGCTGTGATGAATTACCTTTCTCTCGAGCAAGTTTCAAGTTCCTGCAAGTTGTGGTTCAAAGTGTACTGTAACAAATGGGAAACAATGGATGCCGGGAAGGTAGTAAATCAATCTAAAATCACTGTGGTGTGCTTTGGAAAATATTCAATAATGTAAAACATATGTGATGTGTAGTTAATGGGCTAAAATGGCTAAAACATGCAAAACCACCAGCCCTGTGTGTTGGAATCTGGCCATTACATAAGGTCTTTTCTCTTTATTCCTGTCCTAGGTGGACACAGTGGCTGCAGACTTTCTCCTGAGGAAGGACGGGGAGCGGAAATTTAACATGAAGACCTTAAGACTCGGCCCTCTGTCTAAGAGAGGCTTCTACTTGGCTTTTCAGACTCAGGGTGCCTGCATGGCTCTGTTGTCCGTCAGGGTGTTCTTCAAAAAGTGTCCCCCCCTGGTCAGTGCTCTTTCCTCTTTCCCCGAGACTATTCCCCGCACTCTGGTGCAGGAGGCGCAGGGCGAGTGCGTGGAGCATGCCGCCCAGCAGGGGCCCCGACCTCGGCCCCCTAAGCTCTTCTGAGGGGAAGATGGCCAGTGGGTCGGCTAGCCGACGACCTCCTGCGCCTGCCTACCGGGATTTGAGCTCACTGAGGGACACACTCGATGCACAGGTAAGACGGAGGTCATGTTAGGAGCCATATATTCAAGTAGGTATTTATATAGACTACATCCACATAGGCACCAGAGCAGGCAGACTAAACAAGAAAACAATGGTAAGGCGAGGGCGGGTTTTGCTGAGTGAGGGTCGAAGAGTTGGAGAGGAAGTGAGAGACCAAGGAAGTTAATGAGGGAGGAGGACGGCTTTGACACGGAGGGGACAGAGAGAGGTCAGGTGGGGCAGCACTTATCTCGGAAAGGAAGAGCAGGGTCAAAGGCTTACTGCTGTGACTACTCATGGTTCAGCTAAGAAAGAAGGAGCACAGGAGGTGGAAGGTAGCGGGGGGTGGAGGGGGTGCTCGGGGTAAAGATCATATCGCTTTGAGAACATCAATGCCAAAGCAGACAAAAAAAGAAGGAAGAAGCAAGATGATTCTCTCAGGAGCTATGCAGCAGCTCCGTCTAATGAGTCCAATTAACAAGCCTTGCGCATGAACACACCCCCCCCCACGCACACACACACACACACTCACACTCACACACACACACACACACACACACACACACACACACACACACACACACACACACACACACACACATAGACCACATTACACCAAAACGGAAAAACGTTGAAAGCTAAACACTGAGAAACACAAGAGGAAATGCTACATTTTCTCAAGAAAATGTGTGGTTTGTGTGTGTGTATCTGCCTATGTTTGAAAGTAGGATTCAGTTTGATCTCTGTGGGAGGTATAATGATTTTTCATAACAAAAATAATTTCCGACATTTTGCCCTGGTGAAGTGGGGCTGGTAATGAAAATTCTGTCATCAGAAGAGAGCTGTGTGTGGGGGGTCTTCCATCAGACCATAAAGGAAATTGCCTTTATAGCAAGATTGAACAGTTCATTTGCTTCAGAGGGCTGGTCATTTCCCAGAAATGAAACAGATGTTCTAAGGCATTAGCGATTAATCTGGTGTAATGCCATTATCTGTCAGTAGACAATATATGTATTTTCAATAGACATAACTTCTCTAACGTAAACTTAGGTGAATGCTGTCAAGTTGATTTATGTTCTAGATAAGCTTGATTAGTATAAGTTGTAGTGGCTATAAATACTGCTGCATGTGGGAGGGATACATTTCCCACATGTGTCTGTATAACTTTACCAAAACAAATACATAATATAGAAAATTACAAAATATAGATTTGAAGTTGTGGGATAAATGTTTGCAGTTGTCAAAGAACCCAAAAAATGATTCATAGCAATCCTCATTTTACTCATTTATTTTATTTACTCCAGGTCCCTGCAGGATTGATTTTGGTCAGAAAAAATCCTGAACCTGTGAATAAGAGAGAAAAATTGAACTGGCTGCAAGTGCTAAATGCTCTGGTAATAGCTCTGCCCAGTGAAAGCGTGGAAAACAGTGTGCGCGTATCTCCCGGGTCTCAAAAGCAGCATCCAGGTTAGTTTCTTATCTAATACCCACTGCCCAATGGCCAGCCGCACCCGGTGAGGTATGCAGCAGCGCTCGCCACACACCACTGACTTTTTTCGCGCGTGGAAATTCCCGAGCAAAATGTCACCTAGAGGCAATGAATTTCTGCAGAACAAGTTGGTTTTGACTGTAATAATGCTCCACTTGCGTGAAAGTTTGCTGTTTTAACTTCTGCCCAGCAGCTAGAGCAGAATTTCCAGCCGCCAAAAAACTGAACCTAGAATAGTAAACACTGCAGGTGTTGGTGAATGTAGCGGCATTACAAGGTGACAGCTCATTACAGATTGATGGCAGGACAAGTGTCGTGCAATTGAGTCTGTGTGTATTGTGTCGGTGTAGAAGCTGAGAGGAGGATGGGTTCAGACTAAAATTCAATGACTATTATTATCGTGATCAATTAATCTTTTTTTTTTTTTTTTTCAATCAATAAAGAAACCGCAACTCGTGATTCGAGATGCTGTGACATTATTTTCTGTCAGTCAGCTTATTGGTCAGCTGCCTTTCAGCACCAGTTCAGTCTGAGTTCACAGTTTCACAGCTTGAGTACTGTGTATCGATCACGGTTCCTTTGTAAGGACTGCTCTCATGTTTGGCTTCACAAGAGATGCAACCAGGTAAATCTCAACAATAAGCAGCATGCCAGTGTTGTATTCACTGAACAGACTATTGCTATTTATTACTGTCCTCAGTTTAGTCCCCATTATATGGTTCTGTCAGTCAACTGCAACCATCTGGTACCTAGCACTTATACAGAAAAACAAAAATATATTTGCAAATTCAGTTTGACTAACAAGTTCTGTTCTCTGTAGATGGATATTGTAAGTCAGTTTTTGTGAGTTTATTCTTATGCGTCCTGAGTGTTTTGCAGGGCAATTTCCACCACGGTGTGGAAATTTTATGAGATGTCTGATAATTTTGTCTTCATTTGTTCTCCTCTCAGCCTGTCCTGTGGGTCAGTCTAAGTCAGGCACAGGGGACAGTGCACGGGCTGTCCGGGATTCAGCCACGCTAAGTTTAAGGGTGCTTCTGTGTGTGTGCGTGTCGCCTGATCTCCATGCAGAATCGGACCTCCAAATCCTGTGCACTAGTAAGTATGACACAACAGCACTTCCAAAACCCATATGAATATGAGGTGCTGGTTACACAAGCATCTACCGCTTGTTCTCACTCACCTTCCCATGCCTCTTCTTCTACCTTGGCTGTTTCTTTCCCTCTCAAAAGTCATTTAGCCAGGCCTTTTAATCTGCTTTGTGTCCTTTCTCCCAGTGCTGGTCATTGAAATGCAAGGTCTTTTGTGACAGGTTGTTGTGATGGTGGGGGGTAGGGCTTCTTCCAGTTGAAGAGGCATTGATGGTCCTGGCGATACCTCCATGCGGATCTTAGAATTCCAATTCCAGCCATGTTAGACGTGAATGGAGGGACTTTTTGACTAGGTGCTGAGTCCTGAATGGCCTCAAAGAGGAAGTGAAACAACGTGAAACTCAGCACTGTTGACATTTTCGTTCTCTGCAGATGTGATATCAATGCCAACTGGAATTTGTATCCCCAATTTTATTATTCCTGATAACTTTAATTACAAAGGCTTTTATCTTAATTATTGAATCACTTAATTGCCATTTCTATTATAAATTTTGTGCTGTTGTCTGTGCAGTTCTGCACATCACCTATATTTTAATTTAGCGTAAAAATTGCAGTAAAACCAGCTGCGCCGTATCTGTAAATCAATGCCGCTTTTTCACTTTAAAATAAGTCTTTCACATTGCCGTGACAGCCTTGATGATTTTACAAAGTGGATTCTGATTGCTGTTACAAAAGTATTACTCTAAAATCCCCATTCCTAAACAAGTTGAATCCAGAATTCATATATACCAGATTGTCTGTGATGTTGCCCTAATGGATTTCCAATGAGAAATACACTATTAGCACTTGGTTAGCTGCAGGCTCCCGACAAAGCTTTCCAGTCTCTCAGGAGCAGAAACTCATTCATACGGTTGAGTGGTATTGCTGTTTAGTTACAAGTTTGGCTTGAGGTTAGCCATTCTTATAATTTTCTAGACAGCGATCATTATCATCCAGTTTTCAGACAAACGTAATTGCACCAAATTTAAAGCGTGATATGCTCCTGTTGTGACGCCAGTACTGCAGGAGCATTGTTCTGCTTCTGACTACATGTGCAGGCTGATGAAATGATGTCTTCAGCGATATGGAAGAAATATAAACAAATGGCTCGTGTGGGTCACGAAAGGCAAAGTGTGAAACAGACACAGAGGAGATTATGATTTAATTTGATAGAGAAATTTCATATAATTATGATTGGTACCAGGCGCAAAACAACAACTGGAATAATATTAAATGTGATGTCATTTTTGACCTAATGATGCGGGCAAGGAGCATTTGGGGATGACTACAGGTGCTTGAAGGCATTTAGTCATTTAATAAAATTAAAATTATCATATGTACGTTGCCAATGACTCAGTTTGAACTGAAGTTTAACAGGTTTAGAAAAATTCTAACACCTGTGTTCACATTAATGCTGTTGTTACTAAAAAGACAACATTAAAAAGAGTTGTTTGACACTTTTGAGAGATATGCGATTGGTTTTCTTTTAGGAGCATGGATGAGAAGGGCTGAGAAGACCACTTCCTGCAAGTCTGTATTTTAAATATGAAGCTGAGCCCGCGAGCTGGTGTTAAGTATATTTCAAAATAAAAACTATACATTCCTCTAAGCAGGCGATTGTATGACAGGAGCTTGAAGGGCAGTTATTCTGTCTATTTCCAGTGTTTGCGACATAAGGAAGCACCCTTTTTCGCTACTGTAGAACCTCCATCAGCCCCACGTAGCATCAGCTATCAGATCAACGTATACCATACCTAGCCTGGAGGAACGAGCCTCTGACAGTGGCGGCCGAATAGACCTGAGCTACGCCTGTCAGGGTGTGCCCGTGCAGGTTGCCCAAGGGACCATGCCTCACCTATGAGATAGCGCGCCACCGCCCATCACAGCACGTGCCTGCTGGGTCGCAGGGCGGAGGCGTAGCCTGCCGCTAATAACCACATACACTCTTTACCACCCAGGCGCCAACGGGTGCCCCAGCCTCCAGTGGCAAGGACCGCCAGCTTAGAGTGTCAACATCACTACAAGCCGCGACGGTAAGCGTGGAGAGGGAAGAGGTGGAAAGGTGGCTAAAATAATCTGGATTTCAAGTAGTGTTTATAATTTTTCTTGCCATCTGTAGAAAAGGCTGGCTTGGTGTTCTGTGATTCGAAGAGCGACTCCACGGAGAGCAGCCTGACTTCCACTGGTCAGTCCCAGCTCAGCAGCACTACAATTATCCTGCAGTATCAGCTACGCTTACTGTGAGAAGGTGAGAGCCTCCTGACAGCATCTCAAACGCGCTATTCGATTTCATTATTTTCTTTTCATGCATACTGCCTCAGGGATTGAAACTCTCTCTATGTTTGCAGATGTAGTAAACAGGAGGTGTATGGAGTTTCTTTCCAATCTTATTTAAGAGCACGGTCTTTAGTTTTAGAGCATTATTTATAAGCTTTCCCTAAACTCTCCTCTCTCTGTGGGAATGCAGTTGGTGAGGCTGAGCATATGTACAGAAAGGGTCTGTTACTGATATAGAAGTTACTGTAGCTTCTGTATCAGTAGTGTATACTTTCACATAGGCAGATATGCACAACTCACCAGTTACATTTTCTAAAAATGTGATAGCTTCTCATTTTGACTTTCTTAATGTGATAGTTAGTTACTTTATTGCTGGTACTTTTCTATTAATATTGAAATGCAGACAAATAGGAGAAATACTCTACGCTCCATTTAGATCTGTTGCTTAGCAACAGTGTGTTGTATAATTAAGCACATTAATACTTAAAAGCTAAGAATCTTTTTTATCACGGATTATTCCTATGTTTTGCATGACTTTACCAATTAAATTTTTGAGGTTGTAACAGTACCATTAAAATATATCGCATTGAGGTCCTTTGACTTTGGGGCGCGAGTTAGCCACTGACCTGGGTAAACTGTAATCCAACGGACACTCTCAGCGCGCGCGCCCGCGTGAGGCAGCGCTTGATTTCATTGGTCAACATCATACCTGGAAATTGTAATATTGGGAGTTTTGACAGGCTGTTTATAGTAATAAAACTGCAAGCGAGAGCAGGAAATTATAAGCAGAAGCTGGCGAAATGCATAGAAGTAGCCTGAGCGCGAGGAGATTCAAATGGAGCACAGGATATTTGTGTGCTAAAAGGCATCTGAGGCAGAGTTTTGAGCAGAAGTAGAGCAAATTTGGGTTCAAGTGGACTATCTGAGAGAGGGATAGAGTTTTAGGAAAGATTATAAAATCTGATTGTAAATGAAGGAAATGATGCTCCTTAAACTTGGAAGACTGCGCCTTTAATAATGGACTTCATAGAGGGTGGGCAGACTAATGTTGGATTTCTACACCCGCTCTTGAAGCATGCAGTGGCCGGCGAATCGAAACTAAACTGTCCTGTAAATATAAGCAGGCCAATCTAGCCAAACAAATACACTTAAAATATTTGTAAGTATAGTGAAAATCACAGTATATCAGCTCAAAACAGCGGTCATCTAATCTAGTGTTGCATGTTGGAGGCAGAAGATGCTTTGAGTGAAATGAAATTAACTTCAAAACACAAACCTCCATCAGATGCCTCTGATAATTATGCTTGCCGTACAGTAATTGTAGGATTGAAGCTCTAGGTTTATTTCGCCTAGTTCTGGTTGGACTAATTTACATCGATAAGCAGTTGTATATAGGGTATTCAAATATAGGTATTTGAATCTGGCATGTCTTGGGGCTTTTCCAAGGCTCAGGGTATGACTTTGTGGTGTTTTTTTACAGTGATCTCTGTCATCTTCTCACCTATTCCCATTTTACTCTCACTTCCAGTCCAGCTAACTCTTGTTCTTCATTCAGGAGCGACGTAACGAGGATCAGTGCCACTACACGGAGAGTAGCAGAAACCAGGCTGTGCTGACAGACCTCCGCAGGGCCACTCAGTATGAAGTGCAGGTTCGGGCGCGCACCAAAGCAGGTTATGGCAGCTTCAGTCCTGCAGCTATCTTCCGCACCCTGCCTGATGGTGAGAAAAAGCCCTGTTTACTCATGAAGGCTGACTTTCACACGTTTTACTCTACTCACATTTTTTTTTTCTAATTCTTTTCTGCACAGTTAGGCCTTGCACAATTTCTTGTTATGAATTTATTGCCTGCGTCCTTGTATCGACTGAGTGTCCTTGCATTGAGCCTCTGTAATATTATAAATTCCTGTCATGTTCTCTCTTTCCCGCACTTACTTTTCTTTACTACCAGTGTTAACCTCCTGTCACGATTTCTGTTGTTACATTACTCAAACTCTCCTTTTCTTCTCTCTCCATCTCTTTTGTTTGTCTTAGGACATGACTCCTCACAGTTCTTGGTACCTGGCATCCTTATCTCCGTCGGGATGCTGCTGCTCGTCACTTTCGTCTTTGTGGCCGCTTACTGCTTACGGTGAGAACAAGAGAAGGGGAAAGGAGTGGAGAAAAAGACAGAATAACAGGAAAACTGTGGGGGGAAAAAATGGGGAAATCAAAAACCAATAACAGCCGTGACCCCAATTTTACAGTTTTGCACCACTTTGTTCTCTTGTTTGTACAAATCCATATCATCTTATCACGGATTTGCACTCTGTTACCCACACCGTCTTTATTTATTTATTTTTTTTCTCTGTTCGAGGCAGTTCAGACACAAAGCAACACTCATGATGTCTTTTGCTTGCACAAGCTAAAAGTTATCCTGCTCATTAGAACATTTTCCTTAGGCTTCATTGTTTGAGTAAATAATGTTGGATGCCACTGTGGGAGAAAAAGAGAGGATTGTGTGTGTGTGTGTGTGTGTGTGTGAGAGAGAGAGAGAGAGAGAGATTGAGAGAGATGACGATAGAGGTAGAGGGCAGGGAGAGACGGGATGCAGGCTTCCCAACCCTGTTTCCACAGGACAGGAGAACAATAGCTGTGACCTTGTGACATACACACATACACATACACACACACACAGTTACACACACACAAACCAGTGGCTGAGGCCCAGATCTGCCACTAACCGAGGGTGGTGCATTATTGCTATTTTAGGGGCTTATGAGGTGGGAGAGGGAGAGAAATGGAGGAAGCAGGGATCCAGTAGCTACAGGTTGTTACAGTCTTGCAGGATGAGTTTTGCCAGCAGAATTATAATGGAAGCCGTCAAAGAGCAGAACCAGAGGGTTGGCCCAGGTATTCATCATTACCATAAGCCATCATGCTTTGTGCGCTTGAGATCACTCTAGATTGTTTTATACAATAAAAGCCTTTTCAACAAGCAGGGTTTTTGTTGATGTTGAAAAATGATGGCTTTGTTTGGACCAGAGGTCCTCAAGACACTGCATCTCTGTCAACCAGAGGGTATTGGGTCTGTAGCTGAGCTGAACTCTGACTTCTGCATGAGGCCCAGAGTACTCCCAAAGGGGAACCAGTGAATTATCATATTTTACGCTTATTGGGTATCTAGAATTCAAGACTGATAACAGTAATACAGTGTTTTTATTGTTTTGCATCTCAACAGTCATTATTATATATCAACAGCCTGCACTGCATTGAAAAAGCATTAGAAATGCTTGCCAGAAAACAGTCAAACATCCATTTTCCTATAACTGCACTGCTATCCTAATCTTACTTAATTTTATCCTTGATCTCTTTCTTTGCGGCCTGCAGCAGACACAGCCGAATAAAGGATCCTGAGCTGAGCCGATAAAATAGCCATAGTACCTCGCTGGCTAAGGTAATAGATCGAAACACACGACGACAACAAACCCCAGCAGTGAAACCTTCCAGACCACATCAAGAAAATCATTTAATGTGACCTGGGCCTGCTGCGGCTCACAGTTCTAACATCTCTTTCCTTTCCCACGGCTCTGTTTGTCTTTCTCTCTCTGGCAGGGGCTGGCGGCTTATATCGACCTCACCTATGAGGACCCTAATGAGGCGGTATGAATTTGCCAAGGAAATCGATGTTTCTGTCAAGATTGAGGTTATCGCGCTGGTGTTCTAGCCGTATGATTTTCCCAATATTCATAGATGTGCAAACTTTGTACTGGCCAACTTTTCTGTGGACTCAGACTGAATGTTTTTGTGCACGCTACAGATTGTCCTCTTTCAAAGCCAGCATTATTAAAAATATATCTAATTTACTATTAAATTGATTCTGTGACATTTAAAACCACTGTCTGTTTCTTTACTGTAATCAAATTTCAATAGTAGCGGTAAATAAAGTAAATTAACTGATAAATATGTTAGGCACATTAGTAGCCCTATTCCACTAAAAAGGGCACTCACTTAGCTGCAAGCGGCTTAGTTTGCGAAGATAATGTGGTGAACGCCGCCAGCTAAACAGCTCTAATGTGTTTATGTGTCTGCAGGAGAGTTTGGCGAGGTGGTCGGGGACGGCTGAGGATCCCGGGAAAAGAAAACTATGTATGCGAAGACGCTTAAAGGAGGCTACACCGAGAAGCAGACGGGACTTCCTGTCTGAGGCGCTCCATCAAGGGCCAGTCTCCAGCACTCCCAACATAATCCACCTGGAGGGGACTATCACAGCCAGCTGTCCAGTCATGATCCTCAAAGCAGACATGGAGAACGGAGCCTGATTCTTTCTGTGGCTGGTGTGAGACAGAGAACACACACACACACACTGAAACACACCCTCGCTTTCACTCCATTCCTCCAACTCAAGTGTTTCTCCTCCGAGCTGAACGATAGCCAGTCTACGCCATCCAGCTGGTGGGTATGTTGCGCGTACGCCCAGCATGAAGTACCTGGGCAGAGATGAGCCATGTCCACCGAGACCTGGCTGCCCGTGAAGATCCTGGATCAACAGCAACCTGGTGCAAGGTGTCCGACTTTTGGCTTGTCAAGGCTTCCTGCAGGAGAACTCCTCTGACCCGACTCTACACCAGTTCTGTGAGACGAACTTCTCTAGTTTTATTCCTAAGAAACCATTTCATTAAATTCCGCAGTATGCTCCGCCTGCAGGATGGTATTCGACATATATAATTTGGCACAAAAGTTTGTTATTATTTCACTCCTTCACGTGCCTCCTTGTTAGAGCCCTGTCTGACCGTGTTTATGTGGAAGCCTTGCAGTGTTGACGGTTTTCCTCTCTGCGCAGGGAGGTAAGATCCAATCCGCTGACAGCGCCAGAGGCGAGTAGCCTCTAGAAAGCTGCCTCAGCCTCAGATGTGGAGCTATGGCATTGCTGGGAGGTCAGTGTCTTTGAGAGACCGATTGTGACATGAGCAACCAGGATGTAAGTTGAAGTAAAATACTATGCTGGGTAACTCTGATAATGATTTTAAGGGTTCCTTTTTTTGCGGCTCAGCGTGAAGCTGAGCTTTTCTAAATTTAAAGTGTCTGTAATAAATGTAATATTTCTATTGTGAAGAAGGGAAGAAGTTTTGAGCCTTTCATAATCAAAGTGTCTAAGTCTTAGTGTTTGAACAGTACCAATTTTTCCTCTGTATTGTTTATTTTTCTTCCTTTATAACCTTAGCCTGTAGCCTCCAAGCAATCTATATTGCTTCAAGTACCATTCAGTTAATGTATTGGTTTGATCTTCCTATCAGGTAATCAATGCCATAGAGCAGGACTACCTCGCTGCCCCGCCTCTGACTGCCCCACTCACCTGCACCAGCTGATGTTGGGGACTGCTGCAGAAGGACCATGCCACCCCCCGCCCACGGAACTAGTCAGCTCTGGATAAGCTGATCCGCAATCCTCATGCTATTGAAAATAGTTGCGCAAGAAGGAGTTGCAGTGCGGATGTTTGGGGTGATTGGCAGACACACAAGCAGTGACAGTAAATACACAGGTTGAGAATGAGCAGAAGAAAAGGGACCGAAATTCACCTTTCACAAGGTCTCTTTCTTGGTGTCCATTTAGGAGTTCTTGATAGTCACAGGATGGTGCATTAGCCTCACAGCCCAATCTTTTATGTACTCAATTTTAATGTCCTTGCTGTGACCTGTCAGCCACTTCATACAGCCTTCCATTTCCTCTCCACATTCTCCTGTCGGCCGGTCACATGCAGCAGAGGACACTCCACCCCCTGACAAATGCCATTGTTTGTTCCTGTCAGTCACCAGTGTCAGATTATATACCTCTGTGTCGGCTGGAATGTTGCTGCAGGATACACACACATACATATAAGCTCCTCAGTGTTGTTTTCAGACAGTGTGGGTATAAGTCCTCCTTTGTTTCTTTTGACTCTGTCCTGAAAATGGCCCCAATTTCTGCTGACCAGCGTGTTTCTTTTATCCTCCTGGGCTGTGTGCTCTTCCGTGGGGAATGGCTGAGGGCCATCAAGATGGGAGCGCCATTAAGACAGCCTCTCGGCAGGCCGGGTTTTAACCCAGTGTGGACCAGCTACCCAACCACTACAGTCAGTCCTTATTGCCAGTTTTCCTATCTGTGTTGATACTTATCTCTTTCAATTCACACCTCCTTGGCTACGAGGGTCAGAGAGCTAGCTTTGGTTGACTACAATTTCCTGAGGTTCCGTTGTACTGAAGTATGGGAAAGATTGGAGGAAGTTTAGAGAGCAAACATTTGATGACTGAAATATTACTTATGTCCGCTTCTTTCATTTTTTCTTCTCCTGTCTAATTGATTTCTTTCGTCTTTGTTCAGGGATCTTCTGCATATGGGAGTGACTTTGGCTGGCATCAGAGGAAAACTTTTCCATCCAGATACCGACCTTTCGAACAAGAGTACTACAACTGTGACCTTCTAGCTCACCTGTTTCAACCTGGACGTGAACACCAGCACGAGGGTGCAGCTATGTACCGAGAGTACTCTGGATCCTCTCCTGGTGATACCACTTGAACACTTAACTCCATGGGAGATTGGCAGAATTTATTCTTCGTGGCCAGAAAAACAAAAACAAAAAAGATTTTTAAAAATCAGCAGTTAAGATGACTTTCCGTGGAGGGGATGACAGAGTCGCCCAGAGATCATAGCCCCTGTCACCCCAGTGACCCAGGGATGAAGCAGACCGACTCTGCCTCATTTTTACAGTTTGACGCCAGTGTGTCGGTATCTCCCAGAGGTTAGATCCAACAATGTGCTAAACCAAGAGGAGAGACCGACCAGAGTTTACAAAGTTTCTGTAGTATCATGCTGCGGGTTTTGAAAACTGGCAGTTGATGCGCTAAGGACTGGAATAAAACGCCGCTTCACCAAAGGAGACTCAAAAGAAATGCCAAAAAGCAGCTTCAGTTTTCATATTGCTGTGTAACTGCTGAATGAGAACTGCTTTCACCCTGGGTGTCTTGGGTAATAAATCCACCCTGATTATATTACTAAATTGCACTTTTCATATCAAGACTGAACATTTTAACTAAGTTGATTTTACTTCTTTTTTTCCCATTTGATTTCAAATTCACTTCCTCTTACTCAGGTGGATGTAATGCAGACTTTGAGAGGCGCTGTACCTGCCCAACTGTGACTCTCTCTCTCACCTCCCTCAGTCTGGCCTCCCTTCAACCAGCCTAGCAATGTGTGTGGAGAGGAGAGACTGAGACATACCAGCACTTTCGTCATTTCCAGAGTGAATTGTAATTCCCAGTGACTCAGTAGTTTCTGAGTGTGGTTATTATTTCTACTGTCCGTGTTTCTGCTACAGCCTAGTTTTATTATAACTGTAGACTGAATAAGGACCAAGTGGACTCAGAGACCAGAGAATACTGTAGAATTGGGTTTTCTTTGTAGAAAATTACCAAGGAAGCAATCTGGCCTCAAACATGTTTTTCGATATAACTGATACAATTTTTAATTCTCTCTTCATTCTCCATCTTCCAGTGCTATCTAGCTGCCTTTTTGTGGACTAAATGCCAATTTTCTAAAGCAGAAATCTCTAATTTTGTCTCATTTAAATGTACTTTTAAAGGATCACTTGACATCTTTTGAAGTTTAGCAGATTCTTTCCTTCATCAGATGCTCAAAGAAGTCGGCAAATGCTTGGCAGCATGGCAACAACACAGAGCCTGGTTACAGACTAGCTTGTAGCCGCAGTATCCATTGGTTTCAGAGTGAATGCTACCAACATTGTTAGCTCCTGTTTGATTAAGCAGAGCAGCCACACACACATTACGCATGTGCTTAGTGAAGAAGAATAATGGACTGGAGTTCAAATGTCAAAGTACTTTCAAGGACTTTGCCCCTCAGATACAGCACCAGCCTTTGACATAATGTATAATCTTAAATAATACTTTCCCCAGGTAGCTCAGACTCTGCAATGAATCAGGAAATGGAGCTTATATACAGCTTATATAATGCATACTATAGTGAAAAATCATCTCTTTAGCTTTGTGTTTTGTTGTTTTCGAAAGCATGAGCCCGTTGACATTTACATTGTATTTTACCATATATGTGATGCTTCAAAGTGCCATTTTACACATTTGAAGTCCATTCGTTGTGATAAAGAAATATAACTAAACTCTTAATGCACATCAGAAGTTTATAGAAAGGTCAATTTGAAGAATTAAATGTGGTCAAAACCTCTGCGATCTAAAAAATCAGCTCATTTTCCAAATATAAATTTATGTTAGGGCCCCAGTCAAAACCCTGGTATTGTCATGCAAGACTAGAGATGCCTTATGATTATAGTATGTGGTCTTCTATATTGAAGACCAACTTGAAGTGACAATAGATAAAAGTATGTTTAAAATGATAATACAGATAAAAAGTATGTTTTGGTTATCATTCCTGTGTGTGTAGGCTTAATCTGTATTCAGTATTCATAATAAAGATGCATATGTGTGTTTACTGTCAAGGACTTGTTTCATTTTTAGCTTGTTAACATGTCAGATGGGCTCAGATATTCAGTCACATCAAGGTAATTCTACCTCAAGTGGAACAAAAGTGGAAACTGTGATAACAACTTTTGGCGGACGCCATCCTATAGACGCTATAGGAAGTCCCTTTATCTGACCTGGAAAGTGTAACCCATATAATTTACTCTGTCTCCGGGCTGATAAGAGGTCATTCTGTCCTCATGATCTTCATGACTTTCGCCCTGATTTTGAAGCAAATGGAGGCTCATACCAAATATAGTTCACGGAGCCAAACACACTGTTGTTTCTGGATTTGCTCAAACGTTTATTCTCTAATTGAGTTTTATTTCCTGCCTATAGATTCCAGCAAAATAAATGCCTTCTTTGTCGTCTGTTTTCATCTGTGGTTGATGAGCCTCATTGAGCTGTCTAAGACTGCAGCAGAAATGCGCAAGTAAAAAATGTCTTAACGTGGGGGATTTTCTGTCTTCTGTGGCTTTGCTTTTGCTTTGGCTGCGCTCCTCATCTACCCTATCGCCCCATTTTTTATCATTAATGATAGAGAAACAGAGATCATGAAAGAGCGACTGAGTTTCCATTCTCTCCTATAAGCTCTCCTTCATCTCAAGTAGCTTTTCCTCTTGCTCTCTGTTTCTCCAGAGAGCCTTACCCCAGAGGGCTCTGAGCTTGTCCTCCTATGTTTCCTCCTATCCTCAGCCCTTTAATCATGAAGAGATGTTCTTTTCTCCTGTGCCTCGGCTGAGAGCAGCTTAGCGCAGCATGTTTCTAACTCTGTCTACCACACACACACACACACACACACACACACACACGCATTACACATACAGACTTTTTTTCCTCTCTCTCCTATCTCTGTAAAGCTACTAAGTAACCAAGCTAAGCTAGGGCTTCAAGAAGTGTTTGGATTCATTGATTAATGTTCTTGATTATCTCTGTGTTACTGACTCATCCTCTTGTTCTGTTGCTCGCAGGGCCTACAAAGTACAGACCTGGGAAAGTGGAGCTTCCAAGTGCAGTGAGATAAATAACGATGAGTAACAACTGCTCTTATAAACGTGTTTTTAACTTGCCAGGGTTTCTGAAGCTTGTACAAATCTGTGTCAGGGTGGTTCAGCGCATTCATCTCTTTGGTTTTACTGTCCGTGGCTGCGTGACCCCTGACCCCACCGTATAGTGCAAATCTAGCCTCAGCTTTGTCTGCGTGTCTGAATGGGCATTCATTAGGGCCGTTGTCGAGCAGAGAGCGGACCAAGCCCGCCAGGTTTTTAGTATTTGTGGATTAGGCCATACCCTCGTGATTCCCTGTGTGTATTCAAGTGTGTGGAGAGCTGGGTGAGTGTGGTGATGCTAGTGGAGGGGATGGGGCACCAGTGGGACAGGTACATGTGTGTTTGAAAGCAAGGGGTAGGGGGGCAGGGAGCGATACAATCTGAAATGGTTTCACCCTGTCTGGAGCAGTAAACAGAGCAGAAAGTCAAAGCGTGATCCTGCATCAATTGTATATTGTTAACGACGCCCTCCAGCGATAGTATTGCCTCTTCCATAAAGTCAGGGACTCTACAAGAGACAGATTAAAAAAGAAGGAAAATGGCCAAATTTGAAACCGCTTGAAGCTACAATATGTCCTGAATTTTAGGATCAAAGTATTGTTCAAACTCCAAAACACTGTTCCTTACAATTCCTATAGTAATGCAACCCAGTGACAGCTCTGTCATTATACCTGCCTGCCTCTCAAATACCTAATTTTGTCTGTAATGCAGATTTTTGTTGTGACTATGTCTCAAGCCTAACCCAAATAACCCTGTTGATGCTGTGAACTAGCTTATATGGGACTGTTATGTACAGACTAAAGTTAAGGCCAGTATGCTCCACTGCCGCCATTGTAATATTAACAGCACCTGAAACCCCTCCTCACACGCTTCTGATGTCAAAATTTGTGAAGCTGTGTCCAACTAGGCTAGGTGCACAGAGGTCAGAAACATAGGCTTTTGACCTCTCTTAAGCTCTCCTCTCTCTTTTCATTTCTTCACATAACTGTTTGTTTTGCTTAGCACTGTCAAACACCAGAATATGAACTTTGGGAAAGACTGAAAGGCAAAGCATCATACCTATACTGGAACGATTATTGTGTATTTCTACTCTTGCATTCAAGTGTACGGCTGAATACCCCATTGAGCTAATAACAAATTAGTTCATTCGAGTATACGGCCATGATTAACATTCCTGAGACAAGCCATCTGAACTTCATGTGTAAAAGTTGAGAAATACCTTTAATATGTAATAAGTGAATTGCTTTGATTTTCCTCTCTGCAGCAGGGACTTAAGATGGAAAAAGTCAGATTTGAGATTGGGTTGGCCCTGCGCCCACTCTCCTCCGCTTCAGGTGCCAGATTTCTCCTGAGATGACTTCAGACAATTTGATCGAAATGGGCCTGGCTTGAGAACCAAGCAGCCAGCCAAGATGGTTTTTCACCTGTACGCAGTATGATTGTGTTGGAAAGATAGGAGGCACGCTGCTCGGCAGAGCGCCTCCACTCTGTTTCGGGACAAATCTGATCACTGGGAAAAGTTGTCCCCTCCCCACTGTCTCTACAGCGTGTCTGTTGATTTTAAGGGAGCTCACAGGCCAATGCCAAAATAAGAATTTGTTCTTAGCTGACCCACCTAACAAATAAAGGTTGTGAGAATTTAATTATACTCCATGCTGCACAGTTTGGTGGAATAGTCTTGTACTTTTCATCATGAACCTAATCCAGTTAATCAATGTAAACTCTTTAGATGACAGGCCCCTGCTGTCCTCTAGTCTTTATTATTATTGTTATTATTTGTTGTAGCAGGGTATTCAAATATTGTGATATTATCCACTTCCAGGCTGTCACTCTTCTTAAAATTAATTTATTTGAAATTTGAATTACAACAAAGAAATATCTGGGCCCCAGCCACAAAGAGTAGATCCATGTCCAGCCTGCTCCTGCTTTGTACATCTGTTTGCCTAAGCAAAATTGATTATTCATAAGCCAAATAGTTTCTCCAATATATCATAACTCCAAAAATATGTAGCTGGTATCCACTTCTCCCTTCATCAGACCTCAAAGAGCATACCATCCTGAAGAATGCTTAATATGAATGCTAACACTTCAGGACGAGCTGCTGGCCCTCCAAAGGTGGGGTCGTTTGCAGGTCCTGGCCTGCCTCGGCTTTCAACACACTCCAGCAGCCATCCACTTCCCTGTGGCACCTTTGTTTTCCACTGGCGCCTAAGATGTGCTCTGCGGCCTTCTCAAGTAGCATGAAAGGAGTGTGACCTCTGCCTATCCTCTCCATGTGGATCACTCCCAGCATTCTGAACTCAACCACATGCGCCAAGGACCACTTCATGCCGGGAGGAGGAAGAGAGGGGATGAAGTAGAGAAAACTATCAAATTGCTCTAAAAGTGCAAAGAAGGAGAAGTGGAGGCAAAAGATTGTAAAAGTGTGTGTGTGAGGAGTGTGTCAGAAATAGAGGAAAGTTGATTTAAAAAGGGCCAAGATGAGAAATGGCCGTACAAGTTAAAGAGATGTTTGATCAGTGGAATACTGTTGCCTTTGGCGCTTGTGTTATTGAACTCAGATTGATGAGTTTACTCTAAAGTGTTGTGCTTAACCTCCCGCCCCAGCCTCACCTCTAAGTCCTAACTCCAACCCAATTCTCCTCACCTCTGCAATTTACAAGTATAATTCCTTTACACATCGGCTGAAAAATGTGCATCCGCCAAAAAGTCCTTGTCATAAACTAAGACACACGGCCCTTTTTATACAAACCACTAGGGACTTTGTGAGGCCTATTTTAATCAGACGAAGTTTGGTAGAACTTTTCAAGATTTGGAGAGGAACTACTAAACAAATATCATTTTAAAACATCTATGGTTGTTTCTTTCTCTCTGCAGTGAAGCCTCAGCTTTGGTCTGCTTATGTGTTTTCTATGATTGGCAGTCTGGTCTTTATGTTTGTGTTGTAATATAGCTGTTTACATCTACTGATGTTGCTGGGTGCTTTCTGAGTTTAAATTATAGGTTTGCAAAACTAATAGCCCAAATCAACTATTTCATAGATGTTTACTGCAAGAAAATGAGCAGCAAGGATCTAGTAGTCAAATAAACAATCATACATAAATGTGAGCTGCTGCACTGAGAGAGGAATTTGCTCTGAAATGTGAAGTTTGAGCCTTATTCAGTCACTTTTGGGGGTTGCATGAATGTAGCTCCTCTCACAGCAGGCCTACAGATTAAAGTGCTCCCCCTCTGTTCCTCTGTGCCACCCCACCCCCCCAAAAGCCTACACCCAGCCTGCTTTGGATAAATGACAGCCAGTCAGAAGTGTTGATTATACTGTAAAAACATGACCACTCACGTTTAGCACTGACCCCATGAGCAAACTGTGTTTTTTGGGTTGACTGTGGAGCAGTCAAGTCAGACTGTGAGCGTGTGTGTGTGTGTGTGTGTGTTAGGTCCCTGCACCTTTATTCACCATGTGCAGGGTCCACTTAGAAATCTGAGGAAGCAGCATATGGTTATGATTTATTCAGCATCTGGGGGCAATACAATGAAGTATACAAAGTATAAGATGTGTGTGTGGGGGTGTGTATGCAGTATTGAGTGTAATCAGATTACAGAAATAAAGTAACTGTAATCAAAGCTGGACTTGGCATTCCAATTTAACACAGCTCATATGCAGCAGCAATGCCCACCACCCCTCTTCATATACATAACATACCCAGAATAGAACAATGTACCGCTCCCACAAATAAAAAAAGAGGGATTGACATTTACTGTGTTATGAGCGCCCTCTAGTGTGCAGAAAGTGTAGTCTCTGTTGACAGTGGGAGAAAATAATAATTGCTTCACTTCACGTTTATTTTGACTCATACATACAAGCTCTCCTGTGTTTGAACACAATAAATTTAGTGGAAGCTTGATCAATGAAATACACGTGTCCCTTCCTGCGTATCAGACACGTAGTCCACCGCGTGCTTAGAGATAAGTTGTGTAGTGACAGTGCGAGCACGCATATTTTGATTCGAGACATCAGTCCAACTTCACTCTCAGAAAACCTGCTGTCTGAATCGATAAATTCGCACGTGTCACGCCTGCAGCAAAAGCGTAATAATGCCCAAAGATTTTTTTATTTTCGTCTGCCACAGTCTGTGCGCACAGTCTGTTGTCTCCAAAAAACTACGACGCGGTGTGCAGCCTGCGCCATTGCCTCCACATGTCTGGATTGACAAAAGCAGGCAGAGTCATGTCGAGCAGAGGGAGCAGCATGTGCGAAATGATCAAGACTTCTGATGAGGGTCTGGAGGGCTGATCTGTCTGATTAACAAGTTGTGTGTCAAACACAGGACTGATCCATTATCTATAAGCTCAGCGTACATCTTCTGTATAAACGGGCTTTATCTGACGGTGGAGCGTTCAACAGCATTTAAACTATTGATGATAATGTCTGTCTCCCTGACATCACAGAGTGAAGTCGTCTCAAAATGTAGTTTTTTGTGATTCTTACACAATAACTTTGAATCGACTACCAGACGTAAGGGGCTGTTGTATTCACCTGTATTGCTTTGTCGCCCCCTAGAGGTGATCGGTGGATGTGGCACCCTGAGGGAAAATCAGTCATGTTTTGCTTGGCCGGCCAACAGATAGAGGTCTGAGAGAGGTCAGAGGGGGGCGTTTTCGATGCTACCACAAAAATTCATGCACACACACATTCACACACATCCACATTTTGGTCCCTCTGTAGTTGTGAGGACCCTCGATGACATAATGCATTCCTTAGCCCCTTGTCGTAAACTTAACCTTACTTCTAAGCCGAATCTTAACCGACATCTAACTGTCCCATGAAGCAAGTCTTAACCTTCAAACAGAGCCGTGGAGTTGAGAGGATTGGACCAGCCCAAATGTCCTCGGTGAGTCCGAAATACTGTTTGTCCACACAACCACAGAAAGACATGTAAAATGTGTGTTGTTTGAAACAATAAATACACAGTGCAAAACATTAATAACAATAATAACAGTAGCAATAAATGCCCCACCAGCCCCCAAAAATGAAGTACTGCACTGCATGAAATTACAAAAACAACAAATCAGTTTAGAGTTGTAGAAAGAAAGAAATCATTTAAAGCAATACAAAGCAAAAAAGAATCAGTAATCGTATCGACTGCGAATTAAAAAATTTCGTTGTAATCTTTACATCGGTGAGTGTGATCGATAGAGGTACATTTGGGTTAGTTTGTGTTCTTAGGGACTGTATGAAAATTATTTTGTTTAGAGGGGTTCAGAAAAGAGGAGGTTAGGTATTTTTACTTTACATTTTTTGAGAGTGTGGGGCAGGTTCCTTAGTGATTGACCTGTCATGTCATTTGTCCCAGTCCTCTAGCAGCTTCTTCCTTCACTTAATTTTGCACCTTAACAGGAAGTGGAACTAAAATAAAGCAAAATGTGCCCATTTGTTGGCCATGTGAAAGTTATTATTCAACTAACATATTAAGATTTAAATTTGACATACACCATCTTGAATTCTTGTACCACTTCTGTTCATTAGTGGTAAAAGGAACTGCGTGAACTGTGTTATAATTTTATCAGCTGATGCTGTGAGGGTGTTGCAGTTTTTCTCTGAGTCAAAGGGAGAGTCTAAAGAAAATATGGGGGAGGGCATTGCTTTTAAAAGGTGAAGCATAATGTGCAGCTCCCCTCCCCAATAACTTGAGATTGTCTTCCCAAGAAGGACAACAGCATCAGGTGTTTCAGCAAGTGGAGGAAGGGAAGAGCCCTCCAACTGCCATCGTTATTATGAGGGAGGTTAAAAGGAAGTCGGGTGATGTTGTAGTAGAGTGATCTCAGAGACAAGGGTGGAGGGACAAGTCAACAAAACATCATTAATGTACAATATCATACATTAATCAAGGAGACCACTGTTTATTTATTATTTCCAACCAACAGTCAGCATTGTATTTTTTAAAACATAACCATGATTGTCCCCTAACTTAAACCACAGGGTTAGTATTATAACAATGATGACGGAGGTCCCCAAACCTTAACAAAACACTTAGTTTAACCCATTCCAACCACGATCTTTCTCTAAACATAACCAAGTGGTTTTTGTGCTCACACCTAACAAAAACATGACCATAGAGTTGACACATTATATTTATAAAACTGCATTATTTTTCAGCAGTGATTTATTTTCAGTTTTGGGAGTCACAGACAAATGATGTGACTTTGACAAAACATGGACAAACAATGTATTTTGTTGTTTAACTTGGAGGACCTGCTGAATAATTTTCACACAGTCACCTTGGCTTTCACAGACTGTTCGAGTGCAATCACTCCCATAGTAACAGTAAAATAAATCTGACACCCTTCAGTGCAACAGTGTGTAAAGGTGCTAGTGGGTGAGTAACACTGAACCTGACAAGAAGCCTGTGCAGCAGTGGCCTGATTTTGGGTTTAAAATTTGGGTTTTTCTGCTACATACGTGAGAAAAATGCCTCCATCTACAGTAAACCCATTTCCCTCACTAAGAACTGAGCTCGCTACCTTCTCATCACTGTACTGCACGTACACAGAAAATAGGAACACTCCATCATGTTTTTGTGCTCTATATTCCTTACTATACCTTACTATATTGTCAGACTGAATCTATCTTTGCACAGTTATGCAACAGATGACTAAAAACAAACTCCACTGTTCTAACCCAGATATCTGACAGTTATGCAATGTGGAGACCAGCATCACTCACAGAAATGCAAACATATTTTTTCATCCGCTACTTCTTCATCCTGCCACACATCATAATAATCCCACTACTTAGCACTGGTGGTTGCCACCACTCGGCCTGTCCGGCCCGGAAAACACCCGAGGTTGTAATTTACGCTGAAGATCTAGACTGACCTCCGCCAGCTGCCTGTGTGACTGTGGTCAATCGAAAGAGCGATTATAGCAGCAGCTTAATCCCAGATGATCTCTGCTTCTAAAAGCCACTGCGGCAAAGTCAGGGAGGTACCGCAGCCTAGGAACAGTGCCTGACTACCATGACATCTGAAAAGAGGAAGGAACAACATGAATGGATTCTCAAACAGTCAATGAGCTTGACCTCTATGCACTGATGTACATTCATTCATCCATTAAGTCGTTGATAGCTTTTTAAATCCTGTGTCTCCAACCTTTAACCTGCTGTATGTCACATGTCCACAAATGTTCCTTCAAAATATGAATAATGACCCATCCGATTGTTTTCTTTTGAAATGGAAGAGGTATCTGTCCAGAGGGCTCAAAATAATCCACTATGGTTGTTTCATGTTGGGAGAGAGTGAATTAATAATTTTTATGTAAGATACAAATTCATTTTTGCTTCCGATATTGCTCTTTAAGCTGAGATTTAACAGTCATGCATGTAGGAGATTAGAAGGTGGATTTCTTTGCATATACTGTTGCGAAGATAAGTAATCCTCTCCATCAGCATCATCATGTTTCTAAACTGCAACCTCATGTGTTTCCATATTTCTGTCTGTGTGTCTTTATTTCATTTCCTTTAGTTTCATTTCACACTCAGATGATGTCCCGTCCTTTTCCATCAGAGATTTTACTTTCCCCTCCAGTGGAAAGAGGTTCACACATTCTGTGCTTCTTCATGGGTTTGTGTGAAAAAAAAAACACACAAAAAAAAACACAGGCACTGGGGGTTTGGCTTGCACATTAACCCAGACCCCCCGACAGTAACACTCAGCACTGGCCTGAAGCCGGTGCCAGGCGATTGGGAGGGTGCCACTCTCTCTTTGTTGGAGCCAACGGGGGCGGGAAGGCGGGGGGAGTGTTTGTCATGATGGCATTGCCCCCCCTTGCAGATCAACTGATCAATTGTCCATGTGAGTAAAAAATAAAAATCAACTACTCAGTGCCTGAAGAAAAAGGCCAGAGAGCTGAACTCTCACACCCTCCCTTGAATACTTCATCCGGGCCCTCTCTTAATCTGAAACAAATATAAGCTGGTGGGGCTTCAACACAAATCCCTTACTGTCCCTCCTTTGAGAGAGAAAGATGCTGATTGCTTTTCCTATCCATTTTTACTCAAAGAAGCACCTCACATCAGCAGGAGTCATTGTTTGTGACTGGGTGTTGCTGCTGACATGTTAGGACTGGCTTTGTTTTATTTTGGATTTAGACTCCACAAAGGAGCAATCAAGACCTTTTGATATTTTACAGGTGCTTTAAGTTCTTGTTTCTTGTAGTTTGATGTCTGACATCCTCGGGCCGGATGTTTCAAATCTTCGCGAATCTCTATCAAAATAGCTCAGCCTTGTTGTTTTTGTTTCTAACTCGGAAGCTGCTTTTTTACCCAAAGTAGATGTAGCAGGTAAAAACCGAGCGAAAGGGAAGGACGATTTTCATCAGTTCCTGCTCTTGATTCCAGATAACGATGTTCGCCAGCCGTGGTGGCAGTGGAGGAGGAAAGGGAGGGAAATACTCAGTGGAAGACCTCTATGGCTTCAGCAAGAAGCCCAAGGCGTCGTCCTCCTCCGGGAGCATCGTGGCCAAATCTGGAGCCCGGGGGAGCAGCAAGACCTCGGACCAGAGGACCGAGTCGGAGGCCCTGGCTTCGCAGATCCTGGAGGCGGCGCACAGGCTGGTGGAAAGACGCCGGCTGGAGCTCTACCTGAGAGAGTGTGGCCTCTCCCTGGCCGAGTGTGAGGCTGAGCGCTCGGCGATGACATACAGGTGAGAGGGAAGGAGGCAGAAAGGGGGGGGGGGAGGGGGAGTGAGAGGTTTGGTCCAAAATGAGGTCTGTGATGTCTGAATGGTAAAGATGTGATGTGAAATCACAATGTAACTTGATTATTTTAGCATAAAAACTTGTGAATGTGAAAATAGCAAGACATGTAAAACACTGTCAAATTAAAGACCGCATCAGAAAGATTAGGCAGATTTCAACAAATAAAACCAGCCAAATATGGACATAGTACTGAAACCTGCAGATTTTATTGGCAGTTTGATTATTAGAGGGAGAAACTGCAGGCTAAACTAAACATGTAGGTTTTACAGAGTCAGAGAGAGAATGTCAGACCATCCTGCACTCAGCCATCTGTGGGTGATCCATTCAAATAACATGATTAATATTTTTCTAATATATTACTAATGCATGAAAATAGTTGAGTGTTTGAAAAGGACTGCATTTGAAGGCAGTGAGTGGAGACATCATTCATGGGTGAAAAAAAAAGAAATAAATATATTTGCAGTTCTTTTCTTTTTTTTCTTTTTTTCCCCACCATTGACCTAGAAAAAAATATCAGGCGTCTGATGAGATTTCAAAGCACGGCAACACTGAATAAATGTGGCTGGACTGCAGACACATCTGGTTGTTCAGGATCACCGTTGTTAATGCCAGATACGGTGACTCGTGCATCACAACAGTTGTCTGTTTTCCAGCCTTCCAAAAGACAGCCCGACGGGGTCAGCTTCAGTGGGGTAGAAGCTAAGGGTTAACGATGCGTGATTTGTCAGCCGGGGGGGGGGGGGGGGGGGGGGGGCGGATGGGTGTTTGGTTGTTACAGTGCTTGTATCTCTCTGTTTAAAGTGCCCAGTTTAGCTATTTTGGGATGAGACAGTGGCAATGAATCCATTTTTGCTGAAACAAAAATAGGACACACATTACAGCATTAACAAAGAGGGTATACAGCATATTGTTGCATACTATTTCATCATAACAGGTTTGCGTGCATTTAAGAGTATTTGTGGCTTGTTTGTGAGTGTCACTCATGACTTACTGGCTGCTGAAAAACAGAAGTGTATGAATTACATTTTCAGGAATCAGGGCTTTCATGGCTCTGTGTGGCATTTAATTTGATACACTGTATCCCAAACAGACTAACAACAGTCATTAAGACTCCAGTAAAGTTGCCTCTAGGTGGCAGCGTCATCTCGGTGTGAGGACGAGTCAGCCCTGTGGCACCGTGATTCAAAACCAGAAAAGGAACCAAATCTGCAGCTCTAAAGGGTATCATTTGAATGAGCTAGTAACACTTGCATTTTACATTGAACTAAATGCCTAATTTGCACTCAAATCAAAACATTTGATAGCTGAAATAAATGCATGTCATACCAGACATGGTATGTGATTCAGCTGATTCTACCAGCACTGCTTTGGACCCAGCTCTTGTGAATTTCCTTCTTCCGTTTAACGTCTTTAATGGCAGCCGTCTTTGCAGCCTCTGTGTGGGATGTATTAGCTGCGGTTAATTTGTGTAATGATGCACCAGCTCTAAACTTCCTCATGACTGAAATTGATTACTTGTAATCAACGCATCAGCCACAACTTCTACCTCGGCGTTCTGTCTAATTTTCCGGTTTTGCAGGAAACACCAATTTCCCGCAACCGTTGATCTCCTGAGTGCAGAGCAAATTTGGGGAAAACGCGACACATACTTACATTTTGACAAACCAATTACGAGGTGTTGAATGCATAATCTTGTCTTTTAATGAAGCAAAGCCTAAAGGTTAGACATATTTAAACATATTACAGTTTGTCAGATGGAACCTGACTTTTTGAGGGAGTTAAGTCAAAGCAGTTTTACTAAAAGCATTTAATAACTGTCCTCTGACTGTTCTCTTTTTGACAAACTTAATGCCAAGCTGAATCGTTTCAAGATGAACCAAAACCATAAGAAAAACAAGATGTCTTAGGGAACACTTCACTCTTACAGTTTCACTGAGGATAAATGCTTTCAGCTTTCTCAAACTACATGCACATTTCATGAAAAGGCACACCACAAACAATGCTCAGCATTCTTTATCCCTGCTTCAGCTCGAGCAAGTAAAAACCAGCTGTTAGCATCTCTGCAGCTACCAGGAAAATGACAATGTGCCACTGTGTTTCTTTACTGCGTCAAGATTTTCTACTGGACAACGTTTTCTGTGAGTTGTTACTGGAAAATGTAGCCACATGAGTTGCAGATAGGATCAGGCCAGGGTTATGTAAATGAAATAAGCCTGAGCATTTTTATCTGGGCTGTAGACTTTGCAGTTTATAGAGGATCACCAGTGGGAGAGACATGCTTTGTAATGAGCTTTGGTGCTGAGTCTGACTTGTGTGAAACATCTCCCCTTTCAAGGACGTTCTTGTTATACAATCTGCTGTATAAAGCAACTCCATAAGAAAGATGGTCATCTATCCCCTCATTTCCTGAGATCTCAGTTTAATGTGGCCTTCTAGTTTGCAGAAAAGTGAACAGATGCATCTAAGGACGAACTCAGTTCTGTTAAGTCGATAAGGAACTTGAAGATGGAACAGCTGGTGCTCTGTGAGGGTGAAGTGAAGCTCCCAAGTTGCTGGCGGTACCCTGAGCCCTCAATTTTAGTGCAATATGAACTGTTGGGTGGATTAAGTCAGTGTCATCGCTATTTAAAGTGTGTTGAGGGACACTGTTGGGAGTGAAGGTGACGGTTAAGCCTTTATGTGTGGATACGTATTTAGTCTACTTAAAGGTTTGAGATACACAAAGTGAGGTGAATCTGCTGCAGCTGTAACATCCAAATGTCTGCGTAGGTACTCGCTGTGCTTTAATGGGACAGGAGATCATTAAACCTTCTCTTTTAAAAACGTCACAGTGGGTGGCACTCACATTTCCTTTCTGCACATACAGCTGGAAACTCCCCATCCCAACTTGCACTGAATAGCTCTTTAAAAAGAGCTGATTGCCAAGACGCTGGCAGCTCATCCTGAAGCTGCACGTAGCCCTAAAAGCAAGATATCATTAGATGTGAGAACAAACTGACAGAAATGATGAATGTTTGTATGTGTGCGTGTCTGCATTTTTTATTTTTTGCACAGGCGAGGTTCTTTGCAGATGGTCCTGCTGCGAGAAACAGATATTGCAGAGCAAACACTTGAGCACTGACTGAAACTTTGTTGGATTGACAGTCTTCTCTAAGGCCGTGGCAGCATAGTTTAGACTGTAAACACAGCCTCCAAGGGCCTATTATCATTGCCCGGCTACCAAAATGACACATCTGTTTTATTTTAATATGATGTGATGTGATGCAATATGATATGATGCTACGTTGTGATGTGATGTGACTCAGAAGTCATGGATCTGCTCTCTGTTCTGAGATGATGGTGACAACCGGTGTTCAATTGTGGTGATTGGCTATATAGATACACAGCAGATCAAGAGAAAATAGATTGCACATGGAAACTGGGTGTGGTGGAAAAAACAGAGATCCTTGCATTTGAAAGAGGAGAGACGTGTGTATGTGTTGTGTGTGTGGGGGGGGGGAGGCTTTGGCAATTTAACATCGACTATACATGAAGATTCAAGTGAATATACTGTATTTATTGTAATATCTCTACTGCAATAGGCATTTGTGCGCGAACATGAGGAGAAAATGATGCACGTTTGACTTTCTCCGAACCCAGTAGTGCGTATTTAAGCTCCACTAACATAATGTGACGATGTGATGAAATGTGTGTACACCCGTGTGATGAAAAATGTAGAGATCACACCCGAGAGAGAGAGAGAGAGAGAGAGAGAGACAGAGAGAGAGAGAGAGAGAGAGAGAGCATCTCGCAAACCCCCACACTGCTCGTGTGTCGTGAACATTTTTGGAGCCTCTGGAAAAAGGAAAGAAGAAAAGAAGGAGAGAGAGAGAGAGAGAGAGAGAGAGAAAGTCGGACTCTCAACTGACAAAATGATGCTGAGGGAGAGCCAAGAGGAGGCATCACCGTGGAGCGTTTGAAATGTCTGCTGCGGATGATTTTTGGGCCACTATGCCGGCATTTTTTTCAAATCCGTGCACCGTGCGATTCTGTCGAATAACGGGGGACCTGCACAGCTGCTCCTACCGCCGGTATGTGAACGGCTTCACACACTGAAGGTAAATTAAAAAAAAAAAAAAAACCCGGCTCTGTGTTTTTGCTCTTGAATTTGTTGCTGCTCCCCCCCCCTCACAACACACACACCTCTCTCCCTCTCTCTCGCGCGCGCTCTCTCCCTCTCTCTCCCTTGCATCAAATTGATGCTGCGTGAGGCTGCTGGGCGATGATGCATCGGTGGGGTTTGACTGTGTGAATCCTTCCAAGTCTGTGTATACACCCAGTTCGGACCGAGGCAATGTAAATTCGAACAACTGTGACACTTTTTTTTTTGGTTCTTTCGCTGACCCACCTTGCGACAAAACAAAACAACAACAACAAAAAAACATGCCTTATTTCGACGCGAGGTGCGAGGATGCCTGTAGCTGTGGTTGTGTCATTGCTGCGGCACACTCCGGAGCTCCTCGGCTCAAGTCCGACACAACTAACCTCAGCTGAAGAAGAAGAGGAGACGGCGAGCTGGCAAGCGCATCACCACCCCAACATAAGCCATACGAGCCCCGTGCATGTATGTGGGAAAAGGCCCAGCGACTGACACCTCTCGTGGGAGGCATCTACCGGCACTGAGGTTCTGGGGCTTCCCAAGAACTGCCACATCCTCAAATCCGTCTGAGGACTGCTGTGAGCTTACAAGCTTCCTGATGCTTTTTGGAGGGCAGCCCTGATGCATCTTGTGAGTGTGAAAACTCTAAGAGCCCCTTTTTGCCAGGTTTGCATCACCAGACAGGAGACAGAGCAGACGGCAACTCTGTGTGTGTCATGTTAGAGGCTGGACTCTCGCCTGCTCCCTCTAACTCTCAGCCAAAATCTCTGACCTGCCCTGTCTGAGCCTTTTGTATGAGCATCACTGCTTTGCCACAGCAGCACGACGTGGAAACAGTGTCAAGCAGTACTACCAACAATTTGCAGACATTACAGTTTGTGTGATTTCCCTAAAAAAGGTGTTCCCCCTACCACTCCCTTAACACACACACGCACACTCAACTTTCAAAATAAGAGACACCGGAAACCAGGGTCAGGATGCAGGTGTCCTTCGCCTGCACTGAGCACAACCTCAAGAGTCGCAGTGAGGACCGGCTTTGTGGCCTTCGCACCGCTCCTCCTCCCGGAGGGAGCAGTGGAGGAGTAGGGGGCGGTGGAGGAGGAGGCGGCGGCGGCGGTGGCGGTGGAGGAGGAGGCGGAGGAGGAGGTGGAGGAGGAGGAGGAGGAGGAAGTGGACAGGGGGGCAATGGCAACTACATCTCCCAAGGCTCGGTCAAGACCAGGGAGGGGCCCGGGTCCCGTCAGACCCCGCAGGGCCATGCCCACATGAAGGAGGCCATCGGGCGCCACACCAATATGAAGTACAGGTGAGTATGGGAGGTGAGGAGCTGGAAGTTCAGGTGGTGGAGGGGGTTAATTTGCATCAGATTATCAAGGCCTTTTGACCTCCACATTATGAGCGTCAGTGGTAAATCCTCCCCCAGAAACAAGGCGTCAGGTGATTTGATCGGGCCTTCTCTCGTCATGAAGCTCCACCAGCCAAGCTTTCTTTTTATTCCTGCTCCTGTCAAACATTTGTTGAGATGGGAGGTGAATTAGAGGTTAGTTTGAATTGTCACCAACATGCATTCAATAATATACTGTGCAGACTGCCTCCATATCCATTAGCAAAGATGAAAGCACCTCAGCGAGTGCACACAGAGCCGTAATTTTACTGACATAATAAAAAATATGACATTTACCCCGAAAAACGCTTACTCTGATGGATGTAAAAATGCTTATATAATCCATAGCAAACAGCCATAATGTTATCACAGTATAACAGACTGTATGCATATAGGAGCATTTGCCATAGGCTTGCATGTTTTATGCAGATTTTGCCCTGGCCTCTTGCTCTTCACCACAGATTAATAAAAAGCCTGCCTCCAATAACAGCTTTCCCTAAAATCACCCCAGGACACCCAGCTTCTCTTGGAGGTTTTAAAAGCATTTAATTTTCATAAAATAGTGTTGCAGCAGAGTATCTTATACACAGAAAACCATTGTTGCACACACATAAGGTCTGAGTCATAATGTAGGAAGGAATACCAGACCATGAACAGCAAGTAGAATGACATTTGTGTTGTTTCTCTATCTCTCTTTCGGTTTTTTGGCACAGAGTCAGTTCAGTTCGGTTCACCTTGATGGATTAGAGCTTCAGCTTGACAAGGACAGCTGCTCATGCAGCCTCACTCTTCACATAGGGGATCTCGGAGATGTGGAAAATAATCCATACGTTTATAAATATGCATATAAAAACATACCAGCGTGCACTTAACGTTATACCATCCATAATCTATAAAACCATAACCGCATACCATCTGTTTCCTTCATTTCCACTGTAAAATTCAATAACTAGGAGGAGAGTTTCAATGACCTGTTTTCCTGTTAATCAGGTTGATTGAATTGCTGCCATTCTCTTCAGTCAATTTAGTTTTCATTTAATAGGATGTTTAAAAAGGGAATGAGGCACAAGATGAAACCCGGATACCTCCACTGCTGTTTCTTTCCTCCTTGAGAATTGCACACATGCTTGTGATTGGGTTGGATTATTCTGGTTGCTCTGCTGTCTCTGGAAAAGTGTCACTAATAGGGAGTAGCAGCAGCAGTACAATAAGTCTATATAGCATATGGCCAGCTCCAGTTGCCAGTGGCAACACCCCAGGCATTGCCTTTCGTTTTTGTCTGTCTTATTTCCTAATCAGCCGGCACTGCTGTTGCTTATCAGTCCTGCAACTGAGTCCCCTCAGAGCCACACTGCCCGGCCTGCCGAGTCTGTTTGTGGCAGTACGGTGGTCACACGTTCTCCATTTTGCACTGTTGTCACAGTTGGACCGAGGTCAGGAAGAAACAGGAGTGTGCGTAAACCATATTGGCTTGCTGTATGAATAAGTCTGTGAGGAGAGCGCATGTTGGAGATTTGACATGACATTGATTGAGGCCAAATGAATACCACAACAGAGCAGAAGTGAACAATTTGATCTCATCTGTGTTCCATTTTCCAGATGGCGCCTATCGTTACCTCTATTTGCCCTGTTTGACTGCATGTTTTCCAATCCCCCCTGCTATCTCATTAACCTGAGAATCATCATTCACCGACAGGTCACAGACAATGGCACCTGCTGCCAGTTATCACTCCCATGAGCCTCTGCTGTCGCCCCCTGCCCCAACTCTCTCTGTTTGAATCTCCCTCTCTATCCTCTTTCTTTGATCATCAATTTCTGACTGATTTTGCTTAAAATACTACATGTAAAATAATACATGTAGTGCACTGCACCATTCTCTGTTTACTAAGTTGAACAGCTGTGTGCGTGTAGTTTAAGTTAGAGTTATGTTGGATGTAACATTCTTAAAACAGCAATGGTCGTTTGGTGGAGAGGTGAGTCTAGAAGTCACTCAGGCAAAGTTCTGTCACTCAGCAAATTGGCCGTTTCTATGGTAACAAGGCCCTCTCCTTTCACCAACAGCAACCTGGTAACCAGGTCAGGCTCATTTCCAGCGTAGATTTATCTGCCACACTTGGACATTTCTCATGGATTTTTGTACATTAATGGCCGCAGGACATGTTGTGTCTGTGGCAGGCAGCTGGCTGCAACTGTCTTAATGCGTGAGTGAGAGGATGAGCACGTAGGAAAGAGAACCATACTTACATAAAACATTTGGAAACACACAGGAAAGAAAGTCAAATATTGGTGAAGAGTTAAACACTGATTAACCTAACATCTGTTTCGAGGCTTTAAAACACCTTCCTGGAGAGCAGGATAGACAGGAAGAGGTTCAGGGATGATGACACATGAACACCATCTTTGCTGTTTCTAAATCTGTCACCCCGGGGAGCTCAGCTAACCATTTGTCAAAGGAATAGTTAAACATATTGGAAAATAAGCTTATTCGTTTGCTTGCTGAGAGTGAGATGAGAAGATTGATGCATCCCATGTACAGTAAATACGAAGCCATAGCCAGTAACTGGTTAGCTTAGCTTAGCACAAAGAACACTTCATTTTTTGTAAGGATTCAACAAACATGTTAGAATGTGTCAGGGGCTAGTAGGAATGTTTTTGTTACCATCGGACAGAACCAGGCTAGCTGTTTCCCCCTTTTCAGGCTTCATGCTAAGCTAAGCTAAGCTAATCAGTTGCTGGTGGTAAGTTCATGCTTCAAGTTCATCTAACGTTAATGAACTTGAACTGTTCCTTTAACAGTTCAGTGGCCCAAGGTAGACCAAAGGGTCTCTTCTAGTTTTGCCATCGAAGTCCCTTTAGATTAAAAGCAAAAACTCCAGTCCTGTAACTGAGCTAAGCTAATGAACAAAAGTCAAACACAGTGAAATTCAGTTCCATTGAATTTTCACAAACTTGGGCACTAATACTTGAAATTTTCAACAAAATAATCTTAACTGAAGGTCCATTTCTCAACTATATATACAGCTCTCAACCACATCTCACAGTCTTATCAATGTATAGAGTGTATTCAGATGCTGTGATGTGGTAGAAAGCTCTGGAAAAAGTTTGGTGGTGGATTTCGAGTGAAGATTATTTTGTTAAACATATATTTTCAAGGACAAGGACTTGCCAATAGCTTGTGTTATTGAAAGAGGAATGAAGTAAAAGCAGTAGTTAAAGCAGAGAACAAATAGAAATGTCCAGTGAATAGTGATATACCACATAGCTAAATACTGTAACAATAATAATGATGATACCTAATATTCAGTTGCATGTTTAAGTGGCGAACAAGGCTTACATGTATTGTATTACATGTATTTGCATTTGTATCAGGAGTTGAAGTGTCCTGACATTCAACTATGCAGAGAGGTTCTGTTCTCTAACAGAGTACACTTCAACACTGAGTTTTGAAAGCCTGAACTCTCAGCAGCTGATGAAGTAATGATCGAGTCATTGGTACTGATGAACAACCCTGTCGAGTTTTACAGATATATTGTGGTCATTTAGTGCTATGAGACAGCGATCCAGCCCCGGTCTTATTACTCTCACAGCATGCCCGTTGCTACAGTTACTTTTTTAATACACACACATACAGGGCACACACACACAGCTTCAGTTTGTTAATGTGATCCAAGACTATTCACTTATTAAGTTATGTGGTTTTGCAGTTGCCTCCTACGTGAAACTCTGAAAAGCAGGCTATTCTCACTTCTGTAAAACCCTATGGAGACCATATGTATTTGACTTGTGATGAATCCCGAAACAGTGGTAAAATATGCATTTCACAGTCTGGAGTCATCATGAATAATAATTAAGGGATAATTAAGTAATTTGGCCTCATATTGTTATCATGATTGATAATCATTGGAAATAAATGATTTTGGTAGCAGGGAGGAGAATGAGACATACTGCAACAACCTTGATCTTTAACTCTCGTCTCACTGGATTTCTGTTGAGTTTCCGGTTGACAGAACAGATTAGCGACTTCACTTTGAGGTCCTTCAACAAGTTTTAGACAAAGTCAGACTGTATCTTCACTTTTCAGATTTCAGTCTGGCTCATAACCAAAACATATCCAAACTATGATCTGTTTTTGGCTGCTAAGCTGCAAAAATCTGGCTGCTTATTTCATCTGCCACCTACTAATATACAGTATATTAATGGATTGCTGAATGTTATAGTTATAAATAATGAAGATGAACAATAGTTTAGACCATTATTATTTGTGCAGCTGCATGTTGGATTAAATATCCACATCAAGTCGATCCCCAAAAATGAATTTAAAAACGTGTACACAGAAAAGTATATAAAGCAGATGACTTAATCTTTTTTCGAAATGTGAAGTGACTGCTGGGTCAGTGTTGTCTGATGAGGCTTACATTTGTCAATATTTGCCCGTGGATGGATGCGGTGGCAGCAGCAAATCGGCAGGCTCACTCAGAACTGCCGGCGTCATAATCAGGGCCAGAAAATCCACGTCACGTCCTCTGAATAGGCTGTCTAGTCAAAGTCAAAGTCTGATTTTGTCTTCTGGCAGAGACAAAGGCATTATTGCACGTCATTATGTAAGAGCAGAAAACACAGACTAATGAAAAACAGTATGCTCAGGTCCTGGAAATATATTTCAATATATGATCTAAATTTAAGATCTTTACATATCTTAAGTATTTTACAGTTATAAAAGGTTGCAGTTATTCTGCTCTGCTATTAGATGTGCTTTTAATTAAATTCATTTTGGTGTGATGATTCAGTGGATGGCTTGGCAATCATATTTGGACTATGTATTGACATTTAGAAATAAAGTATGTTCCTTTATTTTGGCTGTTTGGATATTCTAATGAATTCCAGGTGACTTCACAAATCAATCAGACAAATTCTGACCTGTACAGACTGTAAAGGTAGAAACAAAGTTACACACTGTAGCGACTGCATTTAATCATTTTAAATTCATCGAGCTGTCAAGATCTGTATTTTCGAGGCAGCAGAGCAGGAAACTGACACATCATTCTAATATTCATCATCATCTCTCTCTCAGCAGACATAAAACAGGTCGGCAGGTAGCGGCACAGTGCAGTGACCTTTTCAAAACGCCGAATTTCATTAATAAACTCCTTTTGAACGTGTTGAGACGACTCTGAATTTAAAGTGTGCCGGCTGTTTTTCTATTGTTTCACCTTCGAGTTGCATTTTAACGCCCAGCTCCGCTTCACAAACATGAACCGGTGCCAGCGAAAGGAGTGTTACACACATCCTCATGTCCAGTCCCAGATTTTGAACAGAAAAAACACAGACTTCACACAATTCTAAAAAAAAAAAAAACGTTCACACTTTTAATACCAGCAGGTGTAATCTCTCAGTTGTGCCACTTCATTACATGCAGTTTCAGTTAATAGGAGAGTCATGAGCACTGATATGTAACGTTGGAGGAGAACAGCTAAGTTTGTCTGTAATGTCTGAGTCAGTCTGTCTTTGTGTGTGTGTGTTTTTTCCATTTGCTCAGCTCACAGCATGTGTATTTCATAATTAGGACAGACCTACTTCCCTAACTGTTTTAATATAACTGAATTAAAAACATCATGTAACATGAAAAGTCTATTGTTTAGCCTAATTCATTAATAATAGCTAAAGGAAGAATTAGTACACTGTCAAAATTACACTCTGAGTTAAAGAACTGGTACAGACAAAACAAACAAACAAACAAACAAAAAATCTCACTTATCTCTTTGGCTGTGCGTTTTTCATTTGTCCAGCTCTTAATAAGTATGTGTCTCTACCTCAATACAACAGAGGGATTTGTTTGTGGTGCTCACAGCATTGAAAAATACTTTTCTAATTCAGCAGCAACAGAAACAGTGCCCCTGATTGATAATCTTTTCAGTGAAACTACTTTCTACTGAAAAAATATTGTCCCTTTAAAAACTATTAACAGGTCTGTGGATTATCCAGAGTAACAAGAACACTGACTGCAGAAAAGAGATGTTGGTGTTGATTTAAAAAAAAATGTAATTTGTCAATGCCGTGAGCACGGTGAATGAAAAATTATTCATCCTCACTGCACTGAGGTGAAGGCAGAAATCTCTGCGAGAGAACATTTTCTTTGTAATTTGGATGAACTGACCCTTTAAAACCCAGGAACAGAGTAGACAGCATTATTAAAAGAGAACAGACAGTCCACAGTCTTCCCACAGTTTGTGCTCAGAAAATGCGTGGATAAGCACACACACACACACACACACACACACACACACTGACGTGAGTGTTATTAATATCTAGGTGTGCTTCCCTCTGGAGAAGAGCCTGCTCAGCATGTGTGTGGCATTTTATGACAACTGCAGGAAAAAAAACGCCATCATTTGCACCTAACCATCTGTATAGAGTGTCTTCCTCCTGTCTCAGGTGAAAACTAACTGTAAATGTCAGCACAGGTTAAAATGCTGACTACACCGTGACAGAGCACCTGTGTGCCTCCTTTCTCTCCCCCATTAATAATGTATGGAACAGCCACGTCCCTATAATCACCTTGTTTGGAGTTCATGATTTATGGTGAGAGAAAAAATAGAAAAACATGGGAAGCCCTACTTATAAAAGGCTATACAGAGAAACATCTGTGTTTCTGTGTGCCCTGTTCATGAGTGCATTCATGCATGGCCGTATGTAGATCTGCGCCTGTGTACGAGTGTAACTCCCATCAAGCATGAACATTCACGTGAAAGCATCGAGGGGCCCTGCCGCTGACGCTCGCACAGTATAGATCCCGTCATTTTTTTCCTTTTCTTTTTTTTGTTGCATAATGTCCACCAAATCCATGTCAGATGAAATATAGGCCGAGTGTCTGTGTACATACATGCGTGTGTGAGAGAGAGTGTGGGAGAGAGTGTCATAAGGGAGATAGTGAGAGGAAAGAGAGAGCATGTGTCTCTTCAGACTCACTGATAGTAATTTAGCAGACTGCAGCACTGCAGAGAGCGGTGGAGTTGAGAGCAGGGAGGGGGCGGCCAGTTGTCACACACAGAAACAATGACATCCTCCATTGCCCAGATATAAAAAAAACAACAAAAAGCAGTATTTTATGTGGCACCGCAATCATGGAATTCACTCACTAATCCACGCTGCTTTCTCATCCGCTCCTGTCATCATTTGGTCAGAGACTTTGTGAACCAAACGTGTTAGTCTGTCAGCTTCATGCACTTCCATCTTTAAAAAGCAAACTGAATATATAAGCGCACTGAAACACAAGAAGTGTGCATTTGTGTAAGAGCTGTGGATGCTTACTGGAGGCTTGACATTCTCCTAATGCTGACTCATGTCGTGTGTATTTGCCACACATAACCTTTCTGTTTTTCATCGTGGTACGACTTGAGAAGGGAAAGAAGGTGGACTCCTGTGAGACTCAGGTGGTAGACACAGTTGGAACTAGGCTTCTTTATTAATGTAATTATTTCACATTAATTACCAGTGCAAGGATAATAGGCTTTTCATATGTGATTCTCAAGATGTAATAGTCTTTCTTCACTTAAAATTCCGTTAAATTTTGCAATGTAGGTGACAAAAATAACCTCACAAAAGTACCCAGTCTGCTGAATCAAATGTTTGTTTTTTAGCGTTGATATAATATTCACCTTTTAAAATAAGGGTCTAGTTTGGGTCTGTGCTTTAAGATAAAAAATGGCATGATTGTATCTGGTTGTATGCTGAGAGCATGAAGATACAGTGGCTATCTTGCACCAAAATGCTGCCATTTTCAAGTGAATTTCAAGCTTTTAGTTTTAGACATGAATCTGATTGAAGGTGTTTCTTTTTTTTTTTTTTTCTACTAGCAGGCAGTATTTTAGGATGCTGTTATTGGTCCAACCTTGTCAAATGTTGTTAGAGAAATTTTTTTCCTTCAACTTCCCTCGAGTGAAGTCAAAGGGAAATTTGATGGGTGTCACAAAAAATGCCAGTAAAGGAGAACAAAACAATGAGAAAAAATATTTAAATAATCGGTTTGAAAAAAACAACAACAACAACAAAAAAAAAGCTAGAAAAAGTCTCTGAAGTGTGTTTTCTCCCATGTGCCTCATTTATATTTACTCCCAGTGTTCAAAGTGACTGTCAGTGTGTGTGAGAACAGGCAGAGCTGTCATTGGTTGACAAATGGCGAACGAGAGCCAGAATACCATACAAGGAATCAACTACATCAAACCCTGCTAACATCTTCTCCCTCCGTACTGCTTCCCTGACCCTCCACCTGTGTGCTATTTTGACAGAGTTTAAAGTAATGACACAAACAATATGTGTTTCACACCCACACGCAACACACGCATGAACACTGATGCCCCCGCACAGCATATCACACACACACAAAGAGGGACACAAATGCTTACATATGCAGGAATCTAAAAATAGCTTAAGGTCAGGCATTAAAAATAGACCAGAGAAAATAAAAGCAGGACTCGTTCGACTGAGTCTAAATGCTCTGACAGTCTGTCTTGCTGCATTTGGCTATTTGTGGCGGATGCAGGCAGGCAGACAGGCAGAGAGGGGAGAGGCGCTGGAGATGAAAAGACGGCGAGCAGCGAGTTGCACTGCAGTTCTGCTGCCTCTCCAGCTGGCTCCCTGGCTAATTAGAATGGGGGGGAGCACGCATGGAGGAGGAGGGGGAGGAGGAGGAGGAGGAGGAGGAGAGCGAGCATGAAGCCCACATCATTTTCAGCTGTACATGCTCCTGTGGTCAGAAATGCAGCTCTCTGCTTCTCCCTGCTCGCCCTTCAAAATTCAGCTGTCTGGATAATCAGACGTGGCATGTTGGGTAATGGACTCTTCTCTGGCTTATGGAAGGTTTTGAGCCATTTACCGTGCAGACCCAAAGAAGCTTTCGCCTGGACTCTATCTCAGCTGAGCTCGCTTCCCTCCAGCTGTTTCACTGACCCAGTGTAATACACTGAACTGTTAACATAGGAAGGATAAAAGGTCAATTGTTCAGAAATAATTAGACACAGGCAGTAATTTAACCATGGGCGAGAAAGACTTCAACTTAGCAGCTGCAGTGGAGGAAGTAGTCACATCTAGAAATAAGTCATGTTAACATTAAACTTTGTGTTTTTTTTTAATCATTCCTCAGTTTAAGCGAGTAAAGGTCCCTCTACCACGATGTATAAATACTGTAATTCATCATTATTAACCAGGCTACAGTATTAAAGTCTTATCAGCAAAATGTGCTCAAGTATCAAAAATATATATCATTATATCATTATATACAGTATAGTATTTGATTATTTTTACTGCTGCACTGACATGTATGCATCATTTTAGTGTTGTTGCTGGCTTAGATGGGGAGAATTTTAGTGACTTGTTAAGCTGTTAGATAGTTTAATCTGCAATAATGTCTTATATTTTAAAAGCTGATCTTAATTTTTGCCAATGAAATCTTTTCTAACACAATATAATGCAGTCAGGAGCAGATATAAGTGTAAAACAGATAATATGTAAAATATTGAATAATAAATAATAGTTTTCATTGTAGAAATTAGAGTTGCCTACCAATACTGTACATTATATGCATATGCTTAAAATGCCCTTATAGCTGCTCACAACTACTTCATAGTGTTTTATAAACCATTGTTAAATGTACATATATAGCTAATTAATGCTAAATAGAGAAACTTTAAGTGTTACCCAAACTAACCAGTAACAGCTGTCAAATATATCTAGTGGAGAAAAAGTACAATATTTTATTTTGAAATGTAGCAGAGTAGAAAAATAAAATGGAAAAAGTACTGCTTAGTAGGACTGGAGATCAGGTAACCAAGTCTCATCATTCAGGATCATTCTCCTCTTTGCTTGTCACTTTCACAGCAGTGTACAGTAAGACAGGATCTCACCTGTGACTGATGTGTGTGCAAACGTATTCTAAAATGCCCACACACGCACATCACAGTGTCTTTTTCCATTGTTTATTTCCGAGCTTCACATTCATCTTTTTCTTCCTCCTTTTTTTTTTTTTTTTTTTTTCCCACAGGAACCTGGGGAAGTCAGGCCTTCGTGTTTCCTGCCTCGGGTTAGGTGAGTTTGGTTTTGAAGGCAGGAAATACTCATCTCTGTTACAACCCCTCAAACAAAACAAACGTGTCTGTCTCTCCTCTCGTTCAGGCACCTGGGTGACATTTGGATCACAGATCTCTGATGAGGTGAGAGCTCTGTTGCCTCTCTGTTTATATGAGAAGTTGAGTTCCGAACACCTTTGCTCATGTTGCATAACACCAGACACTGTGAACACAAACCTCAGTTTTTTCAATTATAGAAATGTTTCAAAGTCCTGCACACCTTAAAACTATGTTGGCTTGGTGAGATATTGTCTGTATCTCTACTTTATTCTCCTCCCTTCATGGATGACCTCTGGGTAATTGGAATTTATCCATTGTCTCTCTCTTTCTCAGTCTCAATTTTTGTGTTCCCTCAGATGGCTGAGAACCTGATGACCATAGCTTATGAGAATGGAGTGAACCTTTTTGACACGGCAGAGGTGTACGCCTCTGGAAGGTCAGCACCAAGCACCAATTAAAACTTGTATCAGTACTTTTATGTGAGCTTCACATCCTCTAATCGCAACGTCTCTCTTGAGGCAAATGAGCAACTCAAAACAGAGTTTTCAGGTTTCTTTAAAATATGTTTTCAGATTTCCTGTATGCTTTAATATTGTTGTGCTGTGATGTGAAGTTAGCGTCAACTTATCACAGTCAATGATGTGTATCTCCACAGAGCGGAAATCACTCTGGGGAACATTATCAAGAAGAAAGGATGGAGGTGATATTACTCGTTTTTCCAAACTGACTCGCATGCATGTGAAAAGCTTTCTAACTCTATTAGATCACAAATATAGTTTTTGAAAGCCTAATAATCCCTAATAATCCCTTGCTTTTCCAAAATGCGCTGCATCTCCACATGTTTTTATTTCCGCTAGAGCAGACGCACTGTTAAATTATCTCAAGGGAAATTCATACTTTTCAGATAAACGAGGAGCTTTAGCCTCAGACAGGCTATAAAAGGATAAAAATGTAACCATATGAAAATAAACTCCCAGTTCACAATACTTGGTGGCTGACTAACCCAACTGCCAAACACATTTGTGTGGGAAATCCTTGAGATATTTTTATTCTGGACAAACGTATGTCAATAAATTGCAGTCAAACTTTAAATTAAGCTTGTGTGGTCTGTCACTACCATTTATCATGTCAGAATAATTTGTGGATATTTAAAAAAAACTCTCACAGTACTGCCATGAATATATTTTTTAATGTTCCATACTAATGATAACAAGTACAGAAAAACTGACTGAAATGCTCACTCACACAGCAAAGGAAAAGAAATGACAGTGTACATAGCATTTCAAATAGAAATAAGGAGATAGAAAAAAGATTTCCTACTCAAATTCTATTTTCCTATTAAAGCTGCTCTCCTAACACACTTGTATCCTTGCCAGGCGTTCAAGTTTTGTCATCACAACAAAAATCTATTGGGGGGGCCAGTGAGTATAACACCAAAAAATACTAGACTGTGCTATTTCTTTTCATTCAGAATCCTTGTTTGCTTTTATCATTTCAATAGAACATCAATAATATATATTTTCAACACTTCACAGAGCAGAGACGGAGAGAGGACTCTCCAGAAAGCACATAATTGAAGGTAAAATATAATTCATTTTTTACAGTATAGTGCCTGGAATTCATTTATAAAGAATAATGACTAAATAAGGTTCAGGGTTACATCCAGACCGTGAAGGTTGAGCACTCAGTACATCTGACAGTAACACTACAGCTAAAAAATAATCAGAAAGTTTTCATTTCATAGTTGTGTATTATTCCTGCATTTCTATTTATTTGCTTAGGTCAAGTCTGCTCATATCAAAATGTGCAGTACATCTATTGTAAATGAAATGTCTCCCAGAGTGCATTAGTTCAACCCCTAAAACAGACCTGAGTTGTGAATCACTTCATGACCCCTTAAACTTTGACTATAAGTGTTGTCTCGCTCAGTTAAAGCTGCTTCATGTCGCGTCACGAGAAAATACATCAACATGCCTTAAAATCAAGTAAATTACTGTATTTCATAACAGCTAAAGAAAAAGAAAAAGTGTATTCCTCTGCAGTTGTTTATGGTTGTGAAGATATGTTACTGGACTGAGGCTTGATTTTATTGAAGGTGAGAACGATCACCTTGAAGAATGGCAATGCGTAAGAGAGACGTACAGGGGGGTCAGATGAGGAAATATAGAGATGAAGCTTCAGTGTAAATAATTGTAAAGAAAGCTAAGGGGCTATTGGCCTTGTATACGGCCATCTTCTTTGTTTGCTTTGTAAGTATTATGGCCTTGGGGTGACCATTTACCAAAGGGTTGAATGGACTGTTTGACCGTCATTGTCATGAGGCTTTTGATTTTGGGCAATTGCGTAATGAGTGAATTATGTGCAGCTCCCAAGGTTTGCATGGCATGATGCAGGGGCAGCGTTCATACTGTTCATACAGTATGTCACATCATTTGTAACTTCTACCTCTAAATTGAAATGCAGACAAAGCCAAGTTTGGAAAGTTGGTAGACACTGTCTCAAATCATTTAGAAGTAGAAAATATGGTGTAAAAATTTCAAAAACAGTAGCGTCCTCCAGAATCATTTATTTTTACCCCTTAGCAACATGCTGTATGGAGGATTGCTTATGATTCCTTGGGAATCTATTTTGTCAAAATGTTTATTTGTTGCTCAGATGCTCTTTTTAGCCATGCTAGCAGCACGGCTCTGTGGATGGCAATGTTGGTCGGTTAGTCTGCTGCTTTAGTGCAGACTGAGATATCTCAACAACTGTAAGATAGACTCCAATGAAATTTTATACTGACATCCATGGTCCCCAGAAGATGAATCACTGACTTTGGCGATCACCAACTACTTTGGTTTATGACCAGATACCTGCAGAACTAATGACATTATTAGCCTCAGCTGTACTTTGTGTTTAATGCTAATGAGCATGATAACATGGTATAACTTAAGATGCTAAACATCATGTTTAATATTATGACTGCTAAACATTAACATTTTCATAGTGAGCATGTTAGCATGCTGATGTTATTAGCATTAGCTCAAAGCACTCATGTGCCTAAATGCAGCCTCTCAGAACTGCTGGCACTGTTGTTGACTCTAAGTCTTATCATGATGACAGCGTCTAATGATTGACCATTGTTTATGACAGGTTTAAGAGGATCCTTATCAAGACTCCAGTTGGATTATGTGGACATTGTTTTTGCCAACAGAAATGATGTCAACAGTCCAATGGAAGGTCAGTTACAGATGTTTGAAATTATTCTTGTTGTTTGATGATATGCATAGATCATGTAGTAGTCATAGTAGTATGTGTTTTATGTGTGAAAAAGCTGCAATCATTTGCCTTAATGTAATTAAAAGAGTGTAATTTAAATATGTTATATACTGTGATTTGCAGAGATTGTACGGGCCATGACCTTTGTAATAAACCAGGGTATGGCTATGTACTGGGGAACCTCACGCTGGAGTGCCATGGAAATCATGGTGAATGTTCATCTCCCATTCTTCACAAATGTAATTCTGTCAGCTTATGGTACAAATGCTGATTGGTAATCATGGCATTTTGTTTATTTTCTGTCTGTTTGGCATCAGGAGGCGTACTCAGTGGCACGCCAGTTCAACCTGATACCACCTGTGTGCGAGCAGGCAGAGTATCACTATTTCCAGAGGGATAAAGTCGAGGTGCAGCTTCCTGAGCTCTACCACAAGATTGGTCAGACATCTGCAGTCTCACAGCTCTACTTACTCGTAGTTTCATGACTTAAGGTCCATTTTGCTTCATTCGAATGTCTGCCCTTATTCCACTCTTTCAGGTGTTGGAGCAATGACCTGGTCTCCACTTGCCTGTGGATTAATCACAGGGAAGTACAGTGATGGTGTACCAGAGTGCTCCAGAGCAGCAATGAAGGTCAGTTTGATTTGACTGGTCCTCCTCTGGGATTTCTCTCCCTGAAAATCACCCTCAGTGTAATTCTATCCCTGATCAGCGAGGAGGTATCGTAGTGTGAAATCAGTATAGAAGTGCTGCATGTTGCCTTATCAATGCTTTTCTCCATTTTGCTCCTGCTTGAAGGGATACCAGTGGCTGAAGGAGCGAGTGAACAGTGAGGAGGGCCGCAGGCAGCTCGCTAAAATCAAGGAGCTCCATCTACTGGCAGACAGACTTGGCTGCACTGCAGCACAGTTAGCCATAGGTACGACCCACGCAGATGACACGACAACTGTATTCAGTGTGCATGTACACAGACTTTTTCTCTGTTTATTTTAATGTGTGACTGAAAGCTAAGATTTGGCTGTTTTTCAGGCTTGCATTTTAATTTTTTTTTAACTTGTGGTACCACAAGAGTCATAAAACTACTGTTTCAAAATGTTTGTTCCCTCTCAGGTCAAATTTTTATTCATATAGTCCAGTATCACATATCACAAATTTGCCTCAAGGGGATTTTCTATCTGTGCAACATATGAATATGACGCCTTCAGTCTGTAGACCCTAGAATCATACAAGAAAAACCTAAACCCAAAGATGCTTTTATTTTAGACAGAAAAAGTACAGATCTGAGTTGTTTCCTGTGTGTGCATCTGCCTGTGTTTAACCACTTTACTGCTGATCAGTGACCTTACTTGTTAATTACATTACTTTGGTCCATCTTTGTGTTTATCCACTAGTGTTTATTTATTCACTGCGAATCCTTGCTTCTCTACTGCAAGATGTACTGATTTGGGATCACTGTAATGAACAGCTGATCAGGATCAGAATTCCTGTTCAGATACATTTGGTAGATACATGTTTGATTTGGCCAGTAGACTTAAATTTAAAACAGTGGCATGTGATCTGACTCCTAAAAATGCTTTTAGTTCATTTTCTTTGGTCACTGATATCACACACGAGTTCTATTGGTTTTCTCTCTCTTTTGTTTTTTACAGCCTGGTGTCTGCGCAGTGAGGGAGTCAGCTCAGTACTTCTGGGAGTTTCTAATACAGACCAGCTACTTGAGAACCTGGGTGCTCTCCGGGTAGAGTTTCTTTTTCCTTTTTTCCTCCCGCATCAATAATTTTGTCTGACATTCTGAGCCAAAGTTGTGTAAACTAATAGATATGCCACTTTGTGCGCACACGAAGTGGCAAAACTGACAGACCACTGCAAATCACACTTTTAACTGATTGCCGTCCTTCCCTCCTCCCGGCAGATTTTATCCCAAATGACCCCTCAGACCGTTACCGAGATTGATGCCCTGCTGGGAAATAAGCCACACTCGAAGAAAGAGTCACGCGCTTGAAGATGCAAATCTGAGTGACAGATGATGTTTCAAGAAGACAAAGAAGACAATGACATTGGGAAACATCGCTTTTTGCTCTGCTGTATACTCGACAACTTGCATGTCCTCAGCAACATTATGCTTCCAGTATGTGCGCATATCCATTTTGCGCAGTACATTGTATCATGTATGAAAAAAAAAGAGAAAATCTTTCAATTGTGAAAAAAGAAAAAAAAAACAGGTCATGTATTGCTCACTGCCAGTTGTTCACAGATTAATTACTTCTACAGAGTGGGAGGCTAAAACTGGTTGGAGTGACAGGTCTCTGCAATCCCCAGAGACCAAGACAGACTGACAGATATTCAACTGATTGACTATTGCTAATGAAATGTTCTAAAGTGGGGAAAAAACCCACCTCTGTGCTAAAATGAAACTTTACTGAGTGAACGGTGCTTTCATTGGACATCTCAGTCTCCTCCGCTCGCAGCTGCCTGTTATTCTGTATGATGTTTAGTACCCAGCAGCCAGAGAGCCAAAGGTTAGTACTCATGTGTCTAGCCTAACATTTCCCATAGTGTGCATGTGACTGGTCTGACACGCTCACTGCTTTACAGGGTTGGGAACAATGGATTACTTGTGGAGTCGTTACAGTGATCTGACTGTCAAAAAAAAAAAAAAAAAAAAACATAATCCAATCTGGTATTACTTTAAAAAAAGATCAGATCACATGCTTTAAAAAATAGGCCAATTCGTTTAATGCACCAAGACAGAGACTTAACACATTTTACATGTACTGAAATAATAATTGGCACAGATTACTTGACCTAAATTAAATTGAATGGATTACATTGCAAATAATAACTGCATGACTGGCTTTTAAATTAAAGCATCTACAAATGCATTATGTCAGTTATTATAATTCAAAATTGTCAATCAAGGATCAACAATGGGTGTTATTTTGAAAGTAACTTTCCCAACCCTGCTGCTTACTTGGCAGTCTTTTTGCCTCCTCTGTTTGTAAACTGTGCGCATGTCCCTTTAAGAGAGAATAGCCCTAACAGGGTGTAAATGTGGCATGGCTTTTATGGCTTATGTAGATTTGCAGTGCCCTTGTAAGCCATTTTTTTTACTCTAAATGGTCTGGCAGTTTGATCCAGGATCTGTGTTGGTGGGCACTTTTGCTTTAAAGACTCTCTGCAGTCTGCAGACACGGCTGTGTGTCCGTCCGACATATAATCTTTGTATTGTCCTAAACTGTATCAAAAAAGATGTTGACATCACTTTCAGCGATGCCGTTCTCGTGAAGAGCATCATTGTTCCTAAATCAGAGGTTTGAGGCAGTCGGGACTATATGGAAAGGTCACTGAGCGTCTGACACAAAGATCTGGACACACTGTGGTGAACTAATAGTTTTCAAATGATAGGACATATATGATGCGTCTGAGTTTATCAAATGTGATATTACTCTTGCCACAGGTCACTTGGGGTAAGATTTAGCAAATGTAACTTCTTTTTGTGGAAGCCTAAAAATATAGCTTCTCTGCTTATTTCTCTGGGAGTTCTCTCTCTCTCTCTGTATTATTTGTTCCCTCGATTCTTGCACACATGCACAACTCATTTTATACTGTGCATCCCATGTCTTTTCCCCTCAGTTTTTGTATTGATTTCAGTACTTTGTAATGTAAGGGGGATTTGTTCTGTATGTGATTTCCCATGAAAACAGCTCTAATCTCCAGGGCAGGATGTGTTTTGATACATGAAGTTGTATTAGTATTAGTTTGAATTTATGAATGAAGGGATTCCTGAAGGAGCGGCTGAAATGTCACACCCCTCTGTGACTCTGTGACGATGTACAGTTCGACTGAGTGTAGCATTCGGTGTACATAAGATACTTCAATCAAACCTTGAAAATGTAACTTTGCCTGCATAACCTATATTTTACTGTCTTGCAAACAAAGAGAAACCAAAAGAGAGAACAGACAACTCATATTGAATGTACCATGTTTGTTGCTCAAACCTATCTAACCTAAAGGGACAAAGCACACAACATGTTTTAAAGGTAGTTTCCCTTTTTTGTGTTTGAATCTGTTGCATAAAAACCCACAGAGCTCTTTTGCAAACATTTACATTTACAAAAGTTATTCACAGAGGCGTCGTGCAGAAATACCATTCTGGGTCAAAATGTGCTCTCCTGTTTATACAAAGTCAGATAAGATTTTGTATTTACTGTTCATGACCTGAACATATTGGCTGGAACAGACTAATCATAGCTGTTATGTTGAACATTAATGTTAGCTTACCTTCCATGTTAACATTTGGAATAAACTGTTTGTTTAAGTATATGTAGAGGGATATTAATTTATGAGCTACATAAAAACAACCTATCCCACAATGTGAACTGTAGGGTTATAAACTCAACCTTCATTTTCACATGTGCTCCCATGATGGTTCTCAGCTTCCCTCTGTTTTCCATTTTACCGAACAACACACTCTTGACAACACACAGTCACCTAAATGACTTTATTACCAGCACACTTTATGTGTACAAAACTCTAATCCCTCAGATTTACGCCAAAAATTTCACTTTGGATTTCATGCAGACAGAAAGTGAAAGAAGCAGCAGCAGCTCCTTCCAACCACAGCCTCTTCTCATTGTGTTTAAACAGCTTAACAAACACTGGCTCTACCTTTGACCCTGAGCAGGTTTTCTGCATTTCTGCACTCACTGAGGCTTATAAAGTGCTTTGTGTCACTGCTGCAATAACTGCTTCATGGTGTCTCACTCTAAAAAGGAGAACTTTACTTGCAAGTGTAGCAAATGTCAGCAACTTTTACTGAGCATGGAAGAGCATGGGAATAATACCATGATTTTGTCTGTGCTTGTATAGAATATATGAACGGAAAGAGATATACTCCTTTTAGAGATGGTTTTAATCTTCTTGCTAGACTTGGCCCATCTAAAGCTTGATTATCATATCAAAATACAAAGCATACTAAGCTGTCAAATTTTTTCTTTAGCATCTTACAGCAGGATATATTTTGAGGTTTGGTGAGTACTGATGTGTTAAATGCTAAATCAGAGGGTGATGATCTTATGTAATGAGAAAAAAGCTGTTTTGCAAGGTCTATATAACAATCAAAGTGGATGGAAAAGACATTTTCAACTTGCAAAGCCATGCATATTTCCAAAAATCAAAAGAGGAGTCTGTCACCCCCCCACCAAACAAAAATGTCTGGCAGTCTTTCACCTGCGGGCCCCAGGGTCATTCAAATGGATTGGACAGGAACAATATCACAGTCCTGTGTCCAGTACTGTCTGTGCTGCTAAAAGAGCAGAGCCTGCTGGGACGCCCCACTTCACTCACCACAAACAGAAAACATTTGCGACGCCAACACTGTAACTGGACTGGGTGAATGTCATCAGAGCAACAGATGTAACATATGTGTGTATCACAGTAAACCACCCTCTGATAAAAATTGTCATATGCGCTGAAAAATGTTGGATGTGTCACCGCCAACACTGTCAGAGAAAAACAGGTTTCATTACATGATTCATCCTTCCTGTGAAGAAGCAGGTTAGACAAGGTGAGGAAAAACAGAGACGAATGAAGTAGCTGTACCCAGTTAATAAGCACATTTGAGATTTACAAGCCCCCACATCTAATAAAGTACATTTCATACCTTGCCTAGGTGTTGCTTTTGTACCAGTTTGGTGATTCTATGAATGGTTAGGCCGGGTGCTAAAGCCTCCAGCAGCCTGTAGCTGCTGCTGTGTACCCAAGGACACACAACACAACTGAAATAGTTGGTCAAAAATTAATTTAGTGACTCAACATTAGCTCAGTTGGTGCTCAGGTTCTGTTTCTCCTTCTTTAATTGTGCAGTGTAAGAGGGATGAGGTTGGTGATGTTCTATATTTTTCTCATTGTCACAGAAAAATCATCCAAACAAAAGACTGAACACTAGATTAATCCAACAAGTATTGCCTAAGCACTAAGCACACTATAGAGCTCAGAGAGTGACATGTCCCCTCATTACCATGAACATACTTTAATGTACTTTATCTTAAATTAATCCCATATACAAGATCTCACCATCATAAATATTATATAGTATATACATAGATACAGATATAGTAGAGCACCAAATGTGTATTCGTCCACTGCTGAAAATAGTCCCTAAGAAATGCAGTCTTTACTCCTGTTTGATTAACCTAATGTATTTTTTAAGGATTTACATCCTCAGAAGGAGCCACAAGACAGAAAGAGGGAGACAGACTTTTGGTTTTTGGTCGTTTCATGTAATTTATTGACAATAAGAAAACTTTAGAATAACATTGTTCTTATCCTTTGAGCGTCTATCGAGGATGTGATCATTGTAGTGGCCTTGCTAAGTGTATTGTTGCCAGTAACAGATGTCAAGTATTTGTGAATTATTTTTTATATTGCTATATTTTCATTTTTCCAGATACTCAAACATCATGCAAATCATGTTCTGAAACAGCTAGTTTTCATTTGTTACAGTTGCAAATACTATCGCTCCCTTAACAGTAAAGACATATCATTTGGAAATCGTTACAAGCACAGAATATCCAGTTTCCACCCTCTACCAAAATGTTCCTTTCTGTCCTTAATTCATCCCTGCTGTCTGCACATCTGTTGAGTCACATTTAAATCCCCACAGGTTGCTTTACAACAAAAGTCCTTCACATCATTTCAACACACTGCAGCCCTTAGCCTCTTTTGCCTGCTGAGGGAATAAAATACTCCCTACAGCTGATAAAGTGTCTCTCACAGCTGCTTTTAAAACCATATCTCTGCCCTATTCTTTTATCCCTTACCCCTGTTTGACAAATGATTACTGTTTATCTTGTCCTCTTAAATGTCTCCCAACAGTCAGCTGTAAAAAGCAATAATTACCGTAATTACACTATAATCAGGGGGAAAAAAACTGTACAAAACTGAACAAAAGATGAGTCAGGTGATCACAGATTACTTTTATTTTCTACTAAAATACATATTTCATGCAGGTTTCATCACTTTCCACAACAGTCAACAAAAACACATTGAAACTAGTGTAGAATCACCTTGAGGCATTTTGCCTCACAAGATTAGGCAAAGAGGGATGTTAAAGTCGCTTAGTATAAGGTTTTGTGTGTGCAAATTCCTAGTGGCTTTATAAATAGTGAATCTTGATCTGCTGTAACATGCTTTCATTTGATAACCAACAGCCGGCCAATTATACCTCGTCATAATACTGCACTTAATTAGTAATGCTAGGAAAAATGCTTGTTCAGAAAATAATGCTAAAGAAAAATAAATAAGTAAAGAATGGTGCCAAGTGGAATATTGCTATTGAAAATGAATATAATAAAAATCAGTGTACAATACAGTATCCCCCTCTCTATTAATCCCTCAGCTGTTTTACAAACTCAGGAACAGTTTTCTTGGTCTCTTCATTGATTAGCTGGGTGTAGCAAGTAAAAAATGATCTTCTCCGTCCAGTTTTGCTGTGTCACCTGCTGTGACCTTCAGAGGAGGTTGTGCACTGACAGGCTGTGGCACGGCTTAAGTTCTAACAGTAGAGTAAAAGGCATATGTGAATCAGAGAATACTAAATGTAAAGGAGAGACTTGAGCATGGAGGAAACTCTACGCTCTACTTTACAAGGCCTGCTATGATCTTCATATGAAAATAAAAAGAGGTAGGCAAATTCTCTCCACTGCTCAGAAGTACTGACACTTAAATAAGATGCAGAAATGCTTATGAAGTGCTCGTCAAACATGCTACACACAAAGCCTGTTTTTAAAATGACAGTCCAGCACAGCATGCTTAAAATCAACCACCCTACATTTTAAAAATAGTTTCCTTCCTTGTACAGCTGGTTGCATATTAATACTATTAAGACTTGAATTACATTTTCATGTAAACGAGGAGACAACAAAACACACGACTCATGCATTATCATCTCCAGAATGTAGAACAACAGTAAACACAGACAGATGTTACTGCACAGCATATTTAGTGGCTTTTGCTCAGATTTTTAGTTTGCAGGAGAATGTCAGAGAGCTTTGTTAATACACAAATAAAACAACCACAACTCAGCGCGTCTTCTATTTCTTACTGCCTGTCTGCATGACATCATTAAGGGTAAACGACATAAAGGCAATCTGCTCGAGTTCACTCTCTTTCCCGCACTCTATCAGGCACGAAAACTGATCCTTGTCCCCATTGTAAGCCAGGTCTGAGTAGCCACTGGGTCCGTTGTGGATGATCCTGGGCCTGTCCCAACCCGACGAGTGCAGGGGGGATCGGTTCAAATACACGCCCATGTCCCTTCTACTAGACTTATTGGTTGGGTGCATGAAGAGGAGCCAGGTTTGTGTGTCTGGAGACAGAAGTGAAGTGCCGCAAGCTTTGCTTTCGGCGTCATCATTTGGGACAAATTCTGGAGCAGGAAAGCCAATGACACTGCCTTGACAGCCTGAGGGTGGCTCGACAAGCTCTGGAGCCATGTGGGGCTTGTCAAAATACACGCCACTGTTTTCACTCAGGGCCTCACATCTGTGGCCTCCAGTGTGACGAGCATTGCAGTAAAGATGACTCCTGCCCTCGTGGTCTATGATCTCTGCCATCTCACATTCACATGACTTTTTTCGAAGCATCTTGCCTATATGCCATGTCTGTCCAAAGTCCTCACTATAAATAGACAGTGCACGTGGGTAGACTGTAAAAGGAATGGGGAAGGAAAAGCATCTGTAAGGGACGTAATAGGCGTACGCTGGGATGATCAACCTGCCATTCTCCAGCTGAACACCGTGGCCGGGCCCCACAGCGAATGTGGCCCACTTATGGACAGTTTCACCGATCACACTTTCTGTTAAGTCTTTCGCTTGACTCCAAGTTTGCCCATCATCACTGCTGCTAACACAGCAAAGACGTGCCTTGTTCTTACCTGTGATGACTTGCCTACATTCTGTGGTGTTTCCCCAGATGCAAATGAAAAATAAAAACAGTGTTTTGCTGTTTTTCTCATACACAGGGCAAGGATTCATGGTGCGGTGGTTTGGTAGACATGCTGTTGACAGCTCCTGACTGGAGGACCACTGGAGAAACATGGCGAAGGACAACAATTACAAAGATGAGCACAAAGAATATTGGCACTTTTCAGTACTAAAGCAAAGGGTTGAGCAAATGTGCAAATAATAACCTGAACAGATCCATCATCTTGCAGCGCTCCTCTTCTCATAACAAGGATTTTGGCATCATGGTCATAAGGGGAGGATCTTTTCTCTGCAAAGGCGAGGAAGGTGTGACTATGCCTCAGATAAATGAGAGCAGGAATTCTGTATGTTATCCCACTTGGTTCCTTTTCAAACAAAGTTGTTTTGACCAACTCCTCTCCACTGCCACTCTTTGAAGGTGTGTTCCCCATGGTGGATTAGAGTTCCTGTGAACAGAAAATGTTCCAAATGTATGACTTAGCTTGTGTTTTAGTCTTGTCATGACAATCTTTAAAGCACAGACTCACAGTTAAGAGTTCACACTCTAGCAGGTCCTCATAGCCACATATGATTGCATTGGTACAAAGCATCTGGCAAATACTGCGCGTGCATAACAAAACCCTTACCTTCACTTGTCACTCTTCACATTCGTCACCCTTGATCTTTGCGTGAACGGCATTATACCGTCTAATTTCACGCCAAACCAGGGACCTCTGATGTTCACGACACTGATGCTATGGGTTCATCGGAAAAGAAGACAGCACTGAAGCAAGAGGCACAATCACACGCACTTCCGTGTTCGCTTGGACGCGTCTTGACTAAACTAGACGTCGGGGTTTAGCTAGCTACGTTGGCTGGAACACTAAAGAGTCCCTTTATCGTGCATTTTCCCCATTAGTGTGATAACACAATGACTACATAACAGACAAGCTAGCTACTAGTCGTTACAGGGGAGGAGGAATGCAAAACAACCAACCTCCCACTGCAGTCACGCCGGTATCCTCCGGTACGCACGCGCACTGTGGTTATTTCTGATTAGACGCTGGCTGGCTAAACGGTTTAAACAAACAACGGTCGGGCGAAAATTCGTCTTAATTAGATACCTTTGTGTTGTAGAAAATTAGCTGCATAATCATAACGATAGATGTTTAATGTCTTCAAATACTTTCGGTTGGCTTGGCGGTGTATTATCTTATCGTCGAATTGACTCTTTGAGCAGCGAGGCTCACCGGTCTCCACATTGATTTCTTGCCGCCCCCTGCTGGACGGGAGGGGCAGCTCTCGTCTTACGTGCTGTTGCTAAGATACGGAGCACTACAGTGGAGCAGTAGTAAGTCAGTTTTGCCAGTTCAGTGCGTTAAAAGCGTAATTAACATTTGCATAAAGAGTTTTTTTTTCGTGATAAATGGATTTATACAAGCAAACAAGATGACTGCTGCATCCTATAAATTTGATGATGGGCAGAGCTATCCGACCAAATGTTTCCCAGCCAGAACATTACTCCGTCGAAGGAAGGACGGTGGGTTAAATTAATTTAAGTTAAATTATGCCAGAAAATAGCTAAATCACATAGTGGAGTTACACGGAATCAGCAGCACAAAAAATGGTCTGCTGGAGGACGATTTTCAACAAAGATAAAGTTCAAATTATCACTTTTATAATGGTTTATAATCAGTTAACTGAGACATTAATCAAGCAAAAATGCCAAACTATTCTTTGGTTCCAGCTTTCCAAACATGATGATTTACTGCTTTTCTCAGTTTTATATCATTGTTTATTGACTGTCTTTGGGTTTTGGACTGTTGGTCAGACAAAACGAGCAATTTGAAAGTCAGCTTTGGCTGTGAGAGATTATGATGGTCATTTTTCACTGTCTTATATTACAATATTTTACATGATAAACAGTTAATAAGAAAATAATCAATTATTAATATATGTTTATAAATTTGTAAACACTATCTGCTGACATGATTTTATTACATTTTACTTTCCTTGAAGGTGGTGGTCATTGGCTTGTGGCTTACAGAGAGGCAGAGGAGCAGAGGTCCAATTATATGCACAGAAGAATAAAAGAGACTCGTAAAAAACATGAAAACAGCAGGGCAGCTGATACTCCTCATGGTAATACATTAGATGGACCCTTCCTGGTAAGTCACTGCAGTCTACTCATAAGAGAATGAGAATTGTTTATCTGACAAAAGACAGCAAGATCTATTGTCTTTAGATGACCCACCTGAACAATTTAATTTTCAATTTTATTTTGTAGCTTCAGTTACATTGTGTCGACAAACCATCTGAGCTGTGCTCTGTTGACATCAGCGAACAGGAGCTGCGTTCTGTGAGAGTCACTTTTCACATCTAATACATTTAATTTGGTGGTCTGTGGGTAAAACTGACCAAAGAAATTTTCCTAACTGTGCACAGGTCAAGCCAGAAGACCTCAAGGTGTTTGATAATGTAGCTTACATCGATGCCTCTATTAACTCCCTCTCTTTAGGTGATTATTTTTACATATCATGCCAATTCTAAATAAGTCCTCTCATGCAAAAAAAAGTCAAGAGTTTCTGAAACATCCACTGTTTTTCTACAGGGTCTTTCAGCAGTTTTGTGTCTTTAAGAGAACTCAATCTGTCTGTAAATGGGATTTGCAACATGACATTTGATGCCTCTGACTTCCCGTATCTCCAGGTAAGATGACAAATTTTGACATACTTATTTGACATATGTACTCATCAAAATTCTTTTATTTCCATCCAACATGTTCTCATTTCCTTTATGCTGCTCTCTCTGTCCATGTTTCAGCTTCTGTCACGTCTCAAGTTCTTTCAGAACTTTTTTTATAATCTGGTAACAAACAAAGAAACCATGTACTATGTAGAGTTTCAATATTCCTGCCTATATGTTTGAACAAATTGATTATGAGAGAGGGCCTTACACTCTCAGCCTCGCACTGTGCTGATGGGGGCTTGTAGCAATAACTGCTTCTTTTTACTCTTCATCATCTTGATGTGGTCATGTTCATCTAAATGATTTATTCAATTTTCTCACAGATTTTGGATTTGTCCTACAACAGTTTGTCAGCTGATTGTATTGTTTCCATCGGTCGGCTTCCACGTCTAAAAGTCCTTCATCTGACTGGAAATCAGATTCATCGTCTTCCTCCTAATCTGAGTTCTTCCAACCTTGACCTCACTCAGCTGTTAGTACAGTACCTTATTTTCCATGAGGCAGCAATAGGTACAGAGTCTGTCATGGGATGTTTATTTATTCATAGCATTCTTACAACTGATGATAAAAAGCTTCAGACAACTTGCAGTTTCAGTGTGTAAATTTGCTCCTCCAGTGTTTAATCTTCTGTCCGTCTACCTTAATATAAATTAATCCCAAAAAATCAACACAAATGAATCCACTTCTCCTCTAACAGTATTTCCTTATTTGTCCTGGAGAAAATGGCAAAAACAGAAATAGATAATTGATTAAATTAATAAGCATGGTCTTTTAGATCAAAACTTCACACACAGGCCATTTCTGTCAAGCACCGCTTTGTGTTTTGCCAGTGAGGTGGTGGCAAAAAGCCTACTTTCCATATAAAAAGCCATTATTAAAAACCTCCGACGTGACTCATGGAGAGGCTGGCAGAATGAAAGACACCTAATCTGTTTTAATACATAGTTTCCACATTTAAATGCAAATTCACTCTTCACCTACAATCTCACGCTGCCTTCAGTCTGCCTCTTAACAGTTATTACTGCAGAAAATATCTTAAGCAGGCGGTGCACATGATAAAGTAACTGTCTTACAAAGTATTACCGTGATGCAAATGTTTTATTGTTTTACAGTGGTCTCTCAAAACATCTGTGTCCGTTATCATTTAGTAGACCAACTCATTATGCATCAAACATGCTAATATTTGATCAGAGCATTGGTTCTAAATCTTGTCAAACAGTAAATACAGAGAGAGACCAAAAAGTCAAGATGCATTTGAGACAGTTTTCAGACTGACCATAAGGGGGTGCACAAATGTTCCAGATTCACACTCCTGATTCTGGGAAAGTAAATGTAATGACATTCAATACACCTGCTCTACAGCCAGGTACATAAACAATGTGCGCACATATATTCCAGTAGTATGTCAGCGTAACTTTATGAGTTTAATTGCATTGTAAAAATACTTTCACTGCTGTATGGCTTTTACGATGTTGGTTAATTGTACTGTTGTACTTTTTTTTCTTTTTGTAGGGGGCTGGCTAAAGAAGAAGACACACAATTTAGAGCTCTTGAAGTCCTGATGCTTGATGAAAACAAACTGTCCTCTGGAGTCTTCAGCAGTCTTAAAAACCTGAAGAGGTTATTTTGTGGTTTTCTATATAGAATTTTAAGTTACTTAAAAGGACACTCCACCAAGTCATGGTCATATCACTTGTTTCCCATTCAGCCTGTGAAAACAATAGTAGTGTATGAAGTCATCTGTGGAGCTGGGGGAAGCTTTGTCAAGTCTGAGAAAATTACTCTAATAACACCATCTGAGTAATCTCAGTTTAGGGCTTGGAAACCACTTTTTTAAACAGAAAACCTATCACATTGCATTATGGGAGGTGTAGGATCCAGTGTTTATGGAGATTGACTCATATTAGGGACTAAAAGATGGTATATTTCAGCCAAGGCTGCATTGATTTTGACCATTCTTTTTTTTTTTAATCTGCCCCTAATTAATGAAAATAAATCACTAAACCACTAGAGAACCATTTAAAGCACACTGAAATATGCAAAAACAATAATTTATTTAAAATTGTCAATTACAGGCTAAAGTATTTAAACCTACAAGGGAACTGCATTTCTGAGATTCCATATTTGCAACCAGCGGACTGTTCAAAACCTGTGAAGACTTCTACTGAAAAGCAAGCTGAGAAAGAGGAAGCTGGTAAATGCTAAAGACCTGCCTGATGTAATTTTTAAATAATTTAACAGTGGACCTGCATGTCAGTGTTTGGTCAGCAATTTTGATTCAGTCATTTTTATCTCCTCAAACCAGCCCCCACTGAGCCAGATCCAGACAATGAAGGAAATTTAAAGAGTATCTCAAAGGTAGGTGACTCTATAGTTGGTGTTTGAGATGTTTCCTCACTTTATTTCTGTAGCCCACATTTTGAATCTGTGCATTAAACTTCAGTATGGTCAGTCATACTGGATCTTTCTCAAGGAAAACCTGGAGGAGAGCTGCAAAGGATCCAGTTTGCCACTACCACAGCTTCAGTTCCTTGATTTATCTGACAACAAGGTATGTCTGCTGTTGAGTAAGTAAATAAACTGTTAACTATCATTTAAAATTATCAAACGTGTCTCATTAATGTTTTGTCGTCAGATTGCAGAGGAAGAAGCGCTGATGGCTGCCGCTCTCTTCCCAATGCTTCGTGAACTCGATATTCACTCCAACCCCCTGACCACACAGAGAAGTGGTAACGTGGAATGTTTTTAAGGAATTTTGTTCTGAATTTGGATTTCTGAAATCTCATCCACATCTTTGTTTGAACACAGGAGATCCTCCCTTACTGACACATTACCTCCAGGAGAGGCTGGGGATAACAATAAAGCGTAAAAAGACACAAGAAGTCATGAAGCCCAGGCTGAAGGTGTCCACTGATCGAAAATGGAAGGTTGGATGTGTTCTGCATCGTTAATGTCGTCTGATCATTACCCTCCACATTTTGCCATATGAAAATTGAACAGTTATGTCAACAATTCATCTTTTCTTTTTGACATTTTTGTATTGCAGGTGGAAGAAAGAATCCCAAAGGTGTCAAAGAAGCCACAGTTGATGGATGCACCCTGTCCTGCACAGACTCAGGATGAGGAAACTGAGGAGACTGTCAAGAAAACACAAGAACCTGAGGGCAAGGATAGCAGAAATGACACCTTCCAAGAAAATACAGAGCAGTTCTTTGTTACCCAGGTCCAATATCTATTTCCTTATTGCCCTTATTGGTTGGGAAATATGAATTCTACAACCTATAATGCTTTTCAGAAATACACGTTGGGTAGTGCCTACACAGTGTGTCTCTTTACTGCATGTTATTTCATGTCCAGGCTGCAGACATTTCTGAATATGAGTTTAATCTTCGAGCTGAAGAAACTCCAGAGAACAAGGAGACAAAAGAGGACGATACCATTCCTGAAAAATTCGACTGTTACAAAATGTTGACGGACGCAAAACCAAATCCTGATGTCGTGGTGGCGTCCATTGGTGAGGACTGTAGTTTCACCTGCAGCTGTTTATTTTTGTGCATTTTCCTCAAGCCCTAAAGAGTTTGGCTATACAATAGCCCCATAGTGAGGGGGAATATTCATGCTTTTTTTTTTCTTCCAACAGGAATTCAAACAGCTGTTCGGATGCTGGAACACACACTGAAGAATCTTAATGTTTACAGAGACTCGAAACCAAAACTTGATAGCATCCAGATGCCATACAGAGAGAAAAAGAAAAGGGTTTGATATTTTGCTTCAGAAAAATAATTTGCATCCATGCTCAATGTTACTGTTAAATTGTAACAAACCTGCATGTCATGACTTAAAAAACATTTCTATGTGCAGATTAAGGAACTTCCACCTCTGAAACCAATGAAGCAGCCGATTGAACGGGTTGACGAGATGATCAAGGAAATCAAAGGGAGTACAAAGATAAGAGAAGTCGCCTTGAGTACGCACATTTCTGATACAGTCCCTGTCAGCTAACTTAACCTTTCATGACCTTACCTTTCCTTATTTTCTGTAACACTTTGTTTTCTGTATAGGTGGCGCCATACACAACACAGGTGTAAACAACCAAGACTATAAGGAAGCTTTATCGCTGCTGAGGGATATGAAGACAAAGTACAAGATGGTCCATAAGAAGACAATGGAACAAGTAGCCAGTGATGACTCTGATAGAAACACCGACTTAGATGGAGCTCATCCATTTGTGCAGATGCTCTGATTCATATCGTAATGCTTAGCTGAACTGTGATCTTCTTCCCACCTTCAATTACACCTTGTTGATGCTGACATACAGCTGGAGTGAGCTGAATTGAAATCACTGTGTTTCTGTCTGTTCACATGAGTCTATCTGATTAATGCTGTGACAAGCACAGAGTGATGGTTCTGAGCAGCTGTGCGGATGCTGCCATGACCTGATTCATTCCAGCATGCATGCATAGTATGCATCAGCTGTATTTGCTAATGGAGTTCAGCTGTAAGAGCTGACTGGGTCTTCTTTGGGGAGAGCCAGTTTGAAATGTTTATGTACATTTGTATCTCATCAGTCTGAAAAAAGCCTCAGTGTTTCTTCAGGATCAGCCTGTTCCCATAAGCATGCTGTTGGACATCCCAGCATGAAATTACTTGTGATGTCTTCAATTCCATTATAGGCCAACAGACTGTGATAATCAGTGAGGAAGATGTTGGTTCCAGTTCCCATCTTCTAAGGGAGAAAAAAGACAACAGAAATAAATATCACAACAAGTCCACAATGAGACCTGTGCTAGGTAACATAAGTGTTGTTTATTCAGATTTGGATCAATATCCTCCTGAAATGGAAACTAGTATCAGCATTATGATCAACTTTGGTTTAAATGTTACTCTGCTATTGAGAACAAAACAAATGGGAGAAGCTGGAGCCAAGGAACAGATTCCAGCAGTAGACAACAATAACCTGCAGTTATTTGAAAATATGGCACAGTGTCTAGACTTTTAGAACCAAGTGTTCTCCAAGGACATGTTAAACATTTTGTTAACCGGGTTAACTTTTTTAATAAATAGCCTAAAGCTGAGGATGAGGTCCTATGTATGGTTTGCTACAATGTGAAATATTTTAACACCTGGAGCTGGAGAACATTTAAACTGCAAAATAGTAGGTGATCAGTTTGATATACCATTGATCCGACATCTTATAACTCATAACTATATCTAATATCTTCTGTTTTGTTGGCTCTAGTGTATTTGCTTTCATAGGTTTCAGATACAATATTGCGAATGTATCCTTTAGTGAAACTAGCTGTGGTCATTTGTATCAGGCAGGAACAGGAGTATTTGGCGGAGCAGTAGCTGTTTGTAATTTTGAACAGACCTCTGCAGTTCAATATGATTTACAGTCCACATCCTTAAACGCATAAATAAATGTCTTATTACACCAGGAGTTGATATGTCATATGTGACATTCCTGCAAGCTTCTTACAATAGTAGCTTTTTAAAATTTCTGGTCATGTTTTGTTTTCGTTGTTCATTCCCTTTTTGATTTCATGGTCTTGTCCTTCATATGATTTCAATTATTTTTCCTCAGAGCAGCTCACAGATGTGGAATGCACTTTCAGCCCAGGTGGAATAAATCAATAGGTGCTCTGAAGATAGGTTATGAGGAGATTCTACATTATTACATATTCCCTGCTTCTGTATGTATTGTATGGTAAATGTATATGTATTGCAAACAGTAAACAAAATGGTTTCTGTGTACAGCCACTTAATGCTTGCTACGTCGTCATTCTGTGGCATGTGTTTCACATTTTCATTTGATTTGATTTCAAATATCATTTTAGCTGTTACGTTCACTTATTCAAATATTTGGAGATATATTATCTTTCAAAATTGTTGCCAAGTTATTATTAATTTACAACCTAGATTATTATAGCTCTATACAAAACTCCTGGATTTTTTTTTCTCATTGACATTCAAAATCAAATATCAAATTACTGAACTTTCACAATCAACCAAAATTATACAGCCGGCTGTGCTTTTAATGACACAAACACAACTGACAGCAGTTATTTTGTTGTAATGCAATTTGAAAATCTGATACTAAAATGCCCAGAAGAACAGGTTACATAATCTGAAATATTTCAAAATATAAAGTTACAGCAACACATAAAGAGTGTGTTTCAGTCTGAGGGTTTTTCATTTTTAGCAATATATTTGATGGCAATGAGGAGACAGAAACACTATTTATTTTCCAGTAAATTGTCTTATATGTTAAACCTCTTCAGAAACTCTATTACCTTTTTCTCTCTTTCTTTATTCTTTACTGCTAATATTTTTGCTGCTGTATTCAGACTCGAGTGCAACTCAAGCACAGGCCCTCTGGGATTTTGTTGTTGCTTTCAGGAACATGCTGGAGTTTGTTCTTCAGCCAGTTGATTCCTGGCATGAATTTATTTTTGCCTGACCAGAAAGCTGTTACAAAGTAATTTTGAAGTGATAATGATTAGCACTTCAAGCATCTGCGGTTGCATAAGTGAAGTGTTTTCATGCTGGAATTCTATGATGTAAGAAAAAAATATGGACACGTACTATTGTGCAAGAGTTTTGTTAAACATGTTTGTTTTCCACAGTTTTGGGCAATGATCAATCACAGTAAGGGCTGTTATAATCGATGCAGACAGTAGGCATTCACTGACCTCATCACAGGCTCACACAACTCTTAAATAACTTATCAGAAACCCCTTTTACCAGAGGAAAATATGAACTATGTTTAGATGAGTGTTTACTCTTCAGCCTCTCCCATATTTTTTGTGATGAATACCTTCTCCCTTTGTCTGCTTGTGTTTGTTTCAACTATTGTAAACCAAAAAAAAAAAAAAAAAAAAAAAAAACTCCTCAGCCCCCCCAGTTCCTGTCTTGAATAGCCTGCAGGCCTCAAGATAATCTTGGTCATACACCCTCACCACTACCTTTCTCTTCAACCTAAAAGAACCCTAAGGATCAGGAGAAGTGTAAGTACAAAAGCAAAATTCTGTCTGATCAGGGAATAAGTACATTATCAAAATGAGTTATGCTTGAATCTGTCAGCACAGTTTACACATTATGAGAAGATTTTAATTTTCTTTATATAGACACAAATAGAATCTTAAAGGAGAAAAAGCCAAAAGCCAAAAATATGCCTAATCAAATTTGAGTATGATGACATCAACACAGTCAGAGAATAAAAACATCATGAAAAACTATTAAACAGAGCAACTGATTTTGATAGGGACATCGTGACTTCTATTCCATATGTGGTTCAAATTCCTAAAACAGTGGATGCCACTTGATTTCCCATCATGCAACTTGACAGTGCCTTTCATTAGAACCACCATGTCTGGTAACAGACATTAATACAACTGTTTTGTCAGATGTGTGAAACTGGCGGAGTGCCCCTTTAAGATTTTATTTTTGTTGTTAATGTTAATTTGATTATTAATTATTGATTATTAATCAACATTTAAATATATATGAGCAGCTGTTTGTTTTTTCTTAACTAACAGTGTGACATTCTGAGTTTTCAAACATCACTACAAACACTTCCTGGCTTGCTAATCCTGGTGATTTACACTTACTGACCTCATGGAGGCATGCACGCTAAAGAAGTGAAAACGGTCTACTAATGTGAATAAATCACTTCAAGACTGAAGATAATTACACAATCCACATATGTCTGTAATTTCTTTCCTACAAATATGGAGTGTTATTCTAGAAGTTACATTGTATTAAGCACAAAGTCAGATTTACTTTACGTTGTAGATAGAAGCCAACAGAGAAATCTGTGTCTCTTTTTATTTTTATTGGACTCCTCCTCACATTAACATCAACACAGAATAAACGGACAAACAAAAGGGCTCAGTTATGCTTCTCCTCTGTAACCTCTTTTTGCTCTTACTATGAAAAACTGATGAGGTGAGTTATTAACTGAAAACACATTTTATCCATGCTCTCGGTGATATAACAGAATCTGGCAGGAGAGCCGGATACTGTGTCCAAAAGCAAAAAATAACAAAAGACACGGTGGAGAAAGGCATCGATGGTCTTTGTCTCACACAGATCTGTGTTTATATATCTATATGTTTGTTTTTTTTTCCTGTATATTTGAACGCAGTACATTTTCACATCTGGAGCAGTCATCGCGGCAATCAAGCCTGAGAAATGTTTGGGTAAGATTTGTTTGACTCTCAAATTGAGGGCCAACAGTTAAGCTTTGAGAATAACCCTGTGGAGACTCAGACACCAGATTTGGCTCAGGAAGAATAGGCCTGAATACCTCATCAACACTCCTCATTACTCAAGTGCCAAATGAGTTCACTGCAGACTGGACCTATTCATTATTTCTTTTGATGGACAATTGAACTGTAACACAATTATCATGTAATCCTGGAAAGGCTTCGGATACTCTGGCTGACATCTGAAAAGAGGCCATTATTAATTACAGATCATAACCGTAAAGTTGTTGTCGGTCTTCTTTATTCTGCGAAACAAAAGATCTCACTGTGGCCTGTCTTTAATAGTTTACAGTCATTACAAGCATGTGTTTAAAATTTTGACCTTTAAGCTGAGCCGCTCAGGATAATGGGGATGAGGACCAAAGTGTTCATGACATGTATCCCAGTATTGTCCATGTTTTCTTGGCCAGACTCCAATCATCAGCTAAAATGATCAGGGCCAACTTAATTAATGAGAGGGTAAGGGTGTAAAAAACAGAGCCCTTGATAGATTTCGGAAGTATTTTGATGAAGTATAAACTCAGGGGTTCTGCTGAGCACCTTAATCAGCTATGAAAGCAAACACATCTATCAGACTTAATTAACTTAACACAATTTGGCTCCCTTTGAATCAAAAGACTGCCTGATTGATTTGCAATGCTTCAGTTACTCACAAACACTGTACACATCTGTGAGGAGCTACTTGCTGCAGCAGCTGAAGATGCATTGATTCAGTTTTTTGAAATATGTTCGACTCCGCAAGACAGCATGACTGTTGCAAAGCTACAAAGCGTAAATCTGTGCAAACTTTGACATTAACCCATTCAAAGTCTTTTCTGCAACATGCATGGTTTAATCGATGTTCTCTGACGATGTTCTCGGTGTCACAAACAAAGTAACATATATAGCAAAAGCAAAGCAAACTTGTTAATATTATTAAAAAATGGCTAAGAAGTGCCTCCAATCCTGAGCAGAGTCGTGACCCTGAGTCTCACATTTTCTTCACTTCTCACTGAATCTGGGCTACATGGGCAGCAGGGTGGAGTACACATACACAGAGAGCTGACCGACTGTATGATTTATACCTACTGACTGCCCCCAGCTGTTACAATTGCCAGAGCCAAGATTAAGCATGCATAGCTGAATTGGCCCATGAGACGAATTCAAACGTCCACAAAATGTGGACTGATAGGATTTTCATCAAAAATGACAGACAAAGATACTGAAACACGCAGTGCCAGATACGACATGTCTGTTGAAAATAGAACTTCTTTTAAACCCGAACACAAAATGTCTGTCTTTTAATGACCTGCATGGGAAAACGGCAACGTGAAAATGTTAATTGCTAATTTAAGCTGGCAGCAATAAAGTAGAACACCCCTTTCTCACCCTCTTGACTGGAACAGCCACTTTGGACAACTAAGGGAGCAAACCATTGCAAACTATCAGGTCCAGCAGCTTACACAAAAATATTTGTGTGAGTAATGAAGGCATTCAAGGGAAGTGCGTTTGTTTCAAAATATTGTTTCATGCCTTTAGTAAGAGACGGACAGAGCTGTCTGGCGCAAAGTGTGAAAGAAACACAATGAGTCATTGTGGAAGGGGAGGGGACCGAAAGAGCATGTCGGGAGTTCACAGAGAAGGGAAGCAATATTATTCTGAAGCGCCCACTCAGTCTACCAAATCTGCCATTGCACACTGACTGAGTCATGGGAACCACAGTGATAATTTGACACCTGTTGATCAAACAGGCCTGCGGACAGACTGCACACAGTGCTGCTGAGCAAAACGACTGTTTCTGGGCTGTAGAGAACTCACTTCCACAGCCAGGGTACTCGTCTGTAGTAATGTTATTTCAAAGTTTAAATGTGTTTTTGGTGGCACCCACCTAATTTTTAAGTGTTATCAAGGCTATTTCCGTTGTTTTGTGTTTTGGAAACACAGATGTCCTTCATTTACTTGGCCTACATTTAGATCTACCAGCACAATCCTACACCATGTTAACAATAGTGCAATCCCCAATACATAAATTCAAAACCTTTAACTAAAGATATGTTTTCATCTTGTTGTGATTAGTTTACAGTGTGCCCAATGACAGCCGAAGCAGGGATGTGGGAAAAATTTAAACAGAATAGGCCTACACATGCAGCCATGTTAGAGTATACTTATTGTGTTGTCAGGTCAAATTGCACTTTCCTTTTTGCACTGAACAGATTTCTCTGGAAAATTATTGTAAAGTTTTTCTTCATTTTTATGTTGTCAATTTTCTCACAAAGACTCTCCATCATCCAGGTCATGGTATTTCTCAGTGCTATACGAAGACAACTAGACTTTCTTGAGGCTCATGACGACGTTTCACCTCTCATCTGCAAGGCTTTCACAACTGAAGAAGCCTTCTGCATCAAGTCCAGCTGCCTTTTCTTAGCACTTAGAAATTCTCACAAAGTTGTTAAAATTAAAGGTTGGGCATCCACCAATTCAGTTTTTGGCCACTTGGGGGAAGCAGAAACAAGTAATGTACACAACACTGACATAATAATAATCACCTTTTCAGTCGATGTGGCGAACATGTGAGCAAACAGTTGCCTATAACATGTCCAGCGGATACAGCTCTGTTTTTGGTCTCTACCAAGAAAATATCTGGCTCTTTAGCTGCTATATGCTCAACTATATTTGCTAGCTACTGGCTAACTTTGCCTTATTGCTGTTTGATGCTGGTGTATAGGGAGATTTAGAGGGTATTTTGCTGAGAGTAGCTGCTACTGTGGCCAAATACAATGAGCACAGTAGAGCTCCATAGAACTGAGGGGAACTGCACAGTCAGGTGATAATTCTCTGTGAATTCATCACCGTGAGAAGCACCTTTGTATGTATGTGTATATGTGATCCTTTCTTATATTTCTCATATTAAGATATAATATTATAATATATGAATATTGATGACAGCAGCTTTAACGCTGGTTAACCATCATTTTAACACTGGGCTCCAAACTGGCTTGAAGGGTAATTGTAAAATATACTCCATATACATACATACATGCATATACAGCATGATTTATATTGACATTATTAATTCAGTAAGCCAACATGTTACATACTTTGCCAGCTGAATGGACTTGCAGGAAGCTGTTACTGGTTTGCAACTCAAAGAGAGCACTGTTTTGCCAGTGCACATGCACAAGTTTTCAGTCTCTTGCAGTAAAAGACAAGCAAAAGGTTGTTTCATCAGCTCAATACTCTATCCTAAATAAGTTACAGTTTATCAGAAGAAATATTTCACAGAAACATGTAAGGACAAGGTGTTACGGAGCAGTAAAATCTCACATATTAACCCTTTAATTTTGAGGAAAAATATGTGTGACTCAGAGGCAACCAGTTATATGGCCCGTGGTCATATGAAGGTACCATAACTAATCATTTTTAGGGAAATACTGGTTCTGGGAATATGTTGAATGTGCGTTTGTGTGTGTGTGTTTGGCTGGGTGAAGGGAGTTTTAACTTCTGCTTTTGATTTGAATGCCTCTGATAACATTTCATCTCCAGCGGGAACACAGTTTATCCGGCCTTCCGGAGCTCGATTTAATGGAAGCCTTGGGGCGATGACGGTGTTAGGGCGGCTCTGCTGTGGCCAACACGCGGACCTTAGATGAATCAGCAAAATCGTTTTCAAACAGCGCCTTCAAAAACTATGAGCTCTGAGCCACATCTTAAGCCTGTCTCAATACATATTTCCACTGTCTCACTACGTATGACTCCATGCAAATTATTCCAATATATGCGGGCCATACAACATTAAAACATGAAAGTCACAGCCAGAAACAAATCAGACAAAAATGTTGACTGGTGTAAAACACTGAGAAAACTTTATGGATTGTGAGCAGAGGTACAGAGTGCATTCAGCTACATCAACAATGAGCACTTTAAAATACAAATATTCTGGTATGTGGAGTTGTAAAAAGTCATTAGGCTATGATAAACCAAGTCCTGTGGCTGTATAAAAATAGCTACAGTAAGTCTATATTTGACATCAGGAAGAAAGAAAGTGTGAAGGCTGTTTTCTCACTAACCACCACATAGTTTTGACAAAGCCTTGTATTCACCCCAATGCAATGCCTCTTACTACTTAATGCAAAAACAACATTCAAACTGTCAAATGTATATACAGAAATCATACAAGAACCAATACGCTTTAAATAAGGTGACAAAACCTCAATTTGTATTTACAATAAATATGCTGATCATTTCACATCCTTACAAACCCCATTACATTCTAAACAAAACGTTACCCCTTGCCTAACATATTCAAAAATACAAATCATATTCATATAAGTTAAGCAAAGGGTTTGTTTGAGAAAAATACTGATCCCAAAATGTCCTCAAATGTCACTGAATCTACAAAGTCTCAACCCACAGACTCAGAGCTAGATACAGAGGCTCCAGCTCTACACTCCACATCAACATTTACCTTTTGTTGCATTTTGTTTGTTTTGCTTCCGACTTAATCCACACAATTTAATAATGTTTGAATTATGGCAGGTGGAGGCAGAACTATCTTCCCCTTTATGACCAATATAGTTGTCAACCACACTGCTATAGCCTGTGTTTTGAAACCCAATAATTAACAAATAAAAATATGTAATGATTAAAAAATGATGGACGAAGTAAAAATGAACTGATAAGCAATAATATTATAAATGAGAAATTCCACAATTATGACAGGAATGACGCAGGACATCCAAGTGCAACATGTATGACTGAACTATGTATGTCAACCATGTACTTATGGAGAGCATGAAAATAAAGGGTGGTTATTAGGGTGAACACAGGCCTTCAATCTGCGTGGGATTTAGGAAAGTCACCATCTCCCGGATGCCGTCTTCACAAATTGTGGTCTGAGGAGCTTTACTCAGATTTCCTCCCTCCTCTTTAAATTTTTTCCATGTATCTGAAAAATGAATTAATACAAATATATTCAAATAAGAATAATCATGTAAAAATATGTCTAAAAGTCTAATTAGTTCCCCAGAATCCAAACTCCAAATCCAAAATCCAAAAATGCACCATGAAATCATATTCAACAAACCTTCATCAAGTGTTGTAAGCATTGTGTAATTTTCTGGATGATCCATAATATCTTTTCTTTCAACGTCACCAATTTCCATTAATTGTAAAATACCTGTAGAAATTAAAAATTCAGATGACAATCAATAACTGGTGTGGCAATACTGTATATTTATCTCAAAGGAATACTTATAATACTCCATACTGTTATTTACTTTGTTGACGAGTTCAATGAGAAAACTGATACCGCTGTCATGTCTATACACTAAATATAAAGCTACGGTCGGGAGACAGGAGGTTAGCTTAGCATAGCATAAAGACTAGAAACACAGGCTAACAGCTAGCCTGGTTCTGTTAAATGGTAGTGAGATCCACCTCTAAAACTTGCTGACATATTACATCCCATTTGTATAAAGCTAACAAAGACAATTTGATGGCTAGCTGTTTTCCCATTTCCAGTCGTAATTCTAAGCTAAGCTAACTGGCCTCTGGTCCTAGCTTTGTATTACCTGGACAGATATAAGAGGTGCATCAATCTCCTCGTCTAACTCTCTGCAAGGAGGTGAACATGCATAGATTTTACCAAACTGTTCTTTTAACATAGTTCCCACCAGTTACAGTACCTTCTACAGTCTTCCATACTTGCACTTCAACTTCAGCAGTACTTTGTCTCTCAACAGCAATGATCCTGACTGTGTTGGGCGGGTCAACTCTCAAAGATGATTCTACTTTATACACCAAGACGTTATTTTTGTATCCAAAATAACACTGGGTCTGGTTACTTTCAGCTTTACTCTCTAGAGAGAAAAAACAGAGGGAAGTTGTATGGATGATGTATACAGCCGATCAACATCAAATCACTGTAAATGGTTCATTATGTTATGAGCCATGTCTGACTACCTGGACAAGTCTTGCAGCACTTTCCTGCTGGTTTCATAGGATGCTGGCATGGGTACTGGCTGGGACACGTGATGCGTTTGCAGTCCTGGAGGCCATCAGTACAAGTGCACAGGATACATTCCAGGACCTTCCCCAAAACTGGGTGCCACATGTCTCCATGCGAGTACGTCTTGCCATTGTATAAACACGCTGAGAGAAATGGAAAACATCTGAGTGTTGTGCTACATATGGAAACGATCGTAAAGTTGTGAGGAACATGTCCATAAAATCAAATACCTATAAAGCATCTCTCTGTTTTGACAAAGTCTCACCTCTTTGGTGTTTCCTCTGCAACAAAATCTTCACAGTGGTCTCTGAAGCCCCTTTGAGGTTAAGTTTACTGAGGCTCAGGCCTCTGGGAGAAGTCCTGACCCTGGGTGGAGTGGCACGGTCAGACCGCGCCTTCGTCGGCTCTCCAGAACACTGGTCGACTGAATGCCTCTTTTGTAAACAAAGATATAATGAAACACAGTTATCTCTCATCTATTCAGCTATTGACTTTACTTGGCTTCCCTTCCTTCTCTGAGTAATAGCTGAAGGAACATCATATGAAGTCCTAAATCAGAAAGTTTCATAGCCTGGCTCTAGATCATTGACTCACTGCCCACATCTCACATTTTTTCAGCAATTCAAATAGAGCAACACTGCAGTTCAGTCTAATTATCAGGCCAAATGGCCCGTGGATCTTGAGGGAAAGTCCTAATGATCACAGTAAAATGGATGTTTCAGCACTAATCTGAATAAAGTGTTGCCAAGTTGAACAAATTATCCTCACAATTCTCAAGGGAAAATGATTGATTTGCTTGTCCCCTTGCACAGGGAGGTCAAAGGTCAGGGTCAGCTACAGAGCAGCACCCCTGAAGATTGCAGTGATCTGCGTCACATTCAAGTCCTGTAGTTACAGTGCAGTGACTCGGCTGATAACACCACTTTGCTACCTTCCACTACATTTAAATAAGTTTCTAAAGACAGGCAAATTTCATGTGAAATGAATGTCTTAGAAAACAGCAAGGACATACAACGCCTCTGTTCAGTTGCAGGTTTCCATCTTCAGTTGATGAGGACCCACTGGTGACATGATCTAAGGGGGAAAAAAACAAAACCAGGTAAAGGGAAATTTTATGTGAATATGAATGAATATAATTGCATTTACATTAGGTCTGAGCTATTATTAAACATTATTGTATGTTAACATTTAATGGCATTGTATCGATCATATTGTGATGTTTTACAAAAGTACAAGCACGTTGTAATAAAAAAGCAAACAGCTTTTAACATATGAGGATATTTTATCTGATTTATTGTATTTATAAAAATCATTACATTGAACATTAAATTGATCATTTTAAATGTAATGTTATATCTATTTGATATTTTGATATTTATCAACATCAGAAAATCTTTCTTATTAATCAGCCGCATGCTCAGCCCCTGATCTAAATTCCTTAAAAAAACATCTTATTCCAGGTTGGAAACAGAGTAAAGACATTTTCTCTGCTTGGAGCTCGAAGTTTAACTACCTTTACACACCAAACAGCAGGTATCTGGAACTGAAACTGGTGAGGAACAGGTGAATGGTTGGCATGTTTTCAGAGCGCAGAAGATGTTTCCATTCTGAGAAGAGAAAGGGAGGGAAATTTTCTTATTTGTTAAATTTCCAAGTATGTGCTCCAGAGGGTGAGGCTTAAAGTACTCCAATGCTTCTGCAGGCCTCTCTAGACCTGAATATGTATTTATATGGACTCATATTTACAATATATGACTTGAATAATAGCAACTAAGTCCAAACAACATAATCACAGCATCTTCTGAGATCTAACGTTCTTGACGAACATCAGCAAAAACATAATGAGACTTTACATTTATTTGGCTTCTGTCCAGAGCAAATTACATTTTCTTTCTCCACATGTAGACACGCTCAGAGAGCAGAGTCGCTATACAAGGTGCTGCCACTGAAAACAATTAAGGGCTAAAGGACATTCAAACCAGCAACCCAATGAATAATGGACCTCCTGCTCTTCTACCTGAGGCACGTCAGAGCATCTTGAGGCATGTTTTGAAAAACTGAAGATTGCAGAGTAATCCATTTTAAAAACTGCAGTAAGTCATAATCCCACTGTTTTTTCTGTGATATAAAGAAAACATATATCATAGCAATAAGCAAGACTGTGAGCAAGTTGCATTGAAATCAAGGCCTGAACAGCTCTAACAGTGAGAATGCAGCAAGTTACTACTGACTAAGAGATGAGTGAAAGACATGTATTAAGATAAACATGATTTGTACTGTTCTAAAATGTACACTGGGCTCATTTTGCTAAGTTTATTGTTATGCGTTGTCTCCTTGGAGACTTGGAAACATCTGTTAACGAACACCACTTAACAACTCGTAAAATTAACTTCTCGCATCATGACAGCTCCAGGGTAATTTCAAATTTGGCTCCGCTTCTGCTCTCGTCTCTGATATCTGCCTTTTGTTTTCTAAATGAAAACTTTCATCCAATCTCCCGAGCCGATCACAAACAAGCTAAGCCAACACACAAACCGAAGCAAGATGCTTTCACTTTGACTGCGTACCATTAGCAGCAGTAAGTTAGTGGGCAGAGATACTCTTCATGCATATGCAGCAACATTATGCTTGTTAGAAAGACACTGTGTTGTGTTCTGCTGATTGTTTCATTATTTTGTCTCTCATTTTAAGCTGTGATGATAGTGCTTCAATGACTTGTTTAAGAGGAAAAGAACAGTTCCAAAATCAAAGGACTGTGAGGAATTAATGAATATTCAGTGGCAAGGACTGAGAATTTGTCATGTTTTTTAAGATTAAAATACATCTACATCTACATCTCACTTGCATTTTTATTGTAGTGTCTATAAAGTACACAATAAATTTACTTTGAAAACAAATCTCACCACATGTAGTGCTAAAATTGTAGACCTTAAATGTCTTATATACTGTATACATTTGGGATCTGATATGCTTTCACCAGAACGATAAAAACACAACCTGACTGAAAAACAAAAGCATTAAATGATCAGCAACTTACAGAGCATGTGCACATGACACACTGATTGCTCTGCTTGGACGGGAAGAGGTCGTGCTTAGTGAAGGTCTCCCCTGGCTGATAAACACTTCCATTATACCTGCAGGATTTCACTGAAGCTCTCAGCCCTGCGGGGATCCTGGGCTCATCTGAGGAGGGCACATCACACAGGACAGGAGGCTTTGAAGCCACAACCAGAATCGATTCTCTCTTTCAATAACAACAACAACAACAAAAAAGCTCAGAGCTGATGATGGTGTTTTAAAAGAAAGTCACTCTACCTGTGCATCTTGGACAACACTGCTGGGGCTCGGCCACTGGGTTTTCACACGGCAGAGCGGGGCACTTGATTGTGTTACATTTCACATGGCCTGTCTAGGAGAGAGCAATATAAGAGTTTTACAGGCAGGGGCCACCTTTAAAATCCCCAGCCACTATGTCAGCAACTCAGAGCAGAGACTGTGGAGCAATTTTAGTGAAACATTCCTTTAGATGTTTGCTCTGGAGTGATGCAAAAATATTAAAAGTTACCTCTGTGCAGACACAGCGCATGCAGAACATAAATCCAAAGGGCTCCAGATAGGGATGCCAGCTGTCTCCTGGGCTGTAAGTCTTGTCTTTGAAAGTACACACAACCCCGGAACCTGGGTGTCAAAAATGAGAGAGATGAGCTATTGTGAAAACGCATATGTCGCAGATGAACTAAACGGCTAAAACACAATATGTAAACTACTATTAATAGGTGTCAAAAACATTCTGTCAAAGCGACAATCAGCTCCAAGTAATGAAAACTAGAGAAAACGTGGGAAACTACTGATCCCACTTCAGCTCATAACTATTCAAACAGAAGTCATGGCATAACTTTGAATGGCAGAATAGTGACAGGATAAGTTTTGTTTAGAGCAACACAGGATGTTAATCTAAAAATATGAGTTCACTTCTGGCAAATTCTGACAAAGCTTTTCCATACTTGAGTCTCATCTTCACGCTTTTCCTTATTTCAAAGCCTCACACGTTTGATCAGGACAGAATAAAATCATCAACGGGATCTGCTCTTACCTTTCTGGGCTTTTAGCTCCGCATCTGCAAACCAAATGATGAGAAGGAACAAAAGCATGGACTTCATTTTTTTACATGTGCGTGACTGAGTCTTCAACGCGCAATAAATATGTTTCTGCGGGACAGAAACTGCAGGACAGTGTGAAGCAGGGATGAGTGGAAAAAAAACGAACATTTTTTTTCTTGGTTGATCTATGGCGCCTCCTTCAGGCTAGAAACTTCATATCACCTCAAAACCAGAGGGATGACAGAGTGATCGCTTAACCTTAACATAGATAATAATGTGATCAAATAAAACCCACATCCACATTAACCTACATAATATAACATTTTGCCTATTGGTTCACTCGAAAGAGAAGACTGGCTGTCAGATATATTAATATGTAAGTGTGTATAGCTTACAGTCATTATGCTATCTCCAATTACATTTAGTTATAGTGAAGTTACTGTTGAATAATGCTTATTCAGCTCTGTGGTTGTGTTTGAAGGTGTGTCTTCTTGATGTTGTTGTATTGGATTAACTCATATTGTAAGGTGCTTTTGTTATGATTCCTGCCCTTTGTAGTGGGGTACAGCAAAATCAGTCAAAAACCATGGCGAGCTCAGATGCTATGAGATTTAGTTAAGCAGAAATGAAGGCAACATGCAGGCAAAGGTCTAATACTGTTCTCCATTTATTGACACACATGGGGGGATAAAACAGTGCAACCGTCTTAAAATAGACATCAAGATGCCAAGAAACTCTTGAAAACTTGACAAAAAATAGACATAGAATAAAACTTAGTGACCCATATCCCAGCGAGGAGTCTGGCAGTCCTGCTCCCTACTACGACGCCCATTGCCAACCACCGCATTGGATTAACAATAAAGCATTTAATCAGGAGCAAACGATTTAATTCACAGTCAGTGCAGATGTACAGAAACAAAGAAAATCTCAAGACGTAATCACAGATTACTAAACAAAATCCACATAACAGTATTTTCTAAAATGGGGTTCCTCTTATGATGGAGGGAATGGCATGCTTCCAAAAAAAATCAACAAACTGAACCAAAAGCTGGTCAATAGACGGCACTGCTGTTTCCTTTTTCAAAAACTGCTCTGGATATTTTGGAACACTGCCAGTGGGACTTTTAAAGCCATGCTTTGCTTAAAACCTTGTTTTCAAAATGTCTTTCGACCCGGCCAAAGCCCAAAACTGTATTTATTTTTAATGGTAAAAATGTCACTTGAGACTATAAATGCACATCTGCATTAAAAATGTTAATGACAGCCAAAAAAGTGACCTTTAATATGATGTACGAAGATGTCAGGTGTTTTTACGTAGCTGAACACTGAGACACTTTATTTTTGAAATCATTAAAAGTTTCTCATACTGTATAGGGACCAGTCGTGTGTGTGAGAAACGTCAAACATGTATAGTAATCCACCTCCTGGATCAGACACACCTGAGCATGAGGATTTCACGATTTCAGCACAGACTTGATCAAACAGTGGCATACGTACTTGATTCAATGCCTGTCATATACGTTAAACTCTTAAATGTCTTAAGTAACTCTTAAATGTCTTAAGTAAAGGATATTGCATTACAGAATGAATTAAGAGTGTCCAAACAGATACTAATGCACTCATACACGCACACACACACACACACACACACAAAACAGTAGACAGAAACAGTGGAGACTCAAGAGCTGCTGCTGTGCGCCCCTGTGTCGTCCTCGCGCTTCTGCCGTTTCTTCGCTCTGATTTCGTTCATGGCTTCCTCTATGGAGCGAGTGTCCCTCTTGTTGGCCACTGGCACTGAGAGAGAAAATTACAAACATAACGAGTAAATAAAGAGGGCTCTTTAGAACTGCATGTGGCAAAGCAATACAGCGTTTCTATGAAAAGGATAAGTGCAACAACATTTACTCACCGCAGCCATAAGCCCTGTTGGCCTCTAGTGTGTGCGCCGCATCTTTGGCAGCTGATGTGCCAATCAGGTGACTGTACTTGTCTCTGTAGTTGGAGTTGGGAGCTTCTGACTTCTTTGTCTGACTGGATTCTTCTTCTTCCAATGCAGCCTGCTCCTGCAGCAACAAGGGAAGGCAAAGTCAGAGACAAAAAGAGGAAGAACAAAGAAGTCTCCCTCCTATTACTCCTACACTGTCAGATATCATCAAGCTGCAGTGACAAATTTTGGAATTAACTGGTAATGAAACTTCGGAATATAAATTTAGATATACGTGCTTCCCCTCAGCCTGCTTCACCTGCTTCTACTATCTATAACCAAACAAGACAATTTCAAATCAAAGCAGTCTTCTTTATGCTCCATTGAGGTAATAATCTATGAAGAAACCTGTGCCTCTTTTATGATACTGTACAAAATGGCAGCTCTATAGAGAAGTGCTTTCACTTTCGTTCTGAGAAATCTAAATATATTTTAATCTGCTGGTGATTTTATTAAATAGCTCAAATGTGTCTTCCTACAAACTACAATGTACATGACGAGATGTTCGTGGTGTGACATAAATACTGCATGATGTTTATTTGTCTACATTCAGCTACTTACACTCACAGCCAGGGTTACAAGGTGCTGAGCCAATTGCTGTACAATACTGTCACCTGGGCACACCTGAATATCTGAGTAGACACAAAGAAAGAGCATCCAGTCTTACTTTTAGTCTTCGCCGTTGCTCTGCCAGCTGAGGATCCCACTCCTCTCCTTTGCGATAGGCTTCCAGCTCCTCATCTGATGGTGCAAACTCCTGCCACAGCACAAGGTGGAAAACAGACACATCACTCCACACTGCTTTTCTCATAAATCAAGCCTAACAAGCTGGCATTTTAATATATCAAACACTGGATTAGAGAGTATTCAGACCTTCTTGAAAAGCATAACGTAACGGCTCTCTTCATCCTCCCCGAAAGAAAAAGAAGTCAGACCAGCCACTTCTGCAACATCGTGCCTATAAGACAGGAAGAAATATAAACAGCTGTGAACATTCTCTTGCACAAAGGGGCTCATTTTAATTATATCAAGCAAAGTTTACTTACAATATACTCCTTTCAATCTTCCCCATAGGGTTGTATTTTCGTTTCTGTTGCGAACTGTCTTGGATGAAATCTGACACCTCTTTCTCCATCTAAACAGGAGATGAAGGAATCCAAAGTCTGTGTAGTTTTGTATGTGATGCACACCAGCAGTGGTGAATGGAGGCCAGAGGAGCTCTGTGCCAGAACTAAATTCACTGTGTATTTGATATGACTCTTAGGCTCTTACCTTTTTCCTGAACTCTGCTTTCTTTCTTTTCTCCTCTTCCTCCATCTTCTTGAGTCTTGCTGCTTGCTCTTTAAAGAGGAGAAGTTAAAGTTTTCATGGGGTTTGTTTGTGTCCGACACCATTAAAAGTTTCCACTGTAAACACAGATCATGCAGTCTTAACAGCCACAACCGGCTGACTTGTATTTTTTACAGACTTAAGTCACAGAAATCAGGAGACAGACTTCCTGTAATCCCAAAACCACATTTCCAGATCATTCAGGGCTGGAGTTCAGAGTGACTCAAATCCTATTATTTGTTGCATGTGTCTATTAGGAAAGAGGCCTCTGATGTTTTATTAGTGGGCATACTCAAAACAGTTACTGAAACAGATTTGGCCACTTTTTTTTAATCACAGCCATCTCGTGGCTGTGTCAGTTCACAACTGAAATGTAGAGCTGTTTATTTGTAGCAACAATCCACTCAGCCTGGCTACAGTGTTTCAGTTTCGAGCTTGACTGCTAAAGACTTCAGAGTCGCAACTAGAAAATAGTTTTCAAGATATACAAACTGCTATTACCGTCTCATTGTCCAAATTTTGTATGAATAGTAGTTATGGGTTACTGCAATTTTGATTATACTACATATGAAAATGGAACCGAATGGAAAAAGTAGCTGCTCACTCTGAACGGAAATGTTCGGTAACATGTGAACGCAATAAAGGTTTACCATCTGACTGAATGAACAAAGCTATGAATTATGTACACATTTTATTTTTATTACATATATCCACTGTTACTTACTGAGGGACCTAATGGCCAATATAATTGTTTCTGAAAAGTCTATGTAGCGAATTAATTGGCAAAGAGAAAATGTACCTACAAGTTATCAAGACTGGGAATGCTAAGGGGTCAAAAGAAAACTGACTGCCAAAGGGCAGAGCACTGAGAAGGCTCAGCAGTAACTTCTCCTCTAAGTTAACATCCAGGAGGAGGCTGCCACAGTTAAACTGGCGCAGGTTGTTGACAGAGTGTTTTTGGCAGGTTTGTGTTACAGTAACAGCAGCTGCCTGTGGTCAAGACTCTGCCCTCTGGGTCAGCGGCAGTCTGCAGGACATGCGGGGCTGCATGATTAGCTGAGGCGGTGCTAAATCCGGACCCAGCAGAGCTTACTTGAAAGCTCAACGAGCCAATGGCAGCGCCAGAAGGGCTCTCTTCGTCTGTCCTTCTAATTTTTACATACCCCTGAGTCCCACACCATAGCCATCTCAAGTTTCAAACTAACGCAGAATGAGTCGTTATTAAGGCAATACACAATGTACCTCGAGCCTTTCGTCGGCTTTCCTGGTCGCCGACAGTTGGAGGCTTTTCCATCGAGTTTAAGATTGAACCTAGGAGGTCCGCCATCTTGGAATGATAGGGCAGACGGTCCAGACTGCTGTTGTTGGCTGCAGCTGTATGGGTTGCGCAGGCGCAGTTGAGCATAATTTTCTTCGCTGCGTGTAAAACCGGCGAACTAGACAGATATCGCCACCCTTTGTGCTACATAGTTACACGACCATGTTGTCCTGTATACACGTGTATATAATGTTATGTTATATTATATTTTCCTTTATGAATTAAGTTACGTAATAAAATCATACAGTCCTGTCTGTCCCTAGCCACCCTTTATTAGCCAGAGCTGATTAGAGGGAGGCATTTGCTAGAAAGTCTCTTTACTCTCTTGTTTGTTACCTGCTTCATTGTTTTTGTGATTTTTGTGAAGTGGCTGCTGTAATTGTTGGACACTTCTCATCCTTCTTTGAGTCCAAATGATCAGGTTTCAACCACAAAATTGTAATACACTTAATAGAACTATTATACACTTAACCCCCAATAGGATTTATAGTAAGTCTATTTTAACCAGTACCTCAAAGCCATCTGGAAGTACATCTGCTATGTTTGGAGCTTCAGGAATAGCGGAGGACTTCAAATCAGGGCATCCAGTACATTCTACCAAATTTCTTAACTTTATATATGACTAGAGACTACAAAACTCATTCTGGTGTTGTCAGATTTTGGGGCCTCAGATGGTAGGGTGGCTTTTTGCATTATTACAACTGCACTGTGTGATTCAAACTGACCAGAAGGGTGTACTTCTCAGCATAAAATTTTAACCAGAGAAAGCATGAATCAACATTCTGTACATCAGTCATAGGCAAGAAAACAATTTAAACTCCAATTTTTTCTTTTAAAAAAAATTTATTCATTGTATTTTATTTTATTTATTTATTTATTTTTACAATTTGTCAATAAATAAATAAAAATAAACATAAAATGGGAGGTGGGCAGCCATGGCATTTGAAGTAGGAGACAAGTGCTTGAGGAAAAGTGCTTTTTAATTTGGCCAGTTACTGAGTGCTGTGTACCTTATGTTGTAATGCTGCTAAGCTCCTTGTGCCCAGTTGTTTTCTGGTCTTCCTGGACCAAAGGTGGAAAAAAAGACAGGGCTCAAAAAACATTCTGATAAACAACAGATAAGATCATGATTTGTTTCTTTAAGGTGTTTTTTCTATACATATACGTGTGTGTGTGTTGGAGAGAATCAACAAGCAAGCAAACATCTTTACATAAGCACTAGGGGGCATGGTACACAAGTACAAGTCTACGTGCCTGTGCCTTGTGTTGTTTTTTGTTTTGTTAACAATCCTCCCCTGCGTCACTGGAGCAGTGTGTTTTGTGCAGTTTGATTGTGGTTTCACAGCATCAGCAATAACTCATGAACTACTGGCATATTCAGATGTGGGCAGAGTAGTGGATGAACACAGGGCAGCCCTGTAAACACAGTAGGACAGAATTGTATTGCCCACTGTGTCTAAAACAAACAGATTAGTTAGTACTTCACCTGTAATTATAACTTTTGGAGTCCTTTGTGGTCAATGTTTATTCCTCTGTCCAGCCATAGGTGTGTATGTAAGTACAATACCAAAGAACTGTCCCTTTTTCATTTAGATGTTTGTGTTGGTGAACAGTGCAGAGTATTTCTGTCTCTAAATAATAGAGCAAGTTAAATAATAAAGAATTGTCTTGCATATTGACAGAAAATTACAGTATTGTTCTTGGTAAAATCCCTAAAAGCAATCCCAAATTCTCAAGAAGCTGCAGCTGTTGACTAAGCTGAGTAAGCTGATAGTCCTGACCTTCAGCCCTCAGACTCCCATCATTCAGTGATACTTTGTTATTGTGATTTGGACAGAGCATGACGGACTCCTCCCCCGTGGTTGAAATGCTGTATAAATGCAGCATCAGCCTGTCAACAGCAGCGTCTGAAAGCTTATTGGTACCCAAACATGAAGGGACTGAGCTTGGTTCTCCTTGTGCTTCTCCTGATGCTCGCAGTCGGGGAGGGTAAGCAATGGACACACCCGTTTTCTTATTGTGTGAGATCAAAATGAAGCAAATCATGGCAATAATGGCAAAGTGCTCATTGTGTGGCTCTGAGGACTAGTAAAACAAATTATGAAATCACAAAATGACAGTCTTTTTAACCACTAACAAAAAAATTTGGTAACGTATATTTAATATTAAAGGATTTCTTGTGCTTATAGTTTCTGAAAAGGTCATTGAGTTAAGTCAGAATATGTGATTCTTTTCTAATTATCTACAGGCAATGATCCAGAAATGCAGTACTGGACATGTGGGTATAGAGGACTCTGCAGACGGTTCTGCTATGCTCAGGAGTACATCGTCGGTCATCACGGTTGTCCTCGAAGATACAGGTAGTCCTTCTAAGATCATAATGTAGAACTGCCCACAACTTTGTAATATTTGTACTTGTACTACAAACACAACTCTGTATGAGTTTCAGCAGAACAAAAACATTAATTCTAAAGAAGGAAAAGATTACTTAGGTTGTACTGTGCTCATTTTCAGGTGCTGTGCTATGAGGTCTTAGCACCTGCCATCTAATGATGCCGGCAAGATGTCCCAGCCAGAGGGCTGACATCTTCAGTCCAGGCAGCTGAGATCCTGGTAACTCACTAAATATTCCTCTGGATGAACGAATCTGACAACTTGACTCTCAGCCAGTCCCTCTTGAACTCCTAACATGCTGTGGGATCTGATGATGAGTGCTTTTGAAGTGGACTCCATATAGTTAGACCAAACTTGTTTTCAGCTGTTAGGTGTGTCCCTGCAGTTATATTGTTCATATTGTTGCCTGAAATGTGCTGTGACTGATCCTGTACTTCACATTTAATGATGTATCATTATCAAGCCTTTGTGAATAGTTGGTTCTTCTCTCTGAAATGCAGTGTTGCCAATAAATACATGAAAATAAATTCTATTTGGTTTGTTGCTTTTTAGTAAGGATGATCATCACTATCAGCTTGAATTACATTGCCCCAAATATAATGCAACGTAACACATTTGCTTTACATCTGAAAAACATCTAAAGTGTAGTGTCCATATGCAGCTCATTACCCACTTGGCTTGACCTTGGGGAAATAACAGCATGGAAAGCAGTCTGAGTTGAGTCTGGCATGTGTTCGCTCAGCGCTGTACTGACAGGAGACAATGATGGTCAAGTGACTGACCTAAATAGCTGTGATGGAATAGAGCTTTTGTGAATGAAGTGTTATGTCTCTTGTCTGTGTTTATGTTATCTCACCATTCTGTCTGTCTGGACAACATTGTCTGGAACAGACGGACAACGTCACGATGCACCAGTCACGATTGCAAAGCAAATTCATTGTCATATTGTCGGTCCATCTCAGATCATCGTAGGGTCAAATGTCTTTGAGGCTACACCGTTACAGAACGACAAAAAGCCTGCCATTATAAATTATAAAATACTGACATCTAGTAACCAGTTAACCATATGATTCAAACATTTTATTAACTATCTGGTGACTGGATGTTGCACCAGAGTCAGGATTTGAAGATGGTTGATGACTGGCCTGGACTAGTAGGTGTTAAAAGGCATGGATGCTATTTGTAAACAGGAGCCACTGCATTGTGCCCTGCATTGTCATCTGGGTTGAATCTTTGTACTATTCAGACAGTGCAGCGTGACCAAACTACAAAGGGGTAAACCCCCGCAAACCTGTTTACATGAGGCTGTCTGTCTTCACAAAGCTGACAGCAACAGCTTAAAACAGAAAAATATTACAGGATGGATGTATTTTTGAACTGTGACTGTATAGACTGGTGTCACTGTAGGGAAATCAGGATTTGAAGATGCTGAAGACAAATTAATCACATAGACATACAGTAGCCTAATGCTAGAGGAAAACTATTACCTTTAACATTGCAGCCTGAGTCATTTGAGCCCTGGTTAGGGGGCTTTCTTGTGCAGTTCCTCAAACCTGATTGACTCATTAAAAATAAAATAGTGACTTTAATTATAAATTAAACAATTAGAGAGGAATTCACAGAACTGACACTTGATTTTAACAATGCACATTTCATTGGTGGCTTTTTTGAACATAGCATCATCATGAAATGTGTAAAAGCATCAAGGATGATTCAAAAACACTCTGTGACTTGTCTCCATAATATCCAGTGCAGTGAGTTTACACCTTAAACATACAATCTGAACATTTACCAGTATAATCCAATCATGAATCCTTGCCACTGTCACCTAGTGCTTGCTCATGGTGGGAATTGTTGGATCTCTCTGTAGAAATGGTTCTAAGACTAAATTGATTTGTATTGACAGTGAGTGAATAAAATAAAATGGCCTCACTAGATGGCAGTGTGTAAACTTTATAGCCTGAACAAAAAAAACCCTCTTCCAGTAATGTTACTGTACTCCTCTAACAAAGTGGTAGTGGTAATTTTCACTCATGATGTTAATGTTGAGTGAAAACAACCAATATTTGCTCAGGTCAGATGTTTTGTGCCACTCTGGATAACATTTTCTTAAATCTCTGGCTCCATCCATCAGTCCCTCAGCCCTGACCAGTCTCACACACCCTGCGCTCTCTGGATGCTGACACTGCTGTGCTTCACTAGAGGGATTATCCAGGTGATGAGCAAAACCTGACTTTCATTTGAAGCAGTCCTCGACATTTAACTTCTGTGGAATCCTGCTCTTGGGGCCCATTAAATACTATTATACAACCTTTCAGTAGAATATAATATCAGCCTTTTTACTTTTATAGCTGTACAGGCCTGATGGATGGAGCACTGCAGGCAGGGCTGTCCTTCTGGCAAGGTCGCCTGAGGAGGATCTCTAAAGCTCTGTCAGAATGGACTTTTGGGTCCTTTGTCACCTTAAGGTATAGGAAATGTCTCTACACCCTGTCTGTTTGTCACTATAGTTGTCTAAGCTTGTCTCCTTTACACTTCAGGGTTTGTTTTTTTGCTACAGTGCAAATCTTGAACTGTCATCTTTCACACAATTTGCTGACGGACAGTGAATTTGAAGAGACACTGAAAGGACGGCACAATATGCCTCCAAGGTTGATTTAGAGCATTGCTGCTTAAGATTTGAATTCATGCACATGAGATTCTGTAAAATGACTGCAGACAGTGCGTAGACACTGGCTAAATGAATACCATATTTGAAAACAGACTATTTCAGCCACAAGGAGAAAAGCATAAGAAATGAAGATGAATGAACACTTAATGATGGCCATTACACAGCAGAGGTAACACCTGTTCATAATTATGCAACCCACTGAATAGTCCTGTAATAGACACCATCATTGGGTTTGGTCCTTTGTCCCCCCACTCTGTTCCAAACACCTGGAACTTTGGACTGTAGACCTTTGTCTTTGATAATCATATATGCTTTTGTAGAAGGACATAACCTGCACAAAATAAATTTCCCTTTATACAGCAGCAGCCAGGACACATAAACTGAACACAGGACTATAATTTCCACATACCTTAAAAAATCTCTCCTGGTGACATCATTCAACCTTGACCTGTTTCCATATGAAGGGGATGGATTTAACTTACCTCTATCTTCAAAGTAGGTTACTAACCTCTTTACAGAAGTTGTGATGAAAAGAACAGTTACGGGCAGACCACAACCTTTGCTTACTACTTGTTGTTTATCAGAGCAGCTTTTGAACACATGTGAAAAGTAGCAAAATGTGAAAAAGCTGGCATGACTAATAAGATGGCAGCCAAACAACCCACATAGCAGATTGGTTTACTATGAATCCAAAAATTAAACTGAGGCAGAGTAGTCCATATCTTAATGTCTGGGCTGTATAAGCAAATACTGAGCCACCAAATCTGGAACCTCTTTTAATCAATTAAAATGTTAAACACAGAGAAACATTCAGATATATCTTGTTGTTCAGAGGCATGAAACTTAAAAGCTTCCCTGACAAGAGGGCGCATTTTATTCCAACAGTTTTTTGTTTTTTTTTTTTGCATAAAACTGATTCTCTGAAAGTTAAGGTACATGTAAAACACCAACTTTAACTGCAAAAAAATGTACTAAACTAGTTTAATTCCCTCAAGTCATATCAGTGCAAATTCAACACGAAGAGGTGAATTTTAGTGCCATTAAAAAAAAATCATACACCCCTTGAATTTATGCATTTGTTGTGCTCCAAAGAGATAAACATATTGTTTTTCTTCAAGACATCCAGTTTAAGCTATTTCATTACAGTTTTATGTACTTTCATGGTACAAAACATCTAATAAATGAGAAGCTGGTGCACAAATGTAAGTACGACCGTAGTTCTATCAGGGCTTTATTGTGTGTCTGACAAATATTTGATCAACATTTAATTGCGAATGCTGCTCAAATCTTATAATCAGGTTGTTTGAAACATTAGTTACCACTGAAAATTTTAATTGCCCTGCTGTTTTAAAAATGATTTCTGATTTTAGGGTACAGGAGGAGTTAAAATTTTGAAAATGTAAGCATAGTGTTGAATGTGAGGTTTACTCTCTGTGGTAGCCACAGGTCTGTTGAAGCGGGATTACTAAATTACCTGCGTATACAAAACTCACAGCAGCTCTAAGAAAACAGCTCTGCTGTAATTCACTAAATAATTTCTTGGAATGGGTTCCAGTCTTCAAGTTGCAAATACAAAACATGTTAATACATAACAATAAATTTTAAAAATAATTAAAAATACAATTGGATGTGCTTTCATCGCAATTTATCTTGTCATATTTACCCCTTATTTTCTTTGCAACATGAAAACCTGGACCCTAAAGCTTTCACATTCAAAACTACACACCTTTTCTTAACTTTAGTCCATCCTACACTTGACTTAAGATGAATTCAATTCTGCTAAAAGGGCAGAGTTGCTATTTCAAAGAGCAAATATTGCACAAAATTGTACTGTAAACTATAACCTGAATATGAGATCTGACCATCATAGGTTTTAAAATAGTACTATTTCTCACTGGCATTGCACCCTGTTGATACACAGGGTGTTACATTTCTTACACCCTATTTCTTGTGGAATTTAATTTCATTTAGGACTTAGCACAACTTTGTGCAGAACCTCAAGGGAAGTACCAAAAGTGTATACAGCACTGTATATGACAACATGTAATTTCACATCTCCAGTAAAGACATGCTTTAGCTTGAATACCTGGACTTACAGGTCAGGCCTATTGGGTTAAACTGTAAGATATACGGCTGCTGAGACAGTAAGGTGCAATCTTTAACATTGGTGGCAAAACACAAATTAGCTTTAAACAGTTCATTTTTTTTACAAATAAAATGCTTATTATGTGACCTGCAAAAACAGAAAACCCTTGTTAATAATGCAAAAACCAAAAAATGCCCTTGAAATTACAGCAGTGGGCTGATCTAAGCCTGAGAATCCGATTGTCTTAGCTTAGGAGAAAGGTTTGGTGCCCTGTGTCTGTTGGGCCAAGTGAGGCTGAGACCAATTCACTTCTAATTCAAAATGTTACCTGAAGCTTCATTTTGCAGGTTAATCAATGTTTCATGACGTGTTATAAAAAGTCTGGTGGAAAAAGTATGCAAATTGTTCTCAGTTTTAAAGAATTTTAAAATGTCTACAACATGTCAAATGAAGTGAAATGAGAGTGCGTTAACACAAACACTCCTTTCAAACAGTTTATAAAAAAAATAAAGAGCTAATCTAACAATCCATGTGCCTGCCAGGACAGAACAAAGCAAACACATCAGAGCTTTGCAATGTACATATTCATTTGTTGTTACAGAGCTGAATTAGCTATCTGTTTTAGGACGAACACTCTGACCTGTGACGTGCTCGCAAATTGGCAGCAAACATTTGAGAAACAAGACAAAAACAAATCCACTGGAAAATGACAAAAGCAGTTATGAACTTAATATTGACAACAGTGAAACAAAAGTTGCAAACTTATTTACATTGATCACGTACTAAAACAGAAACATACGTTATCCATCATCTCATACCCTTGAGTGCCAAATGCTGTCACAAAAAAAAGAGGAACATTTTCTGTCCCAGGTCATAGATGAGTGGCGCTCAGTGCACACCAATAAAAGATACAATCACAAAGACTGACTACCTGTAACTCATAGCTGTCCTCATTAGGCCAAAGACTAAGATGATGATGGTATATTTTGTCAAATTCAAGAGCAAAAGACCCATAAAATATTTTGGCAGCGCTTCAATACAAACAGCATATTAATATTCAAATTTGATAAAAAGTCATATGGATATAATCCAGTCCTTTTAGTAACAATTGGTTTTCTACAAATGTAAATTTTTGTTCACACAGACGTTGATTGTAACTCAGGAGCTACAAAAGCACCAGAGTACTTGAAGTGATTCTCATGCTGTTTGAATTAATGCCTGTCCAGTCGTGATGATCAGATCACGCAAATGTGCCAGAGTTACACAGCACTGCAAACGCTGCAGCGTCATAGGCCTCTGCTTTCAGTTTTACACAATTATATTCTCAGTCAGCACCTCATGAAGGACACTGTAAACAACACATAAAAAGGTAGAGCTATGGCTTAACTGTCATTAAGAAAAGAAATAAATCACTGCATGCTACAGATCTACTTTGCAAAATAGTCCTTGTGTTCTCTGTGCTGAATTATCTTGAGCTGACCCCAACACCTGTGTCTCATCACAGCTCAAATGTGCCCCCTACCATTAGGATGGAGCATCAAAAAAAGGCTTGAAGAACCCATGAAGTGAACTGTTGCTTCTGAAATGGTAAAAGTTTGCAGTCAAAACAGCCAATTATTTTTTTTTTTTTTACTGTAAAAGCTGATTTTTCAACCTGCACTTGGGGATTTAATATTTTAGGTGCCAGATGCCAGAGATGTATGCAGGTAATAGAAGGCCTTGTGGAACTATATGCTGTCTCTATGTGAAATGATAGAATCTAATATTTGATGCTGAGAAAGGGAAAAAAGACAACACTTTGACAACATCGACTGGGTTGACATTCAGCATTTCACAGGATGTTTTGGCTGAGTGCACCTTCCTCGTTGTGCATCATTAACTTTATCAGTCAGACAAACCACTTTTCACAGGTCTTCAGCTTGTGCAATTTAGAAGCTTTTGGTTTTGTCCATTTCAAAATGTGGGGATACATTTTGGCAGCTCTGTAACGGATTTTAAAGTTCATTCAGCTCTTAGGCCCATTTTGCAAAATAATGACAAAACAAACTACATACTAAGGTTGGGAGACAGGGCAAACACATCACCTATTAGTGATACACTGACTCTATGGCTGATGGACTTTGGCTGTTTTAAAAATCACCCAAATATATGCATTTATATGTCCACTGCAACAGGATTCAAGGCTTCAAACATAATGCAACTAATTAAGAACCAAGAGAACACTGTCTATGCCATCAGTAGTTGCAATGGAGCTGGCAATATGGGGTTTCATTTACCAACAGCCTGCATGATATCCTTCACCTGCACTGCAGTGTGGCTTTAAAAGAGTCATCATGTCAGCGTAAGATCTGTTTAATGGCTTTGTAATCCAGTGCTATCCTGCAGTTTTGCAGCGAGCTAATTTAGTAAATACACCAGCTATTGCCAGTTAAAGTAATGGTGGCCAATTGGAAAAGTCTGCCATATCCCCCAACCCTACTATGTGTAATGTATGGTGATGTGGTGGCACAGAACAAAGTTATGAAAGTAAAGATATATGGCCAAAGGTATTCAAACACATGTCATGGCTGTGCATCAAACTGGGGCATCATTAGCGCTAAGACAGTCCAAGGAACTGATCAGATGAGCACATCTTCCACAGTCTGGCCAAACTATGATGTTTGGCTCCAGTACACTGTAGACTCCAATCTGAGTTCACTCCATACTCCTTTTAAAGAATATATAGTCACAGAAAATTCCAATAGGTGCCTTCTTCTCAACAGTTCTCGTCTTTACAAAACTGATTCCACCTTTGGTCCCATTTCTCCTCTCTGAATTTCATCGTCAGCGTCTGAGAAGCTGGAGTAACTGTTAAGGATTCACGATGATCCCTTGCAGTCCAGGGCAGCTGGCTGGCTTGTATGTATGGTGGTGGTTTAGGCTACTCACATTCAATGATCTTCAAGGCAGGAGCGGTCATTTGTGAAATAAGTAGATTGGCCTCTGAAAACCTGTAACGGCAGAAAGAAGAGTTACACATGGCATCAAGCTAAAATGGTGAATAGAGTAGAGCATAAACTTGCACTGACAAATTACTGAGTTACCTCTTATAGAACATTTGGGTGCCCCAAGGTACTCGAAACTGGTGAAGCCCACCTCAGTTGTAAGGTATGATGAAAACTGGTCAGGTTTGAGGCGGATGCTGTGATAATTCCTGCTAATATTATCCTGTCAGATGAGAGAGAACACAAATATATTTCAGTAAAACAACCAAGCCCAATATCCAGGAACATTTGCTTTGTTGGTTTGCATCACAACAGCCATGTCATCTTAGTTTCTTACAGTCAGCTTCCTCCTCCTCACATAGGACTCCCAAGGCTGTGGCTCCAGGATGAACATGCCTCCAGCACGGAGATGTCTGTAGACTCTCTTGAAGAGCCGCTTCAGGCCGCCATCTCCCCAGTTGAGGTGAACCCATTTGGTAACACTCAGGCACAGGATCACGTCGTACTCTGGCCGCTGAGTCAGGAGCAGATTATCATTCTCCAGTACATAATTGGCCTGAGGGAAAGAAGAGGTGTGGTGAGGAAAACATGGCTTTGACAGGACAAACAATTTTGAGCAATTCAGTGCTATGGCTTTCATAAAGGAAAGACTATTTCTGAAACTTAAACACATCAGGGGTATGGCCCCAGGTGACAATCTGGAAAGTGAAAATCTCATTTGAATGGTGTTCATTAAAATTTAGTTTTGGGTCTACTGAACAGCAGAGTGCAGTGATGCACAGGCCCATCCACTGATCTACAATTCATAGTTTCATTTGCAAATCAGGAAAGTTTCAGGTCAGAATGAGAAACCACATAGTTGGTAAACAATCAAAAAAGTGAAGGTCATGACACTGAGAGGCTACGGGTAAGATTTTTAAATGATGAGGATCAACACGCTACAGCAGAAAAAGTTTGCATCCTATGATCACCATCATTAAAGCAAGTGTTTGTAAAGAATGGAAGGGCAACCTGGGTTACTATACACAGATACTCCTGATTATAATATAACTGCCAGGTATAGCGGTAAGATCCTAGTATGGTCTGGTAGCCTATACATGATTGATGCTGAAAGAGAAAAACAGGGGACAGAAGAGCAGAGTTGAGGAGAAACAGAAGGAGGGTGTTATTTGATCCTGGACAACTGAGAGCAAAGTTCAAGAAGGCTGACAATCAGAGCAGACCTATTCCATAGAACACATTTTGAAATGTCATATCAGGAAAAGCACAGTTGATGCTAATTAGCTGGGATTTGGTCTATCACACATCAAAGACTGATTATAGAGGATCAAGATTTTCCTCCTAATCAATTCTATAATTTGGGAATTATAAGAATTTTGTAGGAAGGAAGTTAAAAACACCTGCTATGTTAAATCAAATATGTTTCCCTTCAGCATTCCATACACTTACTTGATACCAGGGAAGGTTTGTCAAACAAATACTACACAGCCTGACATTTCTCTTTCAAATCCATCTTGTATTGTGCAGACTGAGGGAGCTCAGGCATTCGTCTTGAGGCCTTTCACTGATATACAGGATAAGCTCTGTGCTACACTGCCGGTATCTCTAATGCTCAAAGCGGGGTGCAGTTATCGATTTTATTCAGAGACACTACAGTTTCTGCATCTAACCAATTCATGTAGTTGCGTACACAAAGCCTGTAGGCACAAGGCCAGTGGAGTGAAGAAACTTCCATAGAAACTAGAATAATAAAACCCCTGATGAGAAAGCTTTCCGCTGATATAAGAAAAGCTGTAGGAATGTTTGTCGAATTCTCAATGAAGAGCAGCGAGAGAAAAGCTGATGCCATTACAATCAACATCAATCTGGTGAAAAAAAAAACCAGACTGCTGCCTCTTTGCTGCTTCCATCTTTCAGTTCCCAGTTAGCTTTAGAGATTAGGGAGCCCTTAGTTGTAAACCAAGACACACATCAAGGTGTACAAAACTGACAAAAATCCAGCGATGACAGACTAGTGGGAATTCTTCCACTCACTCTGAGCTGGTAAAGAAGATTGGTGGAAATGCAGTGGAAATGATAATGGTGAAGATGCTTCCTTATTAAAGGATGTAACTATGAGAGATGTTAAACAACATGTTTCCTTTATATATTAACATATTATTTTATCAACCTATAAGAGGGGAGAAAATCATCCAAATCATGTAAACTTTGACTAATGCCCTGAAAGATCCACATGACTGACCACTCTAAAGGCTTACTGGCGATTACTTAAAACATGAAATCTGATCCTGATCAATGAACGTTAATTAATGCCGATCATACTTTGTTACAATTTTAACTTCCAATCCAAAGCTGCCATTCATTTTCCTGGTAAGTTAATACCATATGCATGTTATCTAGATAAGCTGCATGGTGCAGGCAGCAGTGCACACCATAATGAAAGCGACTGTGCTATGACAGTGCTACCCCTAATTTAGACGCAAGACAATTATCATTATCAGGTTCCAGGGAGAATAAGTGGGCGCACAAATTCTATCAAGTCCTCTGGTGAAGTCAGAACTCAGACAGTTTCCACTAACAAGAAGCCTTTTTCTTAATAGGTCTGTGTGGGTATGTTTGAGGGCTGGTTCCTTTACATCTTGCTGTTAGCCAGGTCTTAATGAATACATATGATATAAACATAATGCAGGCAGTGCCTCACTATGAAATACTGAATTAGATTTTATATTCATCAAGGCTCCCAAAATGCAATAACATGGCAACCTCATACAGATGCTGCACCAGATGTTCACACGTAAGATTTGCCATCTTACCTTGATGAAGGACACATTTGAGGGGAACTCCCCGGGCCGTGTGGCGGATGTTTCTGTTAGTGGAGGTGCAGCAATGGGCCCCCTAGAGATCCGTAAGGACATCGGAAAAGAGCAGCTCACAGAGTGATCTGCGGGGGGTGAATCACAATCTTCCTGCTCCATTTCCTCTGTTTTGCTGTCCTGCCTCTGGGTCCCTGCCTCATCTGTGTGACAGGAGTCATTGTCATTTGCAGCCACTGCAGGGCCACTTTCTCCTTTCACTGGTCTCCCATTTTCATCCCTGCTCTCAGCTTCATTGTGCTTCTTTTCTGTGCCTGTGTGACTCCCATTTCCATTCCTCTCCTCCTGTTTAGTGCTCTTTTTCTCCTGCATTGCACGCCTGGCCTCTTGGGTCTGCAGCTCAGACAGATAATGTCGGATGTTCTTTCGGGCTGCATGTACCAAACCACTGTCAATATCCAGACCCAATATGCGGGCAGGTCTTAGCATTTTGGCAATGTAAAGTGTTAGGTGGCCTGAGTTGCACCCCAAATCCAGTACATCTTTACCTTCAAACCACTCTGGACGCAGCAAACGCACCCGTGGGTCTTCACTGGCCCCTGGGTTGCGGTAGCCATAATACTTGTTGTAGTTCCCATACTGGAACTTCTTCTGTTGCTCCTTCGCCTGGCTGTGGGTCTGCTGGTGCTGACGGCCTCCCGGGCCTGTTTTAGGACCACTTCTTGGAGTGTGGAATGACTGAGAATTTCTCTGTCCCCCTGTACCACAACTCCTGTCTCCAAATCCTGACTTTCCAACGGGGGTAGAGTGGGTCACGGGGGGCTCCATTTTGCCAGAGTTGAGCCTACGCTTGCGTCTGCTTGTGTGCTGGTTTGGTCCTCCCAATATGTGAAGTGGAATCCTCCATAGATATGGTCTGCGTCTCCTCCTTGCAGCTAGCTGAGTTGTCGGTCGAGTGCTCATGGGAGTCTCCAGTGACACTGGAGAAACTACTGGACTCTTTGGAGACATCTGGTGCAGGCATGAGGCTAACTTTGTGCAGAGCGGTGTGGAGGTGCCATTTTAGTCTCACTTTTCCTGATTCGGAGGTTGATCTGCAATGTGGTTGATCCTACCACCACCTCACTACTTCCTCCTCCTCCTCCTCCATGATGTCTGTTGCGGTGTCTCTTCCTGCCACCACTCTTGTGGGGGACACCAAAAAGCTGCTGTCGGCTATCCGCTGTTCAGGTTCGATGGATCTGTGATGTCTCTGGGGATGAGGATCTCCACGGTCTCGACTCTTGGCTGGCAGTGGGGAGGGATTTGGGCGTCTCGGCATTCCAAGCGCCCTGTTGACCTCCCTCGTCCAGCAGGCTGTTGAGATTCGATGGTCGAAAATGTTCCACCAGAAGAATTGGTTGTAGGACAGGTAAACTCTCTGAAGTTAACCCGCCGTCTCCTCTTGCCAGATGTCGGATGCTTGAAACTGGCGTTTGCCGTGTTGTTGCGCCGTTTGTCAGTTTTGTTTGTTGCTGTTGTTTGGAACCAGTGAAAGCTGTTCCCTGCGATTGATGTTATTTTCGTTCCTCTGACTCTCTCTGTCCAGCAGTGTCTGAGTGGGTGGCGTGTCAGTCGTGCTGGTGTGTTTAGGTGAGGGCTGCGGTGCCGGGACAGGGCATGCAGCTGCAAAGTCGGTGGCTGCAGTACCCTCCATCATTACAGATACATTACTGTAACTCCCAGTACAATCTGAGAGCTGCAGAAAGTTGTGCTGGCCTGTGGACTGCCAGTTTTACAGTATCCTCATCAACAGACATCTTTTGGTTTAAACTGATGCAGACATAGAAGATTTTCTAGATCTGAAAGTCAAAGCAACATCAATTAATGAAAACCATTGCTGCAATATCTGTAAACTATAAAATGCAGTCCTCCTTATCACCTTAAGTTGGCTAAAATTACCAGGATCCTCAAATCCTACGGTCAGGAAACTGCACCTCAGGGGCAAGTCAGAAAAAAAAGGGTCAGGTGGGAGTTCACGTTGTGTTCAATCACTTTATTTACAAGAGCAGGATATACAAGATGTCCCTTTACTCACTGTCCTCCAAACATGTGCACTGTGATAGTATCTAACAAAATACAGAGTCCTCTAAGACTAATATCATAATGAGGATCAGACATCTGAAGCGTGTCTCTCAGGATTTACTGACCTGAACTTTAGGTATACTCTGTGCTGGACAGTTATCTAGTGTAAACTAGCTCCTAAGCTTATCTATCACGGAGCAGAGTGACAAACAACGTTCAGCTCCACTCCGGCTAAAAAGCGTTATGAACAAACAGTCAAGTACCACCTCGACACACTGCTGCCCTGAACCCCTAAAATCGTGAGTCACATTAATGCGATGATACTATGGGATGGCCTCTTCGCCGTACAGTCAACGAGTAGACACCATCAAAATAACAGTCTCTCGCAGTTCACTCGGCGGTACTACCCTCCCTCGACTCATTCTTGTTAGCGTAGCTTCTTTTACAAGTGTCCTACATGAATACAACGATGGCAAGCAGCACAAACACCCAAAGGTAAACACAGCGCGGGTATTCCGTGCGCTCGTCAGGACTTCAGCCTGTCTCTGAACTGTCTTGTGGGCTTCAGGTCAACTCCCTAGTCGCTCAGTGTCAGGCGGGTTGGTAGACCGTTATTCCACTCGCTGATAAGTCGGCAGCGCATCCGGGCTCGACTGCGCTGGGCGGCTGGGGCGGAGATCTGACTAGTGCCCGCAAGGCAATGAGAGACTCCGTCTCAGAGATATTATAATGAGCCACAAATTCCTCATGCTAGTTAGCATGCAACTTCCATGTTTTCCTTATGATCAGTAAAGTCAAGTATTATTCAATCGAACGGTTGTTGACAGGTCAGGGGATGCATCATAATTTATGAACAACTGAGGCTACAAGGATATAAGATAAAGCTGCCACACTTGTCGACACACACTGAAGTCTGGTTTATTTTTGTTTCTGATGAATTACTTAAGAATTCAAATTAGTCAACAAATCGTTTGATATATTTAAATTTATACAGAGTAATGTGAGGGCTATTATACTAATACTATCAACTAAAGTATACATATTATAGCCCATATCATGGTTTAAATATACCAGTTTCATTATGGGTAACACATTACTATCGAGCATTAACATTTATTACTGAATATTCTAATTATTGTTTTGGTCTGCTAGATCTATTTGGGTTTACTATGATATATTTTTGTGTTTAACAGATGTTCTGAATCTTCGTAACTGTCAGTTCATCAATACAATCTTGAAAATGACTGAGGGCTGAACTTTAATGTTTTGGAGTGCTTTTTGAACGCTGTAATGAGCAGGTATTTTCATATTAAGGAGACTGCATCCCAGCATTACCTTAATATTTTATTCTTTTTTTACTTTTGCCTTCTCTGCATGACATGTGACATGGGCGTGCAGGTATTCACTGTGAATGCAACTTCAAGCTCTTAGTGGGTTCACTCATCAAATCACTGTCAAAGTTTGGATGTTGCTTTATGTCAGTAGACTAAAACTTGGTTATTTATCTTTTTTTCAGCACAACCATGACGTGGCTACACTCTACAAAACAGTTAACCGGTGCTTTGGTTTGATGACACCTTCACAGTCAACATCAAGGCTACAAAGTACAGGTGAACATTCTATCGCGCTTCCATTCAGCATCTAGAATAAGCCTGAGTTAGAGCTCTTGATGTGAACTAAGGAAATGTTGCTGAGCTAGCAGGACTGCTTCTTGTCACTTCCATCTCCCACATAATTGTGGTTCTTTATACAACAGCTGTTGGTTATGTTTGATAAAAGCTGATGTTTAGCCCTCAGGTTGATGTGATATGGTCTGGTTTGGGGCAGCAAACTGAATCATTCCTCTAAATGACTTTGGGCTTTTATTCTGCTGCACGTTGAGCCACCTGTCTCAGTTGTCCATGTGTTGACTTGCTTATGGTAATTAAAGTTTTACCTTAAAGGAAAGATATATATATCATTGTATACACAGTTACATGCTCCATACAGGTTACTGCTTGTACAACTATGCATGTAGTACTGTCTGTTGTTTAGGTGTAACGAGGGCAAAACGAACCTCATATTATGATCATGACACTTTGTGATCGTCTTGTTCATAATCATCTCAAAATTAAGATATCAGTGTGGAAAATCTGATATTCAGTTCATCTTTGTATGTATGAGAGATTCAGCTTGATGATTGGTGTTACAAGAAGGTCAACAAATAATCACTGTGTAAAGTGTAATTTACTTATAATTTAGTTTCATTATATTTCTTTCTTCAGGAGCACAAAAGACAGAAAGTTAAATATTTTAAATATCATCATCTCATGTGCCTCTGAATGTGAGATGATTACTGGATGGTTCAAATGGTCCTGAAACTGTGGCATGTGTGAAGATTCTCTATATTATTTGATTCTTGTTGGTTATGTCAGCAATTAAACCTTTCTTTCTTCACTGGATACAGCATAATGTAGAATATAGGAACATTTTTTTCACAAAAGTACACATGTAATAAGTTTAAAGTCTTCTCATTGTAAAAATGTCACCCATCCACTCCAAGTCAAAGAATGAAATTGCATGACTATACCCCAATTTTCCATATAAATACCTGACGCCTCCATTTATTCCCAAAATTGATCAGGTATATAGGAAAAGGGTTTACAGATATTGACTTTTTCTGTTAGTTTTTAGTTTTTCTCAATGCTCCTTAGCCAATGTGGGGCACAGTTATTACGTAAAGACATCTTGTGCTGTAGGTGGTCAGGAGGTCATCTGAATTTACTGGAGATTTTAGCAGTCCTCCAAATAACCACTAGGGGGAGACAACATATGAGCTTAACAATATGCAGCGCACTATAGGCTGTATGTACACCTTAGCAGCATTTCAATTCTTTGTTTCTCTTCTTTTCTGTAGTCTCGTCTTTGTAATCATTCTGTTTCATTATTGCATTTCTGTAAAGTGAAACTTAAACTGTTGCTGCTCAGCTTTCCCAATACATTGGTTTATTTTGGCATAAAAGAGATGGAGGAATACATTTCTTTTTAGAAAGTAATATTGTGGTCATGAGAAATTTTCACATTGTGGTTGGTGTGATTAATGAGTCGAAACAACAAAGCGGCCTCATTCAACCCAGAGGGAGGCTTCGGCCCTGGAAATCTGCAGCTGTGGCAACAGGAATGTTTATGTTTTTTAGGTGAAAGATGCCTCCAGTGAAAAGAAAGGAAAACACTACCAACCCACAAGGAATCTGGCAAGGTTTTGTTTTGAAAGGCTAATGGAATCCGTAAGATATTTTTATGCGGTTTCTTTATTGACACTATGGGCTGGAATTTTTTGTGCACAGGCTTTCCTCAAATTATAAGAGGCTTCATGATGACTGTAAACTGAAAAATAGCTTTAGGCTACCAGGTCCAGAAACATCCAAAGTTGTTGCTGCAGTTTATTCTTGCTTTTCAATAACTATTATATTTATTCCCAAACAATAATCAGAGACTACTCTACTCTACTCTACTCAACTCAGCTTTAATTTATGCAGATTAAACTTTATTGTTGGCATTTAAATTTAAGGGTATAATTTGATTTTTAAAAAATCACATGATACATTATTCACTTGCCAATGACAATAATCCTGCTAACATCATACAACTCATAATCTTCTACTAAAATGATGATCTTGAGTCAGTTATTCTTGGAGGCTAATACAGCACACGCGAAATGAAATTTCCTAAATAAAAGATGACCTGGAACTCTTAAATATGGATTAAAAAACTGCTTTTTTTATGCAACTGTAGATGGGACTCTCACACTTGATATTCTCTGCTGTTGAGCTGACAGCATGCTCCTAATTGGGTTCCAAATCAGACTCTGTTGGGTAAATGAGTCACCCCCTCTCTAATCTCTATAGAAGGGGAGAATAAGAGAGACGGTACCTGTTCCCCCGCCTCTGTCAACCCCTCTTTTCTCATGTTAATGGGGGTGCGGTCCTCGATCCCGAACACCATCTGCCCTTCCTCAGGGTTTGGGCCCCAAGCACTCCAGACGTGTCCCATTGTTTGTGTGTGTCCAAGCAGAAAGTGGTGAGTACACATGGACCTTGTGGCCCAAAAGGCTCCTCCATCAAGAGCACGAGCCTGCTGTTCATTAGCCTACATGTGACAGAGCTCGCGTGCCCTGTGTGCAGTAACATCAGGGTGATCCGCCGTTTGTTCTGCTGTGAGTCCAGTTCAGATTTAATGTGCAATGTCGTTGCGAGTGACCGTTGGTTTAGGGTTGGCTCGACAGGTCATAATGCTGTTTCAAGTGTATCTTTCATCAGTACATTTTTCCAAATACATCATCATTACCATTTCTTTTTACATTAAAACTGACTCATAAAAATAAAATACATAAAGAACAAAACAGTAAAAACAAGGTGCAATAAGACATTCCTTTGTCCAGCAAATGATTTTCAGGGTAACAGGAGCCTTGATAAACTGAACTGAAGGTAGTGGATGTGGAGCCTTCCTTGAGCTAATTATTATAGCTTTGTTGACATGCATCATCCCCATTGAGCTTATTCAAAATTGGGTGTCTGAGATGTGACAGATGGATGAGTGAACTGAAGGATAGAGACCAAACTATAGCTGCTCTTTCTCAATTTCATTATTGTGTGTGTGTGTGTGTGTGACAGATCAAAATGTCATTTGGAGTCTTGGGAAGAATAATTACAAACGTGCCATGATAACCTTTCATATAATTAATCTGATTGAAAACCAAATCACTCTGCAGATACTGAAAGAAAAGTCGGTGACTGATCGACGCAGCAAATATTCAAGGTTAAATTAGGTAAATTAGGTTAGAAATGTGCTCCCTAAGACCTGTGCAGAACATGCCGTAGGCTACATAAAATTAAAACAAGTAATGACAAAAAAAAAAAAGGTGTTTTAGTTAGACTTAACAATAGCCCATGAGGACATATTTAGTGAAAATGCCACTTCTACAACTTTATTATAACCTGTCCATCATTTCTTTTTATTTGGTATTTACCATTTCTGACCCATCTACGAATCCTCTTATGAACTGACAAGGTACCCTACCAGTTCCCCGACAACACTGACAAGCGGATTATGACTTTCCATCGGGCTTGCCCTCCTCATTTTCAAAGCTACTATGCTGCTGGCTGCATCGAGATTAGTTATTGAACTGTCCAAGCAAAGGGAAACAAGGCCGCTTCAGAGGCACGGCGCACAATAAGCCAGCTGTCAGTGGGAGGGGCCCATGTTGTCATGGATAGTCTACTTCTGTGTCTACTTTTGCCCTCTGAGAGCTGATAGGTGCTCCTGTGCGGGGCCACCTCGCACTGATTGATAGTGACACAAGGCTTGATTGAGGACAGGCGAGTGAGCAGAGCTTAAGAGTGCAACGGTGTATGTTCAACACAGAAATGTCAGCAAAGGTGAAGTGAATATGGATACTCTGTGGTTTGTGAATATCCATTAGGGAAAATATTATGTGAATTGCATGCTTGTGCAAGCAACACTTGCATATAATGAGAGGGTTAATAATAAGAAAATACTAGATTGTTTATGACATTTTGCTGAACAATATATTTGTGTTTGGAAACACTGAACTGTGCCACCTTTAGCTGTATATACTACTCGATTACCAACTGCTGGCCATTAATATTGTGGAGACAGTTGCACCAACCTATCTTTTTTAATACTACTTGAATAACAACTGAATAATAACCAACCTTTACAGGCACACAAACTCTTCCCTCTAATCCCCAGAGGCTACTCATTTGCCTCCTCACACCTGCTTTACATTCAGAGGTGTGTCTGAGCGTCGTGTTAGCAGCATGAGAGCTGATGCCCTTGCTGAGTGTTTCAAGTGTGCCATTTCACACTACAACACTGAATGATATACCTGCGTTGTTATGCACCATAATAACAACCACCAGGTTCGGAGCTGCCTCATTTTAAAGTCTGAGATAATTTAAGTGTAGGATGGATTTGTGCATTGTAGATTCCACTGTCACACAAATGTCATAATAAAAATCCCCAAATCCCTCTTAAGAACGGATTTACTGGACTAGATTACAGTCCCGGGGTTATAACATGTTGAATGGTAAAAGTTGCATTGTAATGTTCAAAATGCCAGCCAAAATGTTCAACAGCACAATGACACTGCACATCACTTAAGATGAATAAAAACAATGGAGTAGTTATGAGATGTAGTTGTAGTCCAGCAGCTCCCATCGCTGTGTCTGCTGTGTCCAGGTTTCATACACATTTCCACAGACAGCTGTGTGGATGGATACTGGAACATGAATGTATTTCATCCAGGATGTGATACTACGCTGAGTGCAAATAACATAGTTTTGATATCATTTTATCAGCACAAATATCGCAAATTGGTTTAGCATCACAGGCCATCGTGTACTAGATTTACAGAGAAGCTGCCATACTGAGTCCACATTAAACACATACCAGCCTTGCGGTTTTTACATAGAGCAGACTATGATACTGAAAAATGTCAATAAGACCCCCCCCCCCCCCTTCCACACCACCCCCTTTGTGGATAACCACAGATTAGCAGTGTGAGGATAGAGGACATGCGTTTGATGACATAAACTAGCATTCATGTTCCAAAACATTCGTTAGCAGGGGTCAGATGACATGTGCCCTTGTAGCCTTAGCATCCTCTTTGAGTAAGCAGGTTGAAACAGCCAAGGTGTTAAGTGGAGCACACTAAACCGCACTGTAATCTGTAATTACTGTGCCTGGCTGACAGTGCTTATATTACTGCTGAGCATTTTTCATTCGCAAAAAATGGGGAATAGACTTAATGAGCTCTTGTATGACCATGTGTAACCTATCAATAGGTTACCCATAATCAGCAGGATAGAGGCCTACTAACCTCAATTATATTCCTTTGGGGGTAATCTCTGCTGTGCCAGCGCACACACAAAAGTGTGTTTATTCCTGTTTGTGAGTGTAGCTGTAGCATGAGTGAGCGTGACCCATTATCTTTTACATGCCAAGTTACCAGCGGAGGGCTTACAGAAGTTAATCTGATGTGGTAAAATGAAGAGCATTTAATACACTGTCCATACCAGCTCTCTCTCTCTCTCCTGTTTTATCCACAGACATCAGCACACTTAGACAAATACCATATACTGTAATACTGTATATGCTTTTGTCAAGCAACATAATGTGGATGAATTTGTTTTAAAAGCTAAGTCCTTCAGTTTAAATGCTGAACAGCACTTGACTTAAGTGTGCTTGAGTTTGTGAATATTACTGCCATTATCATTGCAAGTATCCACTGTTATAAAACAATAGGACATAGACTTTTTATAGGCTGCAGTTCAATAAATCTGTATCTGTGTTTAGTGACATGATTGTTTTAAAAATACACAGGAAATTTGTTCTAAAGTCTCATAATAGAAAGACCAGCTCCCTCCTAGTAAACTACTGTTTCATTCTTGTCATTTCATTCTTGAATTTAGTCAAAGACTTGGATGTATTAAACCAGCAGAAAACAGACTTCTCATGACAGTGTGTTTTCCTAAATTGCACTGCCTGAGAGGTGAGAGATTTTATTGATGGCCAAAGCAGAAAGTGAAGTTTAGTTCAGTGGGATTCACCCACACGACTCATCTCTTCTCGTATATCATCATTTCCTGCGAGCCTTGCAAGTCTCTCTGAAGCTTCCCTCTACCTCTGCTCCCAAGGCACAGTGAGCTCTGCCATAATATGATAATCGAAACCATAATTTGATATGGTTTATACAGTAGTGATTGACCAATGCTATGATTATTTGATTCTAGACCAAAGGACCTATCTTCTCAAATTTCTTCCTTCCATTTTGCAGAATGATACATTGACTCGGACTGATGAAGAAGGATCATCAGGAAATGCTGCTACACAGGAACAGTGATGAAATTTCACATTCATATTGCAAACAACAATTGTATGATGTGTCTGTTGAATGAATTTATGGCTGGCCTTGCCGAGTTGGTAAACCAAAAGGATTCTCAAGCAGGTCAAGTAAATCGAACTAGATTGCGAAGATTCATTTCCATAAAATGAGAAAACTTGTTTTGCACATTGTAGCGATGCATGATATTTCCTGTTCCCCAGAAGGCAAAAACCAATGAACCAATAAAACATGCACAAAGTCTTTGAATCCCTCATACTAATATACATGAGATACAAAATAAATATAAACAAGACCACGAGACTGCAGCCATGCTAGCAGCTCTGTGGGCCTGATGGGAATGTTATTAGTTTAGGAGGTATTTTAGAGTGAAGGGATCACCAGAGATGTTACAGTTCATCCCGAGGGGGACATAAATATCTGTAGCCAACTATATTCATGATAATCTTTCAAATAGTTGTCGAGACATTTCACCAAAAACCATTAATCATCCAGGAACCATGAATATCTGTACTAAATTTTCCACCCAGTACATGCGTGGTGGTACTAGAGGTAATATCCGGTGATCACAAAGTCATTAGGATTCATCCTCTGAGAATAATGAATTGCTATACTAAATTGCTGGTGGTACACAGAAGTCTGGGAATGACCAGAGTCAGTAGGATTCATCTTCTGGGCACTATGAATATGTGTACCAAGTTTCATTGCAATCCATCAAGTAGTTGTTGAGACACTTGACTAAAAAACAAAAATGTTAATTTAGAGGAGGCTCTAGAGGAAAAGTCAGGGCATCAGCAAAGTCATCAGGATTCCTCTGTGGACCATGAATATCTATACAAAATGTTTATTCAGTAATTATTGTAATATTTCAGTCTGGACCAGCATGGTGCACAGAGAGACCAACACTGCCATTCCTAAAGCCACATCTCTAGCTTGGCTTTAAAACCACTTGTATTTGACTAGATTAGTATTTTCCCTACTTTCCTTTTACATAATGCTCATGTTATCACAACAGATGTAATATATGCTTTGTAATTTGCTATTCCTAGTCACACTGATAAAAATAGTTTTAGCACTGACATGTAGTACAAAAAAAGTAACCTTTCAGTGTTCGGTAAATTATGGGTTTCAGTTAAATGAAAAGGCAGGAGACTATATGCAGGTAGCTGTAAACTCAGATGCACATAACAAGATAACAACACTGTTTTTTTCTTGATTATGTTACTCATAAAATTATTAGTCATTCGTCAAGCTATATGTAGGTTATACAGGTATGTAGGTTATATACAGTAGATTTCATTTGGAGAGCAATTTCCCTTACTCTGCCCACAACACTTGTAAATTCCAGACAGGGCTTATTACAAAATGTCACCACAGAGATGTGCTCTGCCTCCAAGGATATTTATAGGATTCATTACATAAACCTGATCACTGACAGCAGCCTATGGATACTAGTAAATCATGCTCCTCCTCACTGCAGCTGCAGGTTGTCCTGTCAGCTCCTGATCTGAGCTTTTACTGCTGAGCTTTAGGAAATGATCTGCCTTCAGTTTTACTTGGCTAAGTTTCACATATTTAGCAGAATGTGGAATGGAGAAAACACTACATCAGTCATATTAATGTCATTATACAGCTGCTGGAACTGATACAGTTTGAGACACAAGACAAATAAATACAAGCTTACTTATGTTTGTCTGTGGTGCTGATCTTTAATTCAAACATTTTATGCAGTCTTATCTATGATGACTTATAAAGGACACGACAACAACACACATGGTTGGAAGTCTGTGTAGCAGGAAGTCTGTGACCTTTCTAAGCATTGTTGCCATCCCAGTTTGCTTCTTTCAGAGTACAAAACACCTGCTCTTCTCACAGAGCAGACAAAGAGCATTAATCCAGGTGAGAGTTATAATCTTTTGTTCATTTTACCTGTTAAATCTGTCTGAATCAGTTACAAAGCTTTGAAAGCACAAAGCTGTGGTAGCTTTAATCCAAGGGGAAAAAAGGCTTGAATATTTGAGAATACAAAAGACATGAATTGATCAGTCCTGGTTCCAGCATGCTGTCTCAGTGGTTAGCACTGTCACCTCGAGGGGTGAGTTCCTGTTGCTGGAGTTTTTATGTTTCTGTGTTTGGGTGTTTTTCTCTTGAACGCAGAGACCTTTGGGTTAGGTTAACTCTAAAACAGTCATGTGTTAGAGAGCATTTGTCTGTCCATGTGCTGGACCTGTGATGGACAGCTGACCTGTCCAGGGTATTTCCTCTCCATCGGGCAAATGCCTTGCTGGGGCAGCCACACTGTGATGCTGACTATTCATAATTACAGTCACATGTGGGGAAGTCATAAGCATAGAAAATGAGTGGAGTTGTGGTTGCTGCTGTTGTGTGGGAGGATTGAATCGGAAAACTGTAACAAAAAAAAGAGAGAGAGAGAGAGACCTGGATACAATATAGATGTTCAGAAATGATAACATTAAAGAGGTGAGTATTATCCAAATGTTGTTATTTTTTGTGTATTAAAGGCTTTGTCATGCTACAGAAGTTGTGTTGTCTCAGATCCAGGAGCATTTTGACATTTTTCTGTATTAACTGTGCTTCACTGCCTCGGTGTAAGTGAACAGTGATCCTTAGTGTCTGCTGTCAGGAGTCAGAGCAAAACCTCTTCTCTGCCTTCACAATGTTTGTGTGGAACTGCTGAACTAAATTCACATTTGCATTTCTCTTCCTTGTTGTTGGCAGGGTTTAATCTGGTCTTGCTGTATAGCCTGCGAAGCTGAAGAAAGACGTCATAAAAGATGTGTGGGATTATGCCTGATTTTAAATGCATTTAAAACCCTCAAGACTTAAGAGAGTTCCATATGATTGTTACAAAAAATTAAATAAAGTTTTTTTTTTAACATTTGCCAACATGTATTGTATATTATCATCTAAATTCCAAAGCTCAATTTTTTCTCAAAAAATATAACTGTAATTTATTTTAAAAATCACAAAGGCAGCCTTCTGATGTAAATAAAGGATCATAAGGGACATTGTTTTTTTTGTAGGTAATCCTCAGGTTCTCCATTTGACAGAGCGCTGTCACTGAACAGCCATATTACACTCCGACAAGGAATCGACATTACAGGGGTTGTCAGGACAACCAGCCATGATTCACAGAGCCTCAGATAGGCCTCCACCTTGAGCTAGAAGTACTAGCCATGAGACTGAGCAGATGCTGTGACAGTCAGCCAATCACAGGTGAGCTAGAGGAAAAAGATGACATCATAGGCAAATTAGGGCAAACGCAGTGAGTATTTTGGTTGTCGTCTCCGCCTGCTTATGAACCTTTTATACACTTTTATATTTCCTTCCATGTGTGTTGTTTTCTTTTTTCCGCCTCAAAAATGTCGAAATCATTTTTATCGAGCAGGACAATTAATTTGGTAGTTTTGAATGCGTTTTTAGGACTTTTAGGACTAAGGCCGTCAAAGAGGAAAAAAAAAAAAAATGCCAACTACAATCTTATTCATTGAAACATCCACATTACACCAAACGCTTTTGGTTGTTCTTGCATTAAATTATTATATCTTTTACTATTTAACTCAGCATATGTTGTTTCTGTCGGCCGTTCTTGACCTTTGTTTAGGAACGACACAGCTTCATATAAGCCTGTCCTTGTTAGGATTTGTGTTCGGTTTTGCATTGCAGTAAACGCCAGCAGACCACTACCTTTCAAGCCTGCAAAAGAAAAACTCTCTATCAGGAAATATAATTCCTCCCTCCTGCCCCTCTCACTCAGCTGGTTTGGTCTGTCAAACAGAAAACTAACTCTGTCTGGCCGTTGGCTGCTTCCTCTCCCAGACCTGCTGCCTGCATTAGTATTCAGCCCCTCAGCCAATGGGCAGAGCTGGGTGGATGACATCATGGGCTAGGGAACAGTGAGCAGCCAGTGAAGCATCCAGCCTGCCGAACAAGCTTGCTGGATTGGGGCGGTCCCAGCGGTAACGTCTGCCAGCCGTCGGACTGTACGGTTGACGATGAGCCTACCGCAGCTCCAGACCCAAAGGCGAAAGACTGAGCAAGAGAATGTGAAGACATATTTCAGGTAATTCCCTCTCGGTGTATGCAATAGGGGATGTGGAGGTGAGGGGAGGCAGAGGAGGAGGAGGAGGGGGAGGCTGTGTATGTAGGGGTGCTTTGTAGCCTTTTTATTTTCCTTCTTCCATTCTGCATTCTGCCTTACTAAGGAGGCAGCTGTTTCATCAGCAGTCTGTCCGAGGGCGAGATGAAATGGATGCCTGCATCAGATGGGCTGGACATGTTTTGTATGATCATATACCCCCCTCTGCATCACATCATCTCTGTATGCACTCCCTTGTGCCTCACAAATATCTTTATTGATGGGGAGGTGTTAGAATCAGCCATTTGTGCATATGGTGTGTGTGTGTGTGTGTGTGTGGTCTGTGGAGGCAGCCACTGGTGGCAACACTGGAACAAAAAGCAATGCTATTTGGGTCTGGGCCAGGCTGATGGATGGATCTGAGCTGTATGGGTTGGGTGGGTGATAGATGTCTTTGATGGTGCTCTTTTACATGTCTCTGCCTCACTTATGGTGTTTCAGGAGGACACGAAGGTGCTTTTATTTTTGCATTTCATTCTTGCAGTACACACACGCGTCGCGGCGTGCATTCAGAGCGGGCAGAGCAGGGCGTTACTCATCTCAAACTTTAACATGGATGTGTGTAGCGGTTTCATGGCGGCTGTGATGCAGGGGAGATTATACAACATCTGGTCACCTGACTTCGTGGGGAGTTCCGGGCGGGGGCGATTTGGTCCTGTAATGACTATTCTGCCGCAGTTCTTCCACAGCCGCCAGCGGGTGGTGGTGGTGGAGGAGGAGGATGGAAGGACCGGCCACAGTACAAGCTGAATGTATATTTCCCCGTCTTTATTCAACTTTTGAAGTTGCTGGTGTACAAAGCGCGTAGAGGAGGCAGTTCTCTTCCCGGGAAAGGCACTTAGTCATCCTCTCTGGTTCGCGAGAAGCAGGGGCCTGATGGGAGACACCGCCTGTCTGGCTGTCGTGTGAAAGAGGATGTTAGGGAGTCATGTATTGATGGAGGGAGGTGAAGATGATTGTGGGGAATTGGGATGGGATACTGAAGTGCTACTCTTCGGCGTTGGCCTCTTACATTGATACGATCATGCTCTTCCGTTCTACTAATCATCCAGACATCCAACATGACTGTCCAATTCTATTTCACTGTGTTCATCAGGGGTTCTACTGCTATATTTTGCGAGGAAGCTGTGAGCGCCATGCATTTCAACTTCACACATAGCCTCCTTTGTCTTTCAGTTTCCTTAAATAGTAGTAGTAGTCGGCTATGGTTTTGTACTTAAAACCCATTGGAAATTTAGTCAGTGTTAGTACAGCATTGCACTGGCCGGTCTTGAAAGACTTTGAGCCTAGAGCAGAAATCTAATACGTGTCACAGAGACAATCAGACCAAAGCTGTGATATACCATTTGAAGAAGAAGTGTTTTGGCTTTATATGTCCTGACATGTTAACTGGTCTGTAAACAACAGATAATTGGTCTCCACCACGGATACTCAAGACTGCTGCTCCACATTTATCTATTAATTGCACCTTTATTTCGGGGTGGTTTTGAACGAATGGGCAGCTAAAACTGTATTTTGTGTCTTAGTTTCGCGTCACTTGGGTATTCTGCATGGATTCGTCGCCTCAATTTATATAATGAGACAGCTTTGGGGCAGGAGCCTGTTTTCAAATCCTGTTGTTGATGACCTTCTTTATATACAGAGTAAAGTAAAACCACACCTTTCATCATTACTGTTTATGCTGTAAACATGTATTCTGCAGGGCAAGATCAAGTTATTATGGCTCGGCTTTGATGCAAATGTTTGCAGCTGATCTTTTGTGTTGACCAACTAAAACTACCTTTGACTTTGAGCAGACAACCAGCATTAGATGAAAGTTGAGCGAAGAAAAACAGAGAAAAATATTGTTGCTGTAACATGATAGTCAGTTTGGTGCTGGTGGGTATATTTTTGTATGCACTGTAATAAGCAAGGATATGACTTCTTCTTCTTCTGATGCTTAAATAATGAATGATTTATTAAGCTTGGTTTCAAGGCATTTTGCAACCATAGAAAGATGTATTGGGAGTTTCACCTGGGCACCCTTATCTCTTACTCACTTGGATAAATGTGCTACTAGATGTTTAATTTCCTTTGTTTTGTTTTTAATGCAGTCATCTGCCCAGAGCTGGGTGACAAAATAAACTATTTCCATCAATCTGCAGCCAGTTATAAATTGTCCTGCTCCTTTATTTAACATTGGATGTTCAATTCTTTGAACAATATCAATACGATCTGCCTGTTTGTCTCCTTTGTGTGGTGCAGACTTCTAGCCTTCTTCGTTGATGGCGGTCTGTAGCTTCTCTCCTCGGCTAACAAAAGCGATGGGACCTCATCGCCAGCTGTAGCCTGCACCGCTGGGCAAAATGATGGTGGTTTATACTAAGTGACCTCCATCAACAGGACTTAGTCAGGTGATTTGTCTTTGCTGTTAGAAAGTTCTCGGAATTGAGGACTCTGTTGACAGTTTATGAATGTGTAGTGTGGTCTCATGTTAGGTGTTCTTTGTGTTTGGATACAGCTAGTCGAAAATAATCTGGTAGGTGTGTCTAGATACTGATTAGCATGTAGGATTGGAAGCCATCTGGCCATTTTGTCTCAGAAAGGGGAGGGGGAGTAAGTGAGAGAGATGGATGGAGAGAGACAGACAGAGGAAACACTCACACATTCATTTGTCTCCATGATCTCTATATTTTCAAATGGGAGGTTTGTCTCTTCTGCATCTGCCTGATTCGTGCACCACAAATGGAGATAATTCCTTGTGGGCTAGCGCTGTTTCTGATGTATCAGCTCATTTCAAATCTTGAAACTGAGAAATGTCTTGGGAGGATTCGAGATTCCAGAAAGTAAGAGGTGTCTAAGCCTTTATAGTAAGATGATGCAATGGGTGAAGATGTTCCAGATGGGTAGAGACTGTGGAGAATAAAAGGATGAAATCTTGGAGGAAAGGGTTCAGGGGGTTTAAGAGATTAACAAGTTTCACTGGGTCAAGAGTTTGTGGAGAGTTGCAGAGGGGGCATCTGTGCTTGAATTTGTTTGAAGCCGAACGGGCTGCAGACTGTAACGTGTTGGAGGCCATCAAGTGGGAAGAGTTGCCAGAGAATGAAAAGACTGCCAATGACCTCAGATGCGATTTACAAGGTGACTCTTTCATCTATTCTATACAGATAATTGCTGTTATAAATTCACATTTTGGCCCTGTGGTAATGGATTTCTATTCTGTTTTGTGTGTGCTGTATTTCCTGAGGTCAGACCTTCACATATGTTCCAGCAACAGTATCTATGTTAAACTGTTAGGGAGACTTTCATTTCAGCTGGTGTTTGAATGCAGCAAACCTTATGTTTGATTAAGATTTGTCAGTATCATAATATAAAAAATAAAAGTTGAATTACTGAATTAAAAACCCAGGCGCAGGTTTCAATCAGATTTATAGAAAAGCTGTAGTCATAACCACATGGTCGAAGTTTTGTATCTCCAGGTAGAAGGGAATTACTCATCTGTCACAAATAAATAACACCTTTGAAGATCACACACGGCACGGCTTCACTTCCAAAGAACTACAGGTCTTTTCTCAGCTGCATAGAGGTGGAACTACTGTGTGTGGTAGCACACTGCTTCTCAAGTTGATTCACCTGTTGACACAAATATTAGTCTCATGGTAGCATTTATCCATTCAAAAGCATTATGCAGCTATATAAGTTTCGCAGGGCAGAGATTATTAAAATTAAATGCACAGCCAGTTGTAATAATGGGAGGGCTATGGTTCAAGACTATCTGATGTGCAATATAACTATGCTACAGACCCAGGCTTTTCAGATATAAAGACCTCAACTTTGAAGGATTTTACACAAATCAATCTCAAAACAATATATTAAATGACCTTGCATGCATGCAAACATTATACATTGCTATAGAGAGAGATAACATGTACATACCCTCTTGCTGATTCACCATCTTCCCCTATACAATGGGTGCGTTTTAACCCTTTCAACTTGACTCAGAGTAGGTGCACCAGCTGGCATGGCAGGAGGGAATCCACTCCCCTCTCTGCCTCCAGCTGGCACTCAAACATACCCACCCATGCCACACTAATGCAAATAAACCCACTTTGGTACCTTGAAAGCAGACAATATACAAGATGAACAGGCTTACCTGTGCTTGGTGCACACATCTCTATGGAGGAGGTCAAAGCAAAAGACAGTAACAACTCAAATGGAGTAAGCAGTCAAAGTAATAGCTTGGTTTAAGGGGCAATTGCAGTAAGTTCTGCTCATCTTTTGATTATATGAAACCAAACCTTAACACTCTGAGATGCTTACAGTGAGGGGCGGCTGAGAATGTGTCAGTCATATCAATCACAGGGTCATCTTGAAAACCGATGTATTTCATGGCTTGTTACTTACGGTGTATTCATTTCATTCATGTATTCATAGAATCATTAGCATTAGAACCAACAACATGAGGCATAACTATGAGGGTTACTTGAGAATTTTCAAAAGTGTAAGAAATGTTCTAGGTTTCAGGCAACTCTGGCCTGGTGCTTAATTTATAATTGCAGTGTTTTTGGGTTGTGTTTCCTGGAAGTCTCCACTACCAACCATCAAATAAAGACAACATACCATATGAAAGGGCATTCAAGCTGTTGAGTTGGGGACAAAAAACACGGGAACAAGTCAAGAGTAACCTGGTCTGTCTTGGTTCTAATACCCTTACATAATTACAATTTCTGAAATCTTGAACATAAGTACTTAATTCAAAAATACACCATAATACCTCATATTTCAAGATAGACTATCAAATGTGCTTGGAAAGGCAGCTCATTCTGTCAGGAGGAATAGAAAAGATATCATAATGTGCTAGTATGATAAATTGGCTCTGTCAGGCAGGAAATACCCATCGGAATAAACTACCAGTCACAGAAATGTGCTTTGAATAAAATCAGGCCTCGTCTCAAAACAGACAACCAGCCACATAAATTAGCGTAAAAATAATGTATCTAATTTTATCAGTAGCTTTTGTTCACTTGACAGAATGAGCTACAGTATTTTTGAACACATTTATAACACTGCTAGTCCTTTTTTGATCGAAATTCCCCACCTGACTGCTTTACTTTAAAGCACTTCTATTCCACCGGTAGCTCATCCAGAGAGAGCAGCACAAACTGGCAGAACACGGCGCACAGCAGTTCCTCAGCTGTGACTGTTACATAGAGTTATTTCTTACTTTTAATTTAATATTGTTTACTTTTGCTGCTGACGTGTCATTATTGAAAAAAAAAGCGTGCACACAGCTAATTAGATTACCTCAGAAAAATCACTCAACCAAAACTAGTATTTTGAGACGTTCATACAAAAATCTGTTGGAAATGGGAAAACTAATGTGATGGGTCTGAGGCATGAGGGGAAAAAAGTGTTTGTCTGATATGAGAGAGCAGCACTGGGGCGGTCTCGTCAGAACTAAATATTAAATGACAGAGCGAGCTCTCAGGCCTCCATAGCAGGGGAGTTTGGGAAAGGATGATGCCTGGTAAAATGAGAGTCATGGTGGATTGCAGTCTGTGGGGAATAGATGGTTCTTGAGTGTGGACTAAGCTGCCCCCTTTTTCTGCTTTGTTTTGAATATGAGGAACGTTATTGCACGCCCCACGAGCAGAGGGTTACTTAATAGTAAGCAAGTCAGCCGGGGAGATACTGTGTGGTAAGGCCACTGAATCCTTTGAGTCTGAGAGAGTAATTACTGCAAGCAATTGAAGAGAAAATAAGGCAGGTTTTTATCACCACGTCTTTTCAGTCCCATTAGCGTTGTTGCTGATTAGCACTGGACAAGATCAAGGTAGAATTTTAACAGCCAGACAAAAGGTGCACTGCCGTCATGTAATTTAGATTAAATGAGGATCGGATCAGAAACTATACTATTACTAAACTGTAATTTTAAAGTAGATTATCAGGAAAACGACAATCCAACTCAAACTGCTCAGCTTGAGATATGTGGTGGGTTTAGTTCTGTGTGAGTTTAGAGCCTTAATTTGTCTTTCATCTTTATATCCACAATAGAAAAATCATGTTTTGTAACTGGTGTATGACCCAGTTTCACTGCAGAGTAAGTTAGAACAGTGTAATGGGCATATAAGGTGAGAAAAGTCGCCAGTATGCACAAGCTATAATAACAGTGGGTTGTCTAAAGTTCTCTTCACAATCCAGAGAAAAAGGTTGATGATAGCAAAACGAGACCATTGACAGACACCTGGGTGGTAGCTAATAATAGATCACTGGTTACTGATTAGAGATGTTCACACACTGTGCTGTGTGTAAAATAGGACTAATAACATCATAACGAGCTGTGTTTGTTGTCAGGTTTTGTCTCAGTGAAAACAGTTCAGTAAAATGTGTGAGCTGATCGCTGAGAAATCTCATGGGTCAGCATGAACGGACATTTAACGTGGAAGAGCGACTGTTGCGTCCACTTAGGCTTGCCTTTGATATTGTGTAATCATGCTCTAGTTGGCATATTATGAACGGGTATAAGCCTTTTATACCAACACGATTAAAAGATGTTCATGTTCAACATTTTCATGGCTCTTCCCCAAGGCCTGCTGTATCGGCTAAAAATAGAAGTTGGAAGGAAAAGTTTGATTTTGAATTTTTTGTTCAGGAATGAAACACATGATTCCACTGCTGTGAGGCAATTAAACGATGAAAGAAACTATTTTGCTCTTTATAAAAGGTGACAACAACTGATTCAGTATTTCTGATATTTAATGAAGCTGTCATAAAGCTAATCTTTAAGCAGCATTAATATGTTATTGACTTTATTTGACTGTTTATTTGCATTTTTTGTCAGCAAATTTGAAACAGCAACTTCTCTGTTTAAAGTGAAGTAAATTCTGGGGTTGAGAATAAACTTACACACTCCTGTCTCACCTGCCACCTGTTATTTAAAAAAAACAGATGAGGTAGTTGTGACTTGTCCCTTTCATGAACCAACCATTGACAGCTGTATGCAAAGCAGAGTTACTGAGTTTTGCAGGAGGGGGACCAAACCAAAAGAGGTGGAGCCTCATTAGACAAAGGCTGTTATGGCAGAATTTTTTTATAGCACAGTAACCACAGTCACAGTCATCAAGTTGTGTGCTACAGTAGCCATTTTGATATTTTAGAATGTCCAGTTTCCTGTTCTTGTTTTGTGTGTCGGTCATTACTTAATGCTACAGCAATGTCAAAGCTCTGTTAGACACTAATCTACAGATTTAAGTAGCAAACAGTGTTGTTTTCCACAGATGAAATCACCTGAAATGTAAAACTGAAGTGTCAAAATAACATGTTGCAAATTAAACAAACAAGATGTAATGTGTTAAGTAGTGAACTCTAGAGGTACTTGTATGTATCTGTCAATCTTCTCATCTCCTTTTAAAAAAGCTAACAGCCAGAGTACTACAGTTTGCGTCCAGGTGTATGACTGGAAGTAATGAATAACCATCAGGCATCAATTCATAGTTAAATGATAATACAGTACGCATACACTTGGCCGTATGTTTAATTTGAATATTTCTATGAACTAAAAAACAACTCAACCCCCCCCCCCCAAACAAAAAACAAAAAAAACAAAACAACTAAAGGAACATCAGGTGATTTCCTTGAGGATGCTGAGACGTGTTTGACCACATGAGGTTTTGATCTTGTGACCATAAATTCTCATCATGTCCCTTTCAGAGCCCTTTTTAACAAAATTGAACTCCTCCTCCTCCCTCTTCCCTCCATTTCAAATTAAAGGGGCAATGGCATGGCATGGCATCTACTCTGTGGATCTGTGTGTTTAGCTCTGACCTTGACGGGCCAGCCATGTGATAGAGGAGCGTTTGTGCAGTAACGTGTTTGACATCTGCGCGTCATTGGCCTCCAGTGCTTTGACGTCCGGATGAAGCGTCTGTGTTTTGTGTTGTTTTTCAGGTTTTCCTTGCATTGCTGTGTGTGTGTGTGTGTGTGTGTGTGTGTGTGTGTGTGTGTGTGTGTGTGTGTGTGTGTGTGTTTGTGTTGCACTGAGGTTTTGAAGTCTTTGCCTCTCTGTCTCAGTAAAACAGTGGTCAGTTAAACCAAGATAAAGAAGATAACAATGGCAAACTGTGGACTTTGGAGTATCCCCCTCCCTTTCCTCCTTATCCTTTGAATGTCCTCTAGCTGTCCAACCCATCCAAGTAATCAGCATCCTTCAAAGAAGCACAGCCAAAGCTAAAGCCAAGTCAAACAGAGAGCGTGTCCTAATCAGGGGCATGAAGAGCCAGGCTTATGGAGCCCCCCCCCCCCACTGCGGGGGCCATTACTGGGCCGCCATGGGCTCAAGATTAGAGTCTCTTCCTGTGTTAGCCATTCAAATTCAGCATTAATGTTTGAAAGAGCAGAGAAAATGCCTGCTCTTCGTGGACAGATTAATATTTTATGGAAGAGAAATGTGAAAACATCCCCAGTAATATCTGAGTTGAGCTGGTGTGTCTGTGGTGGTTCTGTGTGTTTTTTAGACACTTATATCTCTGTCAAAACGTCACATCCTACCAAAACAAGCCGAGCAGGATGAAGTTTGAAGCTGTAATTTCTGACACATTAGCATCTTGTGTATCACTACTACAACTGCACTTTTCCTGGTTTACATTTTAACTCTACAAAGATATCATGAACGACAGAAATTGGTCTTTCCCCCTTATCTACTGGAGTAGCTGAACCTCATACAAGACTATCTTCAGTATCAGGCAAGAGGCAGAGGCAGAGTTGATTTATGATGCTGAGAGACTAGCCTATGTGTGTTTCAGGAATAGGAGCCGCTTGTTTCAGGGACAGTGCACTCACTGACTGCTTGCCTGCCTGTCAGTCTGCACAGTAAATAGGTCAGTGTTTTATGTGAGCGAAGAATCAGTGATGTCTGGGGGCCTCCGTGAATCTGCCATCTTTAGCCGCCTTTGACCGTTCAGCAGCCGGCAGTCAGGTGATTAGCCAAACAGCCGCACAGCAGTAAGGACCGGAGCGAGAGATTTGTAATATAGGAAATGATCCGGCTCCTTGTCACTCCCTTGTTGTATTTTTTAGCTGGTAGCACGGATTCTTGCCATTGCCCGATATAGAAATGACCACAGACTCTGAAGAGCTACATCATTCAGCTGCACTGCTCTCCAGTGGCAGTTGTTCACTCAAATTATCATATTTATGAGCATGCGCCATACCTTTACTGCTTCTTTATGTAAGTGTATTCCGTGTTGCATGGTCCCAAAGAGGACACGAGAAAGGAGGACAGTATGAAACATCCAAGAAACCTCACCAGGTTCGATAAAGTTTCTCACATCAAGAAAATATCAATTTTATATTTAAAGGGCTCCAAAACCTCCTTTCACCTCATCATTATTTGATGTTGCAGCCATTGATTTTTTTCCTCCGCTGTATTTGCCGACCAGATAGTGACCTGATTGATTAGATCCCGGTCACTGTTGTCAGGTCTTGACTGTGCCATGTGCTCATGTTAGTGAATACGCTTCTGTGCATGACTGTGAAAGCTGTATGACAAACTGTAGCTGGCAACAATGGTGTTCACAAGATTATGTTAATGGATTAACAGAGGCACCAGTCACAGCTGCATCAGTCTCAACGGGACACAACCACTTGTATGTGTCTTTGTAATGAACTCTAGACAAGGTGGATACATGTAGGGGATTATGCACACCAGTGCGTGAGATTTGATGCAGTTGAAAAGCTGAGACAGTTACAGTTAATTGTCTTTCTCTTAGTGTATAAACTGCTATGATTTCTGGGGATTTGTATATATTCTTCTATATGAGATCACATTGTTTTTCAGATATGATATGCCGTGAGCTACCTTGTATCAGCTAATAACAATTTTACTTCTCTCTACTTTCTTTTGTTGCTCATGTAGCCTCGATCCATAACTGCCATTTTAAATGAACTCTTAAAAAGCATTTTGAAGCCATTGTTTGCCAACATGGTGAAAAAGGAAAGCTCAACTCTTGCTTAAATACTTGATTGTATACAGAGTTTCCTCACTTAGCCCTGACGGTGCAGTATTAAGCTAAATTATCCCTATGACCCCTTTAACTAAAAAGCTTCCCTCGAGTTCCCATCACCTCTCCCTTGTTACCTCCACGGTTTCCTGTTGTTTTTTTTCCCCCTCTCAGGTGATATGACAGCCATGTTGTCAGCAACTCCCCTGCAGCTTTAGCATGTCAACATTGTGACATTCCTTTGTAAACAGCCGACTTCTACCGGGTTTCGTTGTCCCTGACACGCCTATAGCCCTCAACCTAAGAGAACCTGTTTGCCGCAGTTGTCTGGACTCTCACCTGGAACTCACCCAGCACGCTAGAAACTGCCAGCAGGCTCAGCCCCCACCACCAGTTTATCCAATAACATCCTGGAAATACACCAGGAAAACAATCTTAAAAAATGTATCAGTGCATTAAGACCATAAAGTGTTTCTCTGTAGCTGTGTGGTTATACAAAAATAGTGGCATGCCCTCCAGCTCAGATGGATCAACATGTAACTGGTTTCTCATGGGTACAGATGATGTAATCTTAATCCAAAAAGGGTGTTTTGTATATCATTATTTTTATCATGCTACGCACTTCACTGTTGGTGCCATTCTTTGGCTTGTTCAGTGTATAACTTGTGTCCACCATTTGCTGCATCTTGACTCAGATAAGACATGAAAATTAATATACAGCAGGCTCTGGTACTACAAGCCAGCACTGTATGGGCTGCTGTCTACCAACTAATTTCCTGCAGTGATCACAGAATTGTTAATCTAGTTGAAAAGACCACCATGGATTTTCTGTGTTAAATTCTCTTACTAAGTGAAACAGAAATTTCACCATACGAGAACAGAACAAAAACATTGTCCAGTTAATATGAAACATCAAGATTATGTTGGTGATATTTTAGCTTTGATCAGTGTTTGAGTTAACACGTTTTCACATGATGGGGATTATCAGATATGTTTGTCTGGTTTATATCAAAATAACATTTTAAACAGTCTGTTTTATAATATTAGGGAAGGGAAGAAAAACAGAGATTAGACAAGTCACTGTTGCGCACTTGTGGAGATGAGATTGAAATATGCTGACTTAATCAAGTTGAATGTGTACATAATACACGTGTAGTTATCCAGTAGGTAATAAGGAAAAGACAAAATCTAAGTTAAATTGCTTGTGTATATAGACTTCTATCATTATAAGTACTGGCTCTGGTTGTCCTGTTCAAACAGGTTCCATAGGAAATTACCCATTACTGACAAGTATGTTTTTCCAGATCTGAGGCAGCAGAAGAGAACGCTCACAAGTCTTGTGTAATAATGCTGTTGCTGTAGACATATCTGATTAAATCATGGCTTCTTATCATGTTACATCTTTCTGCTAATCTAATTCCTTCATTCAAAACCAGTTCTTTTTGGGGAGTTAACAAAGAGTAGGGTGTAACCAACCAGATTTTTTTGTCTTGTGCAGGCGATGGTTATGTAAAGTTGTAAAGGCCACTGTGAAGGCACATGTGTAATTTGTCAGAGGCAGTCCATGCTGTGTGCAAGAGCTGAGGAAGGCTCTTTGTTTGCTAATGTAGGTCTACACTAAGGGGGCGGCCTGCCCTGGATGGCCCGCTTTCTGGGACGGTTGCGCTGCACATCACATGATGGGCTTGGCCTCGGGGCGAGGCAGTGGAAAGAGCCTAAGATGGTAGTGGGACGGGGGGGGGGGTGGAAGATGAGAGGATGAGTGATAGGAACGTTTACTCTTGCCAGTTTCTTTTAGAATCAGTTCCTGGTTAAGGTTTTCACAGCTGAACAGACCCGCTGGACATCGGACTCCACCTCTGTTCCAAAAAGCCTCCATTCAAATAGCAAGGGGAAAAGACGGTTCATATATAGATTGTTTTGTTGTGTTTTCTTCTAAAATATGTTCAAAGTGTCAGTTGTGTTAGCAGAGAACTGTGAGACCTGCAGCCAGTGTCGCTGTAACAGGATTCCTCGTGTTACGATGTTAAAATAGACGAAAGCTCTGGAAACACAGAACTTTGAAACTGTGACTGGGAGTCTTCTGTAAGTGTTAGATCTGTCTGAACGCAGCTATCAAGTTTTGATATACGGCTTTGGCACATTCATCTTACTCCAGTTCTGCTGCCTCAGAAACCAGCCACAGAGAAAAGACTTTCACCTCATTCTCTGCCCACCTCTCTCAGTATTCTGCGGCCAAAACTAATTAATGTCACACTTTAATCAAATAGCAGACTTTTATTGAATCAAAAACAAACAAACAAAACAAAACAAAATTCACCAGTTCCAGCTTTTCAATTATGATTTTAGTTTCTTTTCTCTCTATTATATCTGTAGATTTAATATCTTAGGGTTTTGGACTGTTGGTCAGGGAAAACAAGCAACCTGAAAACATTTCTGTGAGGCTTAGGAGATTCTGATGGTCGGATTCACATTATTTTCTAACCTCTTTTTAGTTATAGAATATGGATTTTGCATTTTATAATAAAGCAGAAACCAAACAAACATTCATTTCTTAGTTATGTCCCTTGATATTACCAGGTCAAAATTCAAGGTTGGTATGTTTGATGTGTCCAGAGAGATTCTGTAACCTTCCTCACCTGTCCCTGTTCCCTCTGATCTATAATCAGACTTTTTAAAACTGACCTCCTCCGTCTCCCTCTTTCTCTCCCTCAGGACATTGTGAGTGCCACTAAAGATGTCTGATAGTGTCGATATTGAAGAGAAACCACCAGCCCCCCCCTTGAGAATGAACAGTAGTTCCCGAGACTCTTCATCAGTGAATCACGCCTCTAAACCGCTTCCAATGGCTCCTGAAGAGAAAAACAAGAAGGTCCGCCTGCGCTCCATCTTCCCCGGGGGAGACAAGAGTGAGTATCCATCTCCACGTGATTTTTACACTGTGATCCATGATTTAACTAGTTTACTTACTTGTAAATATATTAGGAATCAGCCTGTAATCTGTTTTTGTTTGTCTCCTGTAGCAAACAAGAAGAAAGAGAAGGAACGTCCTGAGATATCCCTACCCTCAGACTTTGAACACACCATTCATGTTGGCTTTGATGCTGTAACAGGAGAATTCACAGTGAGTATTTCTTTCACCTGAAAGTCAGGTATGATTAAACAGGGACTGATGTGCTTTGCAGAGACCCAGGCGCACATTTCTGAAATCACAATTCCCTGAGGTGACAGAGTCAACTAATGATATATTTTCCTCCACATAAAGTTGATAATACAAGTGACTTGAATGACAACCACTCTATCTCCCCTATCAGGTGAAACCTGCACTGGAGTCCTTTAGCATTTCTGGGTAAATCTAATTTGAGCTGCAGGTTCAGTTTGCAGTAAATGTTTTATTCTTGCACAACACCATGACACTTTTATTTTCTCTGTTTGATATTCTTTACTTTAAATTTGATTCAGTCTGATTCAGTCAGTTATTCACAAGATCTGGAAGTGTTCTGAAATGTTCTTGTTTTTATGCTTTATAGCAACCCCAACCATCAGGTGCTCTAACCAGATTTACTGTAGCATATCAGGAAGAAATAAAACAATCTCAGCCAACTATATGACACAATGTAGTGAGCTTCCATGCTAAATTTCTAAAACTTTAAAATTTAAATGTCTTAAAGCTGAGGCCCTTGTGATGGTTATGGTTCACCATATTGTGTTATGTACAGTCTATTGAACGATGCGGTGTAATTTAAATTTTGCTCTTATTCTATACTGTAGGGGAGGTTGTTGTATTGAATTGTTTTATATTGTACAAGTGTTCATTGTCTTGTTTTACACACATTGTCTATGGTAATCAGTTACCCTTAAGGAGATCATCTGTAACGAGAAAAGCATTAACATCCCACCATAAACAATGAAAACACATAAACAGATATTCACGCGCTGTACAGTGAATTTAATTTGGTCATTAAAGTAAACATAATGATGGGGAAAAACATAAATCCGAAATGGCTTGACAACAGCAGGACTAATCTGTAACACAAAAGTCTTGTCTTCTTCATTTATGCAGACAAACAGGAATATTTTTTATTTCAAATAAAATATCAGGCAAGTACTTTAAGACTTATCATCATCCTCCTATAAAACCACCTTTACACTCAGGAATTTGTATTTTAATCTATTTGACTTTCAAATGTACAGCACTCGATCCATGACATCAGCGACAAATAGTTCTTTGTTCATTTGATAAGCTGTACGCCTGTGACACATAGTACTACTCTGATGTCACCTCTCCATGGTTCTCTTTCCTCCAGACAAAATGTGCATATTGTAGCCTAAAATGTTACATTTCACTTTTAACATTCGATCTATACGTGTTTGCGTAGGGTATCCCGGAGCAGTGGGCGCGGCTCCTACAGACCTCGAACATCACCAAGCTGGAGCAGAAGAAGAACCCACAGGCCGTGCTGGACGTCTTAAAGTTCTACGACTCCAAAGAGACCGTGAACAACCAGAAATACATGAGCTTCACCTCTGGAGGTAAGCAACACCAAAATACTGATGATACCATAAAAATAAAGGTTAGCAATAAAAAAGGGGCAAAAGCATTTTATATGAATTTTTTTAATGAAGTCTTATGCTAATGATTTTCAGCATGCTGTCGCTATAAAAATGTTTTCTTTCTTGTTACAGACAAGTCGGCGCATGGGTACATAGCAGCAAACACTCTGGTGAGTTGCTTTATATCTAAATTTATTTTGGTTAGTGTTATTTTTTAGGCCTAAATAATATATCTGATTTTTAAGAATGTTTGTTGATTTAAAAAAAAACTCTATAAAATGGTAATGTGACCAGTTAATAGTACCTAACTACTATTTAATGCTCAAATTTAAAAGAATTGTGATGTTGTTAATTAAGCATGTCCCTTTTTGTTAGAGGTAGCTCCTCTGTCTGTTTTATGAGGAATTTTACTGCTGCACTGCACATCTTCTCCTCTCTAGACTGTCTGGTTATTACAGTAGGAACTTACAATTACGATTACAAATCAACCCAGTCTCTGATTCTTAGCTATGCGCCATCTCTGTCAGTGCTTTGGAAAATCTCTCAACACTAAGTAATATATGGAGGGAAGTTTATTTCTTTATGATTTATATGACAGTGTAATAATTTAACAGGTAAGTTGCAATGTCATGTGGCTTTATTTCATCGTGTTGAACCTCAGAGCAATTATACCACTGTGACTACACCACAGTAAATCTCTCTCACTTTACTCTCACTAACTCTTGTCTGGGAATTTCTGGGGTAGACTGTGTTACTCTCAAGCACATTCATTTCACACAGGCTTCTCCCTCTAATGGGCAAAAATGTTTGTGTTCCCCTCTGGAGGGCTCGCTGCTCCCGACTATGTGGCACAATGCCCTGAATTTTGCATCCACGCCAGTCAGTTTTGCAGCTCGTGCACAGAGAAAAAAAATAAATAAATCGGTGACTGCTGTGAGAGCCACCACTGCTCATTGTTTATTTTTCCAATCGACTTAACCAGATTTTGAAATACCCATAGACAGGCCTTCACTGGAGGCTCAACTGCATCTAGAAGGACTCCCGCTGTGCTGACCTCATTCCTGGCTTTGACCAGAGTAATCTATGCCTTGAATGCCTCGGCCTGTGCACGCTCAGCCGGGTGAAGAAGTGGAATCCAAGTCTGTTCGCTGGGATTCGCTGCCCCCCAGGCAAACCACACAGGGATCACTTCGCACGGGGGCCGTTGCTTGAAAGAGCCCTTCACCAGTGAGGGGCAAGAGGGTGTGGTAGCGAGTCTAAAAGGTTGTGCGAGTCCAGCGAGGGTATTTGAGAGCGTCTCCGCCTTGGATTGTCACAGTGGTCCTCGGCTGCAGAGGTGACTCAGCTATTGGCTACGGTGCCACAGATTTTATCCTAAGATTGGGCCTCACAGAACTGCAGGGGTGGTGCCAATAAGCAGTCTATAGAGGCAAACTGTCTCTTTTTAGAGAGAAACAGTAGCCCACCCTGAGCTACCTGGTGCTCTCTGTCAGATTATCACGAGCACCAGCTTCTTCTAACCTGCAACACAGGTAAATATTTGAGATTTGGTGTGTTATTTTCTGTAAGCAACTTAGATCCACTTCTGTACCCATCACCTGCTACAGTCTACACTGCTGCTATATTGTCTCGTCATCAAGGTTTTAATCCATTTTCCCACAATGCATTGGAAAAAAGACAGCTATCCACTGGCCATATTGTGAGGTCTCTCATTTTTATTTAACCTCTGTGTGCGTCCGTTTGAGCCAGTTATTTATGTTTTAGGTCGACCAAGTGCCTCACCTTGACCTTAGCTCAGCACGCACTTGTAACTGCGAATATTGGCAGCAGAGACACTGTGTTGCATCCTAATCCAACTGACTAAAAAGTCACAACTGAATTTTAGATTCAAGGACGGCAGTAAGAAAATCTAAACTTTAGCTCCTGTGCCTGATGTGTTCTCTGTGTCTGCCTCTACCAGACAATAGACAATAACCCTGTTTTTTTTGTTTTGTTGTTGACTTTGATTTTATCATAAACAGAAATTCCGATCAAACTGGTGAAAAAAGACATTGATAGTGTTTTAAGGTCTTTATTGCTGCTTTAAGTGATTGGTGACTTGGTCACGGTTTTTCTGTCCTGGTGCGACATGTGTTTCACCTTTTAATCCATCAGTAAAGTCACATGTTTGATCTCTTCATATTAGTTCTGCTACCAAATAGGAGGCCCTGGATATTTAACTTAAGTGTTTGTCAGACCACAGCACTCATCCGTCAACCAACAAAGACAGCTCCAGCACGGTTCATGTAACTGGGTTCACAGCATTGACAGTTTGTTTATCAGACTGTGAGCTTCACCTCACATTGCACTTGGCATTTCATCTCAGGTTTGTTGTTGAAATTACTGCTCAACTTCACAAAAAACCTTAGAATTCAGCATGGTTGGTGCAACTTTTCATGCTCGCACAATACATGTGTGCCTTAGAAAACAGAGGAACATATTATTACTAACATTAAATGTTTCTGCAACAATGTAATAATGTTTGGAACATCAAGTCAGTATTGATGTTTAGGTCAGGTCTAAAAGCCGCACGGCTCTAGCATCATTAGTCTTTAAGGTACTGAAACTCTATCAGATGTATTTTCTCCATCCTTGAAGTAAAAAGCATTCAAATGGGTTGAAGTCAAGACAATTGTAAGGACACATTTAAGCTACAAACCAAAAGTTGTTATACAAGCTCTTCTGTTCATGTGTTCATATTTGTCATCGTTGTGATTTTGAATGCAAACTATTGGAAAGAAAATAGCATTAATCCATTTAGATCAATGAAAGTACCCACTTCATTTTCATCAGAGTGCTATAAAGCCTGTGTTAGACTGTTCCCTTTTATCAACAGTGAGACCATTTTCCTGTCTGACTAACAGTTAAAGTATTTAAAAAACTATTAATTTCACAAACACAGCCAACTTTCCTCATGTTGAATCCTGAATAAATAATAAGGCACAACTTTTTTGATTTTTAGGCCGTAGTCAAAGTGAATACCTCAAGATTAGTTTCAAATAATATAGTATAATGACACAACATTGAAAACTGAAAGTTAGTGAAGTAAGTGTGGGTCAAAAAGTACTTCACAAAGCAACACAAACAAGTACAGTGCAAAAGTGCTAACTTTTAACACATCATGTCTGTATGTGGGTGTGTTTATTGTATGAGTATGCTATGCCAGTAATAATAACTAATAACTAATAACTAATGGATTGCATGTGACAAGGAAATCAGACATCAGGTACAGACATGAGATTGTCCCTACTGTCACGTCCAAATAAAAGGTAAATAAAGTAACATTTTATAGAAGAAATTGTAAAATACTATGTTCTAGGCTTGTGTGAGGATAGTCCTCAGGTGGCATCATTTCTCTCTCATGTCCTCATGCTGTGTGTTAGGAGGACAGTTTGTGGACTTTATGTCCATCCCTCAGTAGCGGACCCCTGCCCTCCCCCACCCCCACCCCCTCCCTCCCCCCCTTACTGCGTCCACTTACTCTTAAACATTGTGTGGGTTTGTTTTGAGTAAATCCTCCCATTTTCAACCTTCACATTCAGAACCGACTGCTGTCATCTGGGCCTCCTGTCAGCCTTAGAACCTGCAGCGCATTATTTGACAAGGTAACTCCTCCATATTATTTTCCACATGATGTATCTCTGCATTGGCTTTCAAGCTAAATTCCACTATCTGATCTCCTAATTTTGATTACGCCGACTGGCTAATTCAAAATGCATACGAATATTTGACACTAGAGGCATCATCACTCTCTGTATTGAAATTTCATGGGGGATATGATTGGATCTACTGGTTTCTGATCTTATAAATGTATCTATTATCTTTCTCAAGAGCACCTCTTATCTTATTTTTGAATGGACCGTGTCTGAAATGGCGGGGCAGGGGCGCATGCCACAGAGGGTTGTGATGACTGTCAAACTGCATGTATGAGCTCATATCCCTAACAATTTGATCCACATTGCCAATAATGTGCCTGTAACTTCATCACCATTGTAGACATTACCGCATGGCTCTGTATAAGAAAAAAAAACAAAAAAAACACATGGCACTGCTTACAGTTAGCCAGACACTCATTTCTGCACTGCAGTCTTGGCCCAGCCCTCACTTGGAGCAGGTCAGAGGCCCAGTATGTCTGAATGAAGGACTGGGACTTTCCTTCAGCCAGACCCTTTCCCTTTAATCACTAGAGCTAAGCTGCACTGATTCATTTATGCATGACGAAACTGGAAATGGATGAAATGTTTCCATTCCATAAGAGGAAAGACGATCCAAGGCTAGCAGAGTTTTGGATGGGGGGAATAAAGGCTGAGCATTAGGCATAATAAATATGTCTGAGGCATATTAATCATGCTTGTTAAAAGGTAGCTTCCATAACAAAGGGGTGTCTTCAGTTCATCACCATATTGCACATTACAGCAATGTTGCGGCATGTTTTCTCCTATGGCACAGTTAAGAATAGAGCAGTTTGTTCCCACTGAAAAATTCATTCTCATCATTGGTTCATGGCCCACCTGACCCGATCCCTCAACTTAAAAACCCTCAACAGAGAAACTGCACCAAATGGCACCTCACCTTTTTAACGCTTGTCTCTTTAGCTCTCACTTGACTCATAATGCTTTCCTCCACTATTAACAGAATGTAACCTGATTCAATTCATTTCTCTCTCTCTCTCTCTTTTTTTGGCACAAAATGTCAGCTGTTCTGTTCCAGCGTAGACAAATGAACTGAATTTTGTTTATGTTGATCACACGTGCTCCTTTTTCTGCCCACTTTTGACTTAAATGTTTATGAACATGGTGCATTTGTCATCTACAACAATCTGAATCTGTTATACTGTATGATGTATGACAGGATTTAAACATTAATTCACCATTTCTAGAGCTTGTATGACAGACAAAGACCTGTTTAACCCCAACTGGTCACAACTCAAACTCTGCCCATGGCTGGTTTGGGGTTCGCAGGCGCTTTAATGTGGTAACAACAGAGAAAATAATCATTTTGCTTAGTTTTTACAAAAAGTTAGAGGAGCTGCATCTTCTCTTTTCATTCCATGCTGCTACATGTCACATGCGCCCCGACTTACTTAAACCTCTGCTCTCCAGGGTGCCAAAACATCATCGTCAGAGCCCCCAATCGCTCCACCCGTGTCAGAGGAGGAGGATGAGGAGGAAGAGGAAGAGGAGGAGGAGGAGGAAGATGAAGACGACGACGACGAACTGCCCCCGGTCATTGCGCCGCGGCCCGAGCACACCAAATCTGTGAGTTTTTAATACGGCACAATCTGTGAGATCAGTCCGCTCCGAAATGCATCCCCTGACTCTTCTCTCCTGGCGCAGATCTACACGCGCTCTGTCATGGACCCACCAAAGCCTCCCACCCCTGTGAAAGAAGTGTTGACTCCACCGGAGTCGCAGGTCCAGCCGGAGAACACATCCAACACAATGTATCGCCACACTGACCGCCAGAGGAAGAAGTCCAAAATGACAGATGAGGAGATACTGGAGAGACTCAGTATGTGTCTTTAGAGCCACATATGTTTTTATGTTTTATGTATATCAGGGCAACTTTGAAAGTCCAAATAAGATTTTATTTATTCATTTAGTCATAAAGTTATATTCTGAGTACATTTTATCTTCATAGGTGATTCCATAAGTATGATTTCAAAGCCTTCTCCAAACACTAAGGAACAACTTTTGTGAAGAAATCCTAAATTGCTTGATTTAAAAAAAAAAAAATTCCCCTAAAAACAAGCAAATTTAAAGACAGTAAGTCTAAAAATTACCACAATCATCTAAAAATCATAGAATGGATACTCCTCCCAAAGTTAAAATCCACACATGCCCAAAAACAGTACTGAGGACATGACCTCAGTATCCCTGATGTGTATCTGTGTGCGCCCGTTGATTTGTGGTTGTGTGTGTGGCTGTATCGAATAATCCACTGAGTGGTAATTCAGAAGACACGCTGGATATTTTGTTTCCAGTGGCTGTTTTCCATATATTACTTCCAGTGCACCAAGTCTGTGAATTATGCAAAGAAGTACTTATACTTATGCCAAATTACCAGCAGTAACTGCACCACGAGGCAGGGTACATCTGAAACAGGAAGGTAGAAAAGGTTCCGCAGTGATGTTTTCTGTGTATTTGTGTGTCTGTGTGAAGGCTGTCATGATGGTGTGCACCCACACAAGCTCAAACCTGATATATCTGTCTTCTCTCTGACTCAGGGAGTATTGTGAGCGTGGGGGATCCCAAAAAGAAGTACACGCGCTTCGAGAAAATAGGACAAGGGTAAGTTCACCCGCGATCGTCAACCGGTTGTCACAGTTATTGAAACGGAGCGATTTCAGGAGCAGTCAGTCTCGCCAGGAGAGCGAGCTGTAGCTGTAGTGACCACTTCAGAGAGGCAGAGGGAGGGTCAGGTTGAATGACTGAGAAAAATAGTGAGAGGAAATGAGAACTGTATCCTCAAATGCACAGCAAATAGATTAGCTTAGCCATTTAGTTTCCCTCCTTTCCCTCGCTTCTGTCACTCTCCTGCTCAATACACATCTGCAATTGACAAAAACTTGTGGTCCTATCTGCTCTTAACATGCTCAGTATTTCCACATTTGACTGTGCTCCAAGGTCTTAAATAGGAAGATCTACTATTTACTCCACTGTAAGCATTGGTAGACTTATTAGTACCAGGAACTGTGCTCATTATTCATAGCATGGGAAAGTAGACAGGTGCAGCTGACAAGAGAGAGAGGGAGAAAGAGAAAGGACAAGAGGCCTAAATGAAGGTTTTAGTATCATGAGTTACACCCCCAAATTAGGTCAGAGCTACTGCATGCCATTCCTTTGACCACCACGTTGGAAGCCATAAATTAGGATCCAGTATGTGCTCATCACGGCAATCATAAGTTAGTTTCTATGGTGTCATGGAGCACATACAGTTTGTTAATGACAAGTACAAAAAAAAGTAAAGCTTTTGAAGCTCTCTAAACAAGGACAGTTTTACTTATGTGTGCCACTGTGTAATTTTAATATCATGACATCATTACACTAATTTTAATGAGGATATGTTAATATCAAAGGACTAAAGCTACGATGCATGCTGAATAAGCTAACGCCAAAGGCTCCACTTTAATCTATGTCCTCATCCCAGCAGAGTTCAGTCTCTCCTCTTAAGTTAAATCAAGTTCCCACAGGCCAGTACATCTGCAGTCTGAATATTAACTAGCAGGTCTGATGGCCAAACAGTATTATTTTTTCTCTGTATTAATCTGCAGATTAATATAGAAATATAAGAGGATCATACCATGACTTTCTAAAGTTTCATCTGAGAAAGTCAGAAAGTCTCTTGAAACTTTTACTCAGCCTGACCTCTATTTTCATTTTTGGACTTATACACTGATGTATTACTGGACGGATTTCGTTCATGCATTTTTACAGAGCCGGGCCTGGCACTGTGTACACCGCCAACGACATAAAGCAACGCCAAGAGGTGCAAAACATTCTCACAAGCATATTTTTTCCTCACTAAGCCGGCTTATACTGGCAGTTCCTGAGCTGCAAATCCCCCTTGTCTGTTTTCTCGTGGTGGCCATTAAGGATGAACCTGCAGCAGCAGCCCAAGAAAGAGCTGCTGGATCATCAATGAGATCTTAGGTGATGAGGGAAAACAAGAACTCCAATATAGTGAACTACTGGACAGGCTGGTTACAAGGAAAACATGGACAGATTTATTTGCTGCCACTGTATAAAACCTGTACATATTTACATGATGTGGTACAAGGCCCACATAAGGACTCTTCATTCAAACTCAAACAGGTACATGGCACCATTGTTATAGCGTTTCTAGCAAATGTAAATGCTTTTTGGTATTTTTTTGTTTTGGAAGATGTTTTGAGGTTCCACCAGCCCACATACAGCTGTATGAATGCATCTGACGTTAACTTGTCAGACAGCAATTGATCTGTAGTCGTAGCTAAACTGCGGTCAAAAGTATTGTTACCATAATGACATTGAGGGATTCTCTCTGTGCCTTCTTTCCAGGTCCCATTCTTTCCTCGCCTCCTACTTCTTCCTTTTCCTTTAATGGAAGTCAGCATTCATCTTAAGGTGCAGCATTACTGCCACCCATTGTTGTAAAACTTTGGTGAAACATTAAACTGCAGCACAACCGTCCAGTTTTGTCAAATTTTAGCCTTGGTCCACTCAGCTCTTATTTCAGCACAAGTTTCCTTGCCACCTTTCTCTTACATCTAGTCGTATGCTTGAGTACCTTTCTACTCTATGTGTCTTAATTCAATCCCGCATCAAGGGGCGCACAGTACATCTCAAAATCAAAAGACGTGCGGTATGTGTCGCCTTTCTTGGCAAGTTGTGTTCTTATTGTGTCAACTTCCTAAAAAGATTCTCAGTTTGATTATTAATCATTCCATGTATTTTTCTTCATTTCTCCTCTGTTTAGTTACTTGGTGAGATGAACTATGGGTGGTGATGAATATTCATCGGGTGGCTCGTTGACAGATGTAGTGATCAGACCTGCAAGGACGAGGGGTCAGATTGCGGTCTGCAGAGAGGTAAGAAGCTGTTTAGACATCAGCAAAACCACCCACTACTTCTGTAGCTATGATGAGCTGACCTCAAATTCAGGTGGGCACATACAAAAACATGTGAACATCACCAGCCAGGAGAAAGAAACTTGTACTTGCTAACAAATTTGAACCTCTTTGTATGTGGGTGTTGATCGGATATATTTATTTCATTTTTCCTCCCTCTTCAGTGTCTTCAAGCCTGGACTTTCTTACACTCCAACCAGGTGATCCATATGAGACATAAAAGTGACAAATATCCTCTTGGGTATGGACGGATCCGGCCAAGCTCAGTAAGCCCTCACTTTTGACATGAAATTTGAATTGGTTTTAGTTCGGGAAGAATTAAAGTAAAAAGCACCATTAATGACACAGTGGTTCAGATTCAGTTCAGGAGACAGGGTATTGTGTTAAATAAAAGACTGCTTGAATGAGATATGGTAAAGAATAATAATGAAGAATAATGTGTAACTAAATGTTTAACACACCACTGCACCTCTCCTCTGCAGCCGACTTGGCTTTTTGTGGCTCAGATCACTCCAGAGCAGAACAAGCGCAGTACTCCATGGTGGAACGCTCACTGATGCAAGGGCTCAGAGGTGGTGACTGAAGGTTTACTATCCAAAAGCGGATATCTGGTCTCTGGGGAATCATGTACATAGAGATGGGTGGAGGGAGAACCGCTCACCTGAATGGAGAATCCACTAGGGTAAACACAACCGTAGCCACAACACACAGGACGACATGACTCTCCTGCTCCTGGTGGTCATACAGTATGCATAGAGATGAAATATTCAAATTGTTTTGATATTTGATAATCGCATTTGTCTTCCCAGGCACTGTACCCGATAGCTACCACGGACTCCAGAGCTGGGCAGAGTTCCAGAGAGGCTTGCTCGCCTGTGTTCAGGAGATTTCAACCGCTGTCTGAGATGGATAATCAGAGGCTCTACAGAGCTGCTACAAAACCAAGACCTGAATCCCCCAAACAAGTCATAATCTTGTACATCATCAAGATTTTATCTCCCCACCGCTAAGCATTTGCTCCTCGTCATGTGCTGCGGTGATGTTACCAAACATCACTAAATGTCACTCTTTTATAATTCAAAAGCTGCATCTTTCATCTGCATATCCTCTCGTCGCCCAAGGCAGCATTTTCCTCAAGCTGGCAAAGCCTCCAGCCTGGACGCCTGATTGCAGCTGCGATGAAGCCATAAAAGAACAGCAGTCGCCAGGGAGTGCTCCCTCTGTCCGCACCTCGAGGCTGGGAGCCCCTGCCAGGCAAAAAGGCTCATGGGACCTGGGGTGTACGGGTGTGGCAGGACGGACAGTGACAGCACAAGGAGGAGGAGGGTGGGATGGTGGTAAAATGCAGACTTATACGGGTGACAGCATCAAGGACAAAAGACCCCAGGCCTCATATGTAGAACGACATCTGGTCTTGCAGCCTCTCAGCCCATGCTGTTGAAAAGACCTTGCCTCTTTTTGTTTACTTCCCAGCACTTCTGTACATGTAGAGCAGTCCATCACAGCAAGTACAGGCGCATATGCCAGAAGGTGTGTGTGCAAAAAACTGTACATCTTCAGGTTATACATCTTGTTTGGAAGTGGCTCCCAAACCTGGGAAAAAGAATAATAACGAAAACAAAAAGGGTAAAAAGACTTGAAAGGAAGTGTGCTCAGTTTCAATCAAGGCAAGAGGAGAAACTTAACAAAAACTGAAGAGCCTCGATTCCCTTCCGGCCAGCTGTAGGCTTGGTTTTCTTTCCTCTAGCCCTCCACGGAGCATAATGATCAGGCTGGCTAACCTGCACCTGCAGTGACTCAGCTGATGAGAGAGCACTCTGACCCAACTACTGCATGATCACGGCTCTAGCAGAAACACTGCTACTCCTCTGCAGATTGTCACATCTCAAGGTAGGATTTTTGTGTATGTGTGTATGAGGATGTGTGTGTGTGTGTGTGTGTGTATGAATGTAGAGGTGCAGCTACAGGGGAAAAAGTCAGGAATAATTTCACATGACCTATGCCAGCTTTAAACATCCTTCAGTAATCTGTGTCATGTCAGTGAAGAGATACGGGTCTCACATTTCATCTGAGAAGGCTCCTCTCAGACAGTCTCTCTCATAGAAAGTTTATGAAGGTTACCTGCAGTTCATTTACTGACTTTCTTCCCTAACCTTACCACATATTATCAGATTTAATGCTCTGCCTGTTTAGAATATTGAAACACTGTGCAAACATTACATTTTAAATATATAAAATGCACAACTTCTTTTCAATTCCAATGTTTAAGTGTTACATATTTTACTGTTGTGATGCAGTGACAGGCACATGATCACACTGACATATAGATTACATGTCACATATTTAAATCAACATTTAGTGCTGAAAACACTCTTTAGTTCATGTGGCAGAAATTTTTGGAACAACTATAGACTCAAATAGTGCACATCCACAGTCAGATGGGGTTAGGGCCAGGGTTTCAAGCATTTCATCTGCTAATTACACAGATTACACATTTTAAAAATACACATACACTATGGCGTTCATTTTGTACAAGCATCTCAAATAGGATTATCCACACTAGTATTTGTGGCTTTCGTTTCTTTCCCTTCATGATGTACCATGTTGTAAATAACACCAGAATAGGGCTGACAAATCAACATAATTTATGTCAAGCCCTTCTTTTTATTTCATCTAACAATTAATTATGAAATAGCAGGAAAGACAAATACTAGATCAGAGACTGAACAGAAATATAAATATTTTCATAGAAATATCTGTATTTGGTGATGGATAGTCCTCTTTAAGGTGCTGACACACAGTGGATAGTGTGTAACTGTAAATCCCAGCGTTTTAAGATTTTCAAATGAGCGCTTGTTGTTTGTTTGTTTTTAATGACAGTAGCAAACAGAAGGTCATGTGATTAGTCAGTTGGACGTCCAGTGCCACATTTTATCAGCCATCGCAGTCCAAGTATCCTTGATAAAAACAATACGCCTCAATCTAAAATATCAGTCAAAACACAGTCTGCAACAAGACATAGAGGGAGAGAGAGATTTTTCCTCATCATGTAATTAATCCATGATTTGAAATAGTTATTTACGGCAACTGTTGTCCCATCTGGAAAATGAGTATAAACATGACATTAAAATATCTTGTGGTCTTATGGCTCATATTATAGACCAGACTATACATGTTTGGACTGAATGCCAGCAAAACTTCTGGCCTATCTTTTCAGGTATATTTAATAAATATTCATGTTCTGCATTGCTAATTGGCACCAACTGTCGCCCTCATCCTCCTCCTCTCTTTGGTACTAGTGCAGCCTATTCATTCTTCAGTGTCCTTGTCTTTCAATGAAGTTCTATGACTTTTCATGGACCTGTAATGCTTTTTTGTGTTGAGTGTTTTTTTGGACGTGGCATGCTGGGATTATTAGAGAAGGAAGGAATGGTTATCCACTGAGTCGGTCGAGTGCCATTTCATGATTGTACTGCCCTAATGAGCACTGAAAATCAGGAACCGTAGAGGTAACTATGCTCGCTTTCTCCTAACATTCCCACCACACCCCCTGTTACATTTAAACCTCGATTCCCTGTTCAGAAGCATTCCTGTGTCTGTGTTTATAGCTTGTCAGGCTCTTCTCTCCCTGCAGCCCCTCCAGCGTGAGCGGTGTGTGCTTGTGTGTGTGTAAAGAATACCTCAACTGCACTAGAAGATGCCTCACTCGTGTTGTCCACCTTGACTTTGAGGTGCAGGGTAGTTGCTTAGTCATATTGTACCTCCATTGTACAGCAAATGTACAGAAGATGAAGGAGTGACGTTAGACAGGAGGATGCAACAGAATTCATGCATGTAAAACAAACTATACACTGTATCTCATCTTCAAATAGGTTAAGATTGTTAGGATATGTATGTATCTATGTAAATATGATGGGAAAACCCCCCTTTTTTCAGAATTATGTAACTTAAAAATGACAATATTCAGGTTGCTCTATGGTATGAATCAATAAATGTTTTGCACCCTGGAAATCAAAAAAGAGAAAAACAAAAACAAACACACACACGCTGTCTCTGCACTCCTGGATCCAGCTCTCCTGTTTGGGCTTTATTATCGGACACTCCTTCATCTGGACAGAGAGCCGGTGAATGCAGCACTCTGTGTGCTGGCCCACACAGTCTGTCCTGAGTACCACTGCTGAGTGTTAGTACATGTAAGTGTGTGTGTGCGGCTGGTGGTAGGTGGTGGCTCGTGAAAGCTCAGCCGCCCCCTCAGACATTTTGGCTCCTGCCCCATGTACAGGTCTGAACTATGAGCACAAAGGTGAATTTTGGGACAAGAGACACCGCTGACGGCCCCTTTCTGTGGTTGCGCCTGTACATTCCTTTACCTCTGAACGGTAAACCTGTACATGCAGAAATTCTCTATATTAATGTGTATCAAGAGAATGGAACAAAGACAAAATGTTGGCTTTTAAATTATTATTATCATTATTATTATTATTACTCTTATTATTGTTCAGCTTTGTAAAACTGTTGATCCATCTGGTTATTATTTCGAGCAGGCCTTCTCCATCTTTGAAAAAGGACAAAATGAGTGACGGAAATGAGGTTTGGATAACCATTTTAATTGTGGCTGAAGCAATAGACTTTTGAACTTTGAACTGCCAGAATTTTAGCTGACTTCAATGACAGCAACAGAGTTATGCATTTTGTTAATAATCATATAATGAAACATGGATATGAAGTGATGAAAGGAACGAAAGTGCATTAAAGAAAAGAAAAGATACATGAATTATGAGATGTAATGTGGTGTAGTTAAGCACCTGGTATAATGATGACTTGATTTAACTTAAGAGGAGAGACTGACCATAGTCATAGTTATGATAATTGTATGGTGAAGATTTGAATGACAAAATACCGGCCATATTTGTCAAGCTAGTATCTATGATGTTACAAAAAACAGGAATGCTATCTTCAACAAGCAAATGCCAATAAAAAATGTTTTATAAGTTATAAAAATTAATGAGGGTAATTGAAAATGGATTAATATGGAAGTGATATCTTATTCATCCAATAAAAGTTCTGTTCCACCTCCTCAACATTAAGTAATCAACATTCGGAATAAAAGTCTAAAATTCAGCCAGGTAATCACATGCGCATACAGTGGTAGCAAACAGTCACTCCAGTGCACCTATGATGGTAATGCCACAAGTCTCACAAGATCAGACCTTATTAGGCACCCACCACCGATTCAGCTTTCTCTCCCGGGTCACGAGGTCACATGGCGGGGTCAGCTGAGTCATGATGATCCTCAGGCTGATGTAACCGTATCTGCTGGGCCATCTGCCACCCCAGCCTCAGCCAGTTTTGAGGTTCGGGGTGGTCTCGACCCAGACAGCACCACATTTTGCCCACAACTCGCCTCATCAAGGCGAAGCGTTCCAGTACACTGAGGAGAAATAGTCGGTTTTCATTTTACTGTCCTAGTATTAGAAAACATTGCATTGTCTTTGAGCTGAAACAAGGATTCATTTAGGATACAAGTATCTTTGCACTGCCGTCACTGAGATTAATTATTATAGTCATCAAAGATCTTAGACAGACAGCCTTTACCTCCAGTTAGGGGCTTTTCTGGGCTTTCCTGTAGAAATGCCACTGGTTGCAAATTCTGCTGGCAAAGTGTCCTTCTTGAGCGGTGACCGCGATTGATTATCTCACAGGATATGATCACATAGGGTCTGCACCTGCATGTGAAAGATAATGCTTTTGAAGGCTTAGTAGTACCTGTGGCAAAGTCTCAGCCCTCTGGGACATCCCCAACCTCCTGTGCTGTCCTGAAGTTCTGCAGCCTCTGCTCCATGGACGTAGACGTGAGTCACAGCCTGTGGGTATCCCAGAAATGAACTCCAGCATCGTACTTTTGGCTTATCCACTGCCAGCTCCCTGTGAGAGTAGAGGAGAATTAAAGGAGCGGGAGAGAGGCTGAGTTCCTCTGTCTTGATAGTCTGAGTTAGATGTTGCTATTAGAACACTGAGTGACATTATGTCTGTGTTTCATCGACATGGATGGCCTGGGTGACCTGGGTGTGAGCAAACATGATTTCTGTCCTGTGTTTAGATTCCTGCCAACAAGAATGTCAGAAACAAAATACAAATCTTTGGCCAAGAAAAGCAGTTGAAGAGTGATGTTGATTTGTAAGTGATTTAATGTGAACAGCCTGTCAACAACCATGAAATTAGTAAAATAAAGTAAAGTAAATTTTATACTCTCCAAAACACTCATTTGTGTGCTTTTCTTGGATATCCATCAATGTCTGATAAGAGCAGCCAAAGAACAGTTGCTTCTCACTTCCCTGTACGTGTCTAGTAAGACCTGATAATTGTAAGATATGTGAACATTACATTTCTGTCTGCCAGAATTATGCGCAGCCACGCTGATGATTTACACCGACTCAACCACTCGCTGTCGCCACAGTCGTACCTGCACCCTGAGTCCACATCAGTAAAAACTCGGATCATGTAATCCCCCAGTGTGAGAGGCTTGAAGGTGGTGGGGATGATGATGTAGCGGCCCTTTGGCAGCATGCTTCTCAAAAACACTGTCCGAGCGTTGATGTAGGTGGACGTTGCCACGCATGGTTGTGTCAGGATGTCATGCATTCGATACTTCCTGTTCAGTTCCACCTGGAAGAAGAAATCCATTTGGGTTTTATTTAGTGTTCATATACCAAATGAAGTGTTTGTGTACTTTACTCATCAGGGAGAAAGCACTCCAATAGACATGTAAACAACTTCTTCAGGGTTCTGACCACTCTGTACAAAACATAGTGGCTGAGACACAACTGTGCAAAGACGAACATAAACCTCGACAGTGTGGGAGTCATGTAAAGAGGAGGATGGAAAACCTCTATGTAAACTCAAAGCTGGGATTCTAGTTAAAAACAACCACCGTGGTTAGACTGTGATGAACTGTGTGTGTTGCCACATCTCATGCTATAACACAAAAAGGTAACCCACCAGCATTTTAGATGCACACTCCTTAATTTTTTGCTCAGCATATATTGTGTTTAAGACACAATACATATATTTATAATACATACACAACACACAAAATCAAATCTCAAGGGTTTAAACAGTGGTTAGCACTGTCATCTCACAGCAGGAAAGTTCTGGTTTTGAGCCCCAGTTTGTGGCAGGGATTGGCTCCAACCTCCTTGCAACCCTCAAATGATAAGCAGTGTAACTAATGGATGGATGGATGGACTTAAACAATATCTAGAGGAGTAACAATTTGCTGTTTGCTGGATAGACGTATTCTTCTGCCCCCTGGTGGCAGAATAGTGAACACATTTTTAATTCAATATACAGGAAGGGTGTATTCTTCCAGTGTGACTTTAAGTTCAATTCTTACTGGGTTCTACTGGTGAGATGACTGGTGTGGTGATCAGTTATAAAAAAAGAAAATCCTGTTGGATATGCTCCAGGGTTACACTGCATGTCCCTCTTGCTCGAGTAGTTAGCAGTCAGCAGTCAATAATCATGGTCTTTGAACTCCAAACAGGTGTTGGTGCACAGTCAGAGGTTAATATTTATTTATTTATTATTATTAAAAGTTGTAAAACTGGCAATTTGATAAAACTCCCTGCTATGACTGAAAGTTTTTACTGAGGACACACTTCTCAACACAAAAATACAGAGTAGTGGATGACAACAGTGCTGACAACAATGTCCAGTGTCTGGAGTCCATCACATAAAGGAAGTCTCTTTCACGATGATCATAGATGACGTGGGTTAAATTCAGGTTAAGGTTTCAAGCTAACAGCTGTTCATCACGCTGTGTGCACACAACTGCTTTTGTTGATCACAAGCCCTGTGCCTTGTGGCACCAGCATTTATTACTGTCCAGAACTTGCCCCTTTGGCAGCACTTCAGTCAGCATGATAAGAGTGTAAAGTGTGTGTTTGAACTTAGCCAGATCTCTGACAAGTAAATCACACTACGGGAAATGTGATGCCAGTTTTTTGCTGCACACGGTTACATGGCCTGATGTGAATGTGACAGTCTAATCCCTGCGTGTAAGATAAAATCCAGTCTAGCACGTTTTCCAGCTGCTTTAGAATAGAACTGCAGTGGCTTTACAATTAAATAATCGGTTAAAACCTCTACTGAAAAACATCTGAGCTAATTAGCCTTTGTGAATGTTGCTCTCTATCCATATATAACTCTACCTATCAACATTTTTTTCAGCTTTTTGTGAGGCTGAGGTTTCACAACAGAAGGGTACATGGCTTTTTAAAAATATCTACAGCAGCCACCAAACAACATGAAATTTCTGTAATGGCTGCCTAAGCAGGGCATGAAAACACAGGCCACTGGAACAGCCTGCATCTTACTGAGAGTTTAGAAAAAACAGTCACCATGTGTGTTTGCTTCCACTCTGTGTTTCAGCTTGAAGCAATCACCTAAAGTATGTGCATTCTTTGTGTTTAATCACGTATGATTTAGCCCCTCGTTGAAATGGCCTGTTTTGGTTCTGATAAACCTATCAAGTAATGTCTGCCTGTCATTAAAAACACCCAAAACTTCGTCACTCGTTGGGCCAACAGATGAATACAAAAGTCAAATAAAGCCAAATTCTTTGACCAAAATGAAAGCCAAAATGTGATGGAATGACCCCGATTTCTCCCCCAAAATAAACTAACACTTGAGTAATGTCCTCGACCCAGACGAACACCATTTCCTCTGTTATGAACTCATCCCCCCTCAGTCTCACCCAATAAACTAACATTTGACTTATGTCCTTGTCCGGGACAAACACAATTTCCTCTGTAATGAACCCCTCTCCAGTCAATCTCGTTCTGATCTTTGTATAATGTTGCACAAACCCTCTGAATTTTTACTGTTATCTGTCCCTGGTTTCTTAGTCCTCTAGTGCTTATCATGCAACACACACTTATTCAACTGTTGACTGTTTAATAGATCAATTACCTTAAAGAGACTGAACCCGATGGTTAGATTTTCTCCTTGACCAATTCTTCTGTGGATCTTCATGTCTCTTTGTTGCAAAGAGACTAGAACTTCATCCTCCTCCTTGGTAACATCAAACAAATACTGTAAAAGAAGTTGGAAAGGAGTGATTATTAAGGAGTGAGGCGCTTATAAATAAAATGTATTATTATTATTATTATTATTATTATTATTATTATTATTATAGAGGTACACATCTGCATGAAGACAGCTGATTTCAGGAGAGAGTCCATCTGGAGCAGTGCCGCTACCTGTGGGTTCTGCAGGAATGTCTGCTTGTGATTAGCACAACCGCCGCAGCGGTTTAACAGCGGCTCTGCGTTTTTGGTCCAGCTTCCAAAGTGCACAACCTCATTCCATGTCTTATGGATACTGATCAGGGAAGTATTGATGATACGGCAAACATCTGCATCTGTGAAGTACTTGCACCAGTCTGTAAATGACATCCTGTGGATGCAAACAGAACATGCATTATTACAGTCTCAAGGAAGAGTTAAACTCCACAGGTAGACCATTTTAATCACTTACCAGAACTCTCCATCATCCTCCACTGTGATGCCAAGGTTTCCCCTCTCTGTATCACCAACCTTTGACCATTCCTCAGAGCTGACACACAAGTAACAACAAGTAAAGGAAATGGTTAATACTTAATGAAGTTAGCATCCACAAAATATCCACCTTTTGAATCATAAAATGCTTTTAAAAGTTCGTATTTTGCTTTTTCACAGAGTAGATGCTGTTACCAGGTTAGATATGCCGCACTTACAGTTACATTAGATTTCAAAAGTGATTCCACATCAGAAAAAAGACAGACCACTCCTGAGGCAATGTCCATGTCGTTGCTGTCCCTCCATATGCTCAGTATGTGTCACTACACTATGGCAAATTACTTGTAGCTCAATCATTATGCATGTCCCAAGTGATCCTTTGAGTTCTTCCACTGGACAGAACAATATTTACATGCACAAATATGACTTTTTGAGTACATTGAGCATATGGATGGAGAGTAGATGGAAGTGGATGATTCCACAGGATAAGTTTGATAAGTTTCTTTGCATGTTTTTATGATTTTTTGCTAGTCTAATCTAGTGTAACTACTATGAGTTTAAGATGACCACAGCCTCTGTTCTCCATGAAGGAGCAAATTACTGACTTTTTACAGTCACTTTTTAAATCTACAGACAATGACTATTCCATCTTATCACCTGTAATGGAAAAATAACTGAACTTTAACCACCTCTCACCTATCACTCCAGGCTCCTTTCCACTCAGTCTTGCCCCAGGGGTTCCTCATGCGGATCAGAGGGATGGTTTCGTTCTTGAAGTAGGCCAGCAGCCCGTGACCCAGGCGCACCCTCTTCACCGCAGTAACTGAATATGCATGGCCTTTCACCAGCCCATTTGCCATCTTGGCCTCAATTTCATGAGGCAGTGCCTGATGAAATTGTGAAAAACAAATAGTCCACTGTGGCCATTTTCTCTCAAGTATGAAGATGTGAACTCTCAGAGACAGTACAAACCTTAATGGAGCAGCTTATGATCCCTCCACGGTTGTAGACCTTCAGTAGATCCTCAAACAGCTGGTCTTGTTTTTTCTGGTCTTTGTAGTAGGCCTCTGCCTCCAGGTTGATGGCTTCAGCCACCGCTCCACTGAAATCCACCACAGCATCTCCTGTGTTTCCCCCCTCGAGTGACTCATAGCAGCCAGAGAGCCTGGACACACAAACACAAGTTTAGTTAGAAGTTGGAGGTTAATATTATGTATTGCAAATATATTGTTATTATTAGTGGTATAAGTAGTCGTACTTGTATCAGCAGCGTTTAAAATTGTAGCGGTAGAAGTGTAGTTTTTGTTGTAATTGATTATATCATTTACTATGGTTTTTATATCAACAATATGTAAATCTAAAAAAGGATATAAAAATTACTGTCTGTATGAGAGACAATCTGGTTTAGGTTTACTGACTTGGCATAGGCCTTCTCCAGCAGAGCGCTCCAGAATTCATTGTTGGTTTTTGAGTGACAGTAGATGAGTTCTCCATTGATCGTAGGCAGCCGGTCGTCCACCACCACATCCACCCACTCTCCAAACACCCAGAACTGGAAGTGGAAGATTCCTGCATAGTTCTCTGGGTGCTTGGGATCCCATTCCTGCTCCTTCCAGTCAGGAATTACCTGGAAAGACACACAAGAAACACAATGCAACAAACACTCACAAAATGTCTACACAGCAGTCGCAGTGATGGCCTCAACCCAATTAGAAAATTCAGCAAAACATTTTTTCTAATCACATATCATACATCAGTCATACAGAATTTAGAGCAAAGTAGACCTCTGGATATCATTTTTACACAATATATATACATATACTGGAAATAATAATATGAATCCAGTTATCAACTGAAGGTATGTGGCTTTAATAACTTCAAAGTGATGGTCTCCTTGTTTAAAGCTCATAATACTATAAACAAGTGTTGGATACTTTAGTTTATTTATTTTAGTTAATACGTCACTTTGGGAACTTTTAACCAGAAAGATCTGATTAATGGATAAGACCAAAATATGTGACAGTGGACAGCTTCCAAAGACTCTCACTGGCTCTAAAGGTTCCACTTTGTGCACTCAGTTCTCTGAGCAGGAGTGGAAAAAACTTGAACATAAAGTTTGTGGCTGAAGATTTATCATTCATCATCAGGTTCTCTAGATTCTCTTTCATTATTTTCAAGTTGCCTCCCTTTTTCTGTTCTTGTTTGATATAAACACTCAGGCAGCACGTACAGGTTGCTGAAGCTAACACAGTCCTGCAATAAATCCTCCCTTCACGAAGGTTACAATGTTCAGATTCTCTGTGTAATTCATTAGCACCACAAACTGAATCCTCCAAAATTATCATTCTAGTTTAAAGACAGTTTCAATAAAAAATGAACATTATAGCTTACATGAAGGTGGGGTTTATTGCAAGATTGTTGTATTAGATCACAATAGTTTTAGCTATATAGTTTTACCTAATAAACTGCAAACTGTAAAAAGTGTAATGTTTGAGTTTATATTTTGTTGGAGGCTCATATATTTTTTAAAATAAGTTTATATGGTTTGTAAATCTATTTTGAATCTTAAGCATCTTCAACTAGTTTCACAGACTGTTTTTTGTTTTTTGTTTTTTTTTTGTTTAGTTAATTAATCTCACCCAACCTGGAAAAGTTCAAAGCTATTGAAGTATTATGTTAGATTCATACAAATGGAAAACCACAGTATTTTATGTGATATCATCAATGAGCAAATACAGTTTGACTCATAGTTATAAATCACTTTGCCAAAGGAATTTGGTTTTGCTATCAATAATGATTTAACCCCCTGAGGTGAATTCCTGTGCTGTCCTGATACAAGTGTGTGACAGCTGGTTACATGTCTCAAGCTTAATCCTCTACATCACTGCTGCTGTACCTGCAGCTTGATCTGAGCTTATCAGAGCTACAAGACCTGAGCCTCACTAATATTTGCTTACCAACGGCAAATACACCAATCCCACCACTCAAAGGATAAATAAGCCAAATTAACTAACCTTCTTCCAGAGGTCTGGCTTCAAAGCCAGACAGGAGCAGGCAGCGACAAACCAGCAGTTCCCCACAACTCCCTGGTTCAGGTCATGGGAGCTGATGCCTTCCACAAACAGATGGGGCTCATTGCTGATCTCCTGCAATGGGAAAATTAATGGGATTTATTCTTTAAAAAAATGTAGAAGAGTTTACAATTTAAAAAAAAAGTAAAACTAGCCTAATAATGGGCTGTTTTTGGATTAAAAAAAATAATGCATGCAATGCTGATGGATGGACCACTACCACAGCTGGATCACTCACCCCTGGTCGCTTCCACTCCACAAAACCAGCGGGTGGTTTCCTAAAATATATCGATGCATTGGTGGCTGGAAATTCTGGATCCTCAAACAGCGTTTTGTCGTTGATGCAGTTCTTCTTCAGTTCAGCGTAGTGCTGGTTTTTGTATGGGACAGCAGAGGAGAACATGGTCCAGATGCTGAAGTCTCGCAGCTACAGATTGATGACAGACACCAGACATTTTCAGATTTTATATAGTGTATACTAATACTGTATGTGGGCAGGATCTCATTCTGACCTCTGACACTGAGCATTTCTGGGCAAAGCCTGCTGAAGTACATTCTATAAATCTCTGCACTACTTCTTTCCCACATCAACAGCAGACTGACCTGTGACCCAGAGTCCCTCTGGACAGTTAAAGTTTACTGATGAGTATACAGTGTGAGATATAAAATGTTATTTACAGCGTCGTGAAAAACAAACCATTCATCTCATCACTAACATTGGGTATCTCAACAGAGCTAATTGGTCGTAAATTTAACTTTAATAGCTTGGTGTGCTACAATTCTCTGATGGGCGACGGGAATTCACTTATGTCTTTTAAATTTGACTGTTTTTTAATCCATCAAGACTGACAGAAAAACAAACTAATAACATATCCTTCATACATCAACAACAGGCAACAAAGGCTGCCACAGATTGGCACCTCGTGGCTCGGTTTTAACCTAAACTGTCAAGTGTCACAAAAATATAACACAAAACGTGTTCAAGGCCGGACTGTGCGTCAAAAAAGATGTATTACTGACAGAAGCAGTGATGAAAAACAGCTGCGTTCTCTGGGGAATGATGATATTTTAACTTATGATCTTTTGTCCCCTCTCAGTGACAGCCTCAGAGCTGCATTATGAGACATTATGAGTTAGTAATTTTGGATACATCTAGATATTTTATTTTTGCCAAGAATAACACATTACAACAAGCCAAATGTCATTTACTGGAAGTTACAAGTTCTACACTAACAGAAGTTTGTTCTCTGTAAGAAGCCCCATAAAACTTGTCAAACAACAACTAATGAAATGTCTGGAAGAGTGCCATATATATAGAGAGAGAGCACGACCTGAACCTGTGAAGTCTGAGATCACTTTGCCATTCAAATGAATGAAAAGTGAAAGTGATTGAAAAGTATACGGTGTAATACCAAATGTAATGTAAAATTAAAAAGTCATTAGACTCTGAGGAGAGACGAAAACTGGAAAAGAAACAATAAATGGCCACCATACCTCACAGACAGCAGCAGACAGTTATTCTTTCCTGCTCCACACTAAGGAAATGTCCAGGTGCTGTAGTTACCTGCCTGTCTCATTCTCCCACACACCAGTGGCCTACATGTGCACGACTGGAGCCACACCCTGGCAGTGTTTTATTACTTTGTGGTGTTATTGTTTTACTCCTGAGTGTGACATTAGGAAGAAGGAGTGTTATATCTTCAGATAGCACAGCTACCAGATTTTTAGATTGAGAAATAAAACATTATGTCGCTCTGGTAAAGGGACAAGATTGTGAGTTTGTGCTTGTGTGTGAATGTTATCTGTTTGAGAGTTCCTGGCTAATGTGGTCAGGCGGGTTATTTTTGGTTGGTTATTTACTCTTCTTTAGTGGACCGTAAGCATAGTACACGTCTGTAAAAGGTTTGCTTCGTCTGGTATTATAGTCTTAACATTCATTTCTCTAATACATGGCAGTAAATGGTGGTAATGTTAGTAGTGTTCTAGACTTTTCCATTGTCCATACATCAGATCCGACAATGGATATCATCAGGCCCCAGACATGTTTAAATGTTTATGTTTCAAGGAGGAGTCAGCACTGTCTCATACCCGTGAAAACGTATTTGTAAAACTTTAAATGGACACAGAGAAGTGTTAAATATCGCCTGTGGAGACAGTAATGTAAGTCAGCATGTATCAGTAATAAGGAAAGACAAACATAAAAACTGGAGGTAAGAGTGTTACTTGAGAAACTAAAGAAGTCTTCTGGAAAAAGTATTGGTGATGGTAATTAATCAAATAAAACACAGTAAATTACCTAATCCCATGAAAACATTGTGAGGCTAAATATACAATAATGTTGAAACTGATTTAAAGAGACTAAATGTAAGCTTGTAATACTTAAACGCTCACACTCACCTGTGCTGAGCTGTCTTATCCTTGCAGTGACGAGATCAAACACAATCGAAATCCTCTTTAGTTCCTGTGAGTTGTGTTAAAATCAAGCCCACATTTCTGCTATAACATCCATCACATAAAACAAGGTGTCTGCGACCCCTCTGCGACCCCTCACTCGAAACAAAAACCAGATTCTTGAGTTTTAACCTCTGGCTATTTAGGACTTCCCTAAGTACATTCATTCACACACAAACACTGCCTGAAAACTGGTCTGACCAGCACTTCTCTGCAGCAGGAGGTGTTATGCAAAGGCTGATATAGTGATCACAAGAAGGGAGGGGAGGGAAGAATGAAACTAAACACCTTCTACCTCCCACCACCCAACAACTCCTAGGTGAAACAAGCAAAAACTTGTCCCATCCTTTTACACTAACAACATAAAAATTCCATTTAATGCAATACTTGCCTCACTGTACTGTATGTACTGAGTGTCACATCTGTCTTTGTTAAATAATTTGCTGCATTTTGTTTTTTCTCACCAGTAAAAAAAAAAAGTCTTCCAGTTATCCCAAGGTCAGTAAAACAGAACAAACAGAACCAATAAGCCATGTGCAATCCCCATCCTGTTAGTGAACTGTGGTAATAAGACAAACTGGCAAGCACTCAGAGGTCTGGGCTTAAGGAGCACACGCAGCACTTTGACTGCCTCAGACAGACAAAAATCTTGTCTGAATAATTCCAGCTTTAAAACTGAGGGCAAAAGAGGCAGTTTGAGAAGAATGCTTGGAGGAAGCCAACGGTAATATGGTAAATTGACGCAGGAGTTAAGTAGACAGGCCACTGAAGAAACTGAAGAAGTTCCTAAATCATTCAGATTAGAAGTGATATGGGAAAAGTCCAAAGTAGGGTTTCAGATGTGAGAGGAAGTTCATGAGAAAAGGATGGTTCAGAAGGGTGAAGAAAAATATCTAGTCACACAGTGTATGATGTGAACCTATTTAAAAAGAGGACAGCGCTTACTGTAATAGAGTGCAGTGAGGACTAACAATCGTCCATGCTGTCATTTCCGCGGTCATCAATGTCCTGGGTAAGTGAAGGACAGCCAGACTGAGGCCTGACGATTCTTAGGCTGTTAGACATCAGTTTTCAAGTTTGCCACCAAAATAAAAAATGCATTTTTGCAAATATCAGAAGTTGTTCATGCACACACATTATTAAGAAGTAAACTTCTTTTCTCCATGATGTCTTTTTTTTATTTATTTGATATAAAAAAAATTGTGAGGCTAATAATTAACTTACAATACACTGGTTATTTTATTTTATTTTATTTAAATGTTTATATTCAGAAAATAAGCTGTAAAATACAGACAGGTGACAAATTAAGGGGGAAAACCTGAAAAATGAGCAGAGAAATCAACATGTTAGACTCCCCACTGCCATTATCAAAACACCAATTGAGATAATATCTTGTGGAAGGACGATCATTTCATCCCTCCAGCAGAGTTCAGAGACTTGTAGAATCAATGCAAAGTAACATTAAAGCTGTTCTTGTGGCTCGTGGTGGCCTAACACCTCGTCTGTGAATCAGTTGACATATATTTTACACCATTTATTTTTATGGTTATTCATATTAATAATGTCTCATTTATTGATTTGACATTGAACATTTTAGGCCTCCACTCTGCAGTGTCTGAGGATAGCGATGTCAGTCAGTTGGTCTGCTGTGTCAACAGTCTGGTCCACAGAAAAATATGTCATCAACTGCTGGCCAGATGTTTATTAAATCTCCTGTGAATACTCACAGTCTCCAGAGAATGAATTATTTTGCTGATCTCTCGGCACATTCTAAAACATTAGAATATAAAGGGCAGATTTTTATGTCATTTACTGAGTAAATTCATTCTCCCTTGAGGATAAACCCTCTCACTTTTGGACACTTCATGAGTTGTTACAAAAGCAACAGCTGACAGCTCTCTGCTCAAGATCTGTCTTAGCCGATAGATATCATAGTCAGACTATTCCCTTGTCATCTCTCTAAAAACCCTGTCATCACCCGAGAGACACATTGTTGCAACATATAATGGATACTGTGTTTGAACTTGATTAGAGCAGGACAGGTCAAAGACAAATATCTGTCCTATACAGCTCCAGACTGTCCAGACAATATTTGTGAACATGAAACAATTTCTCTCCATGCCAGAAGACGATGAACTTTGAACCCTTAATGTCGTCAAGATGTGAAATCTGACGCAGATCCAGAGAATGAGAAGTGAAGAACAGATATTTGGAAAAAGGGTACATTCTCTGGCACAAAATAAATAGTGACAGGAAAAAAAAAAACCAAGCCCACAGTGCCAACTGAGCAGCTCAGGATTTTCTGTCCTAATGTCATCAGAGATTAGAATATTGATCATATTGATTAGACTGTGCTGTGCCAAACTTCAGGAATTACAAATAAGAATTCTTGAATACTGACCACATAGTCATGCAGTATGTCTCACATTATAATGTCTACTACTGTGATATTTGTCAATCTACCTAAAATAAATCACTCTTTCTGTGTTTGAAACTATTCAAAAGACACTTAGAGACACTTAAAATGGACAATGATAAACGATAACTGATAACAACACAGATAACAGTCATAACTCTGTGACAACATGTGACAAACTTTCAAGTGCAGCTGCAAAAAATAACTTTTTGCTGCTGATGTTTGAAACATTTTACATTTTTAAGTCTTATGAACTCAAGGACCTGGAACGGTTGCCAGCAAAGACACATTTGATTCTGAGTGCCTGTGTTAAACATTTACAGTCTTTTTATAGTATATTAACTAAATGAGATACTGATAGTTCCTGTTTATCTTTCTTCATTTTTGGCAAAATCCCAGAGTTGATTTCAGTGGAGTTGGGAATATTTATTTTAGTGGTGCTCCCGTTCAACTCCTTCCCCAGATATGACTACCCCCCTCATGGAGAATTGCCAAATTACAGGACACACATATTATAGCCAACAGATGGCAGGACATTCATAAAAGTAAAATGCTTGTCTTTGCGTGACTTGCTTAAAAAGGCATCTGTATGTCCATACTTAAGTCCTGCAGTAGAGGCCGCCAGAGATAAAATGTTGAATTCAAACTTCAGCATATCAGACCCAGTGTCTTGTTGAAGGGGAGGGGGCTCTCTCCAGCACAGTAAAATGCACAGTCATGGTCCAGAAATGAAGTGCTGCAATAAATCTACATTTTGTTGCATATTATTTAATATAATTTATATTGTATTGTATCCCAGCTTCATGTGGGGATGACTGGGTGGCTGTAGGACTAATGAAGGTTAAAAACTGTCCACAGCGTTTGTGATGCTGACAGTAACTACAGGACCATGAGGGGAAATAGTTGCCAAAATTACGATCTGCTGCAGTTTAGTTATATTCTGCAAGAAGTTTGTACAAATGGTTTACATTCATATGGCATTAACTGCCACTTATATACATGTTTCATTGATCCATATACTGTGTATTATCAATTCATAAAAACTGGATGAACCTGGACCACATGCTATATCCCACCTAAGTATTTGACTCTACAAGCAGCTTGTAAATGTTATTATTTGAATTAGCCAATGGTAGCTAGCCAATAGTAACAAATGTTGATATAATGTAATAATGTTGATAAAACAGCATGACACTTCATATTTTAACATGCTTGTCCATTTTTTTTTTTAATTCAGCAATGTTAATAGTTTAATTGTTTGACATGTTTGGCCACTGTTCATAATGTGACACAGATTCCTGTTCCCATGGTGATGAAGATGGTTTTGCAGTGATCCAATCGTGAACAGAATACTATTTTTAACTCTTTTTAAAAACTCTTTTTAAAAATCTTTTATCTATTTATATGACTCAATAGATTTGTAGCACACTTGTACTGACATGAGTGTTGCACACATACAGAACACAATGCACATGTACATACACACACTCACACACTTGTACCATTCCTCTCTGACTTGTGAATTATGGATTTATCAGTGAATAAGAAATAGATGAAGAGCTGTTGCTGTGAAATGAGACAAACAACCACGATCTAAAATGTGTTTGATTTTGTGGATTAAAAAAAAAAAGCAATCTTCACGCCAAGACCAGAGGGGTGAAATACAACTGTTTTAATTGCAAAAGGATACCGGTTATACATTGAATGAAGCACTGAAACAAGCCACTGTGACATTGCAAAATACCACTAAAAAGGACATTGTAAATTTCGGAGAAAAAAAAGTCATTCATTCGATCAGAAAGGCATACATATGAAAGAGAACAGGGAGCGTATTTACACCATGAGAAAGTGTCCTGTAACTCTACAAAACAATATACGCTGGGAGGCTTCCTCATTCAAGACATTTAAAAATGTTTTACAAACAGCTGTTAACAAATAACAAGCCTTCGACGTCCCATTTCATTTATTTTATCAAAAGACAGTAATCTAAAAAAAAAAAAGAAGAAAAGAAAAGGCACCACTGTAGGTGATGAAATCGCACCATCCATCTTACATGGTGGCGGCTGGTTTACACGAGACAACCAACATTTTCCGTTAATGTTTAATATGCTGTAGAGCTGTAAGAAGCTGTAGAAAAATCAAGGAAACAAGACCATTATTAGCATGATTAGGTTATACAGAACTGATAGCTCGAGAAAAATGACAACAAATGGGCCGTTTTGTACAAAATGGCAGGCAAAAGTGAGGTGTCCCTGCTTGTTGGATTAGCTGATATCAGTAGCTGTTGTGCTGGTGTGACAGCGCTCCCTGCAGGAGAAAGGTGTAGTCCACAGCACCAGGTATTTTTGTAATAAGTTTGTCTTGAGTATTACAGTAAGTGGCTGATGACAACAGCTGTTCAAAGCTTATCCAGAGGGCAGACACCGGATCACTCCTAAGACATACAACTCTCAAACTGTCACGTCATCACAATGGAAATAACTGCATGGAAATTTCAGTTTTAGTTAATTTCTCATTACACTATTGGGTATAAAAAGGCCATTCTCCACACAAAAGAAAAAGCTTTTCAACTATTCTTTAATCCAAATGCATAGATGTTAATTTAAAGGATGCTACACGTGTAGCATTTATCTTCAACACATTGAGAAATTAATTGTGGTCACGCATTGTAATGCTGGCAAATAGACAGTAAAGTGTCTGTTGCTGTGATGAGTAAATAGCTCCCTGCTTTGTGCTTCAGTGTTGTCCAATTTAGAGACTCTCAGGTTTGATTCCCTGCAAAATCTGAGAAAACTCTTTTCAGTAGATTGGTAAGACACAGTCATGACTACAGAAAAAGAAATATGGCGATAGAAAGTTGCACACAGAGGCTTGAAAAAAGTACTAGTGTTTGGAGCTCATGTGAGCAAGTTAAAACTAGACAAAGAAAATCCTAGACAAGTACCCTTGATATAAATTAATAAACTTTATAAAATTTGAAACCCACACATGGATTTAGACAACCGTTACGTTTTCATCTCCCCTGTATCTGAGAACTACGCTGAGCCATGCAAAATAGGAGAAATCCCACTAAAGTTTAGCGCCCTGACAACACTAATTGCCTCAGATGAGCATGATTTCATCTTGACGTTATTTTGATGCGTTAAAAGTAACATGCATAAATCTCCAGGTGTGCTTCCTCCAGAGTATTTAAAGAATTTTACAACTAATAAAATTACATATTTTCCCTTTTCTATAATTCTTCGTCTAAAAATCACACTTTGGCTTTGAGACCTTTATTTATCTTTGAATTTCACACATTGTACTATAAAACATCACCACTGTTTGTGGTGAAGTAGTGATAAGCTGGCGTAAAAGGGAATTATTTAAACTTGGTCAGTAAAACTGTATACTGTTTTTTTTTTCCTTAAAAAAGGGCCTAATTGTTTTTCCTTTGGTTGTTTTATGCACCATTAGGTCCTTCAAATCAGCTTTTTACATGCCCAAAGTTTCATTATCATTCACCATTATCATGCACTGCAGTTTGTGAGTATCTAAAACACAGAGGGTATATACCATGTATAGCCTACTGTCTATGTAGAAGGTCAAAATAAAGGAATCACCAACATAAAGATTTCCCAAGGGCTATGTGAGATGCTTTTTCTTCGCCTTGTCTCTGATTGGACAAGATGAATGCCAATTATTGCCAACAATATGGATTTTGAGGCCTCCATGTTTCGGATTGAAATAGTCTCAAACAATTATGGTTTTGTAATTTCTCATGCAAATTCAGTTGGGAACATGAATTCTCATCGCGGAGGCGTGGGCTTCTGACCAATAATCAGTCACGAGGTGCATCCCACACATCCTCAACCCTCTGTGGTGGGACTTCATTTTGGTTGCTTCTTTTACTTTGACCATACCCTGTTATTTACGTTGAGCAAATGTTTGACAGATATTGTAGTGACGTTATGGAAGCACAGCAATGAACATTGGGCAGAGATGTTATGATGAATAGCTATACACAGTATTTACAGCAGGTTAGAAAGACTTTCTCTGGCTTAGCAGACTTCCTCTGACAAGGAACCATTACCTTTCACACCATTAACTGTGGGGCAGGGGAACAGAAGGACATGGAGGAACGTCACGGATACAAGTGATACAAAAGTTGAGTCAGTTCTGACTAACACCCCTAAAAATATCCATTTGCTGCTTGGAATTCTGCGACTGAAACATTTAAGTCGGAGTGCATCCTTCAACGTAATGTCTGAGACCAAAGTGAAATTTTTACACCGTGAAATCTGTGGGTCAGTGAACTGTGTACCCTTTTTGAGAAATAGTGGCCAACCTCCACATAGGAACAAGTCTGAACATTAGTGAGCTTTATTATTACAAAGTGATCGAAACAGATTTTAAAAAAAGGTTTGTGTTATTCTCAAGCAGCAAATGGTGTCATAGCCCTGGCGGCTAAGGCCTTAAAAAGAGACAAAGAGTGGTTTCTCCTAGACAACAGGTGGCACTGTGAGTGAAGGTGGAAAGCAGCAGAGGTATAAAAACTTCTGTGTTTCAGGCCAAAAAAAGGAGGCAGGCTGCAGGAGAGTCTACATTGATTCGCCGAGAGAATCGTCATCATCCAGAGATAAGGGCAGGTAGAGATCCTGGGGAAAAAAGCAGAGCAAAAATCACAGTTAAGAACATAAAATGATGAACTGAAGAAATATAGGGCAACAAGATGAAATGGCAGGAGGAGAAGGAGAGATGCCCAGGTACCTTCTGCTTGTTGTTGAGGCCTGGACTGGTGGGGGTGGAGGTGGGGGAATGCTTGGAAATCGGGGTGGAGAGCTGGCTGCTGGAGCCCGTCCCGTTGGCTGAGAGAGCCCACAGAGCAGAGAAGAGAGAGGAGGGTAGGGAAAAGAAAAAAAAAAAGAGAGGGAGCAGTGGGAGAGGAGGAGGAAGGGGAAAGAAAAAGAGGTAAGCGGAGTAGTGGGTTAGAAATTGTGCATGAGAGGACTGAACCTCTTTCCTTGGCTCTGGAGAAAAGTCATTCCTGAACTATGGCCTCATTTGGCTACGGCGTACAGGGACGCTGTCTACAAGCTCTCCGTTTGTTAGATGACATTTTATTCACCCGCTCTGCGTCCTGCCACGTTGCTAGGATTCCCTCTGTGTGGAACATTGTGTTTATATCTAAGAGCGGTGCGATGTGATGTAGTCGTGTGTTTTAAGTGCTTTAAAAGAGTTTTTGTCTGTACCAGATGAAAAGAAGTTAAAAGGACTATGAGCCAGATGGCCGGTGTAAATTTGAGCCAATGAGTGTTGAAAATGCAACGTGGATAAAGCTTTATTGTTAACCAACTTAATGCCATTGGCTTCACTTAACCACTCAGCCAGATAAACAGACTCACAGGAGTAAACTTAACAAGCTGTTTAAACACATTAAAGGACAAGCCCACTCAAAAACAGAAAAATTACATGTCCTATTATCTTCAGACCTTAAAATCAGTATATCTAAACATGAGCTGCTCTTCTACTGAACAGTGAGTGCAGCTGTTTCATTTATAGACCATTCCATGGTGCTGTTAAATTGAAGATCTCTGCGTTTCATTGTGGGCTTTCATCCCAGGACCATGCCAAACACACTTTCAATGTATTCAACTCATTAAACCCAGTGCACCCTAAACTGTTTTTTCTTCCCAAAAATGCCAGAGGCTCAAGAGAGTGCTGGTAAGCAGGCTGACTCTGAAAATCAGATGTATATTTTAGACATGCTGGAGAACATGAGTCTGTAGTTCCAAGTCACATTCACACCTATTGTTGAGCTGTTGGCCAATAAAAGTCCTCCATACCGGCTGTTAACCAGAGAGGCATTCAAAGACAGGCTTTAGTTTAGTTTTTCATGTTAGATTATAATTTTACAGTGAAGGGGCCATACCTAGGTAGAATTTCATAAATATAAAGTAAGTTTTTAATCATACTGTTCAGGTTCTGTGTAGATAATCTTTAAATTCATGCCAGGTCATGACAAAGCAGTTGCATGAATGACAGACAAAATCTTACCGGACTTGTGCCATCCCCTGAAGCAGCACTTTCAGCTCCTACCTTCAGGGAGATGGCACAGATTAGGCATGGGCCAGTATGAGATTCTGACGGTACGATAACCTCAACCAAAAACATCACAGTTTCATAGTTTAGCGGTATTGCGATCAAAGCTCTAAAATGAGGGTAGAGTATCTATCACAATATGGTAGCACAATCTGTCAGGTAGAAAATATCTATCATAATAGGGAGGCGCATTCTGTCAGTTATCACAACAGGGTAGCGCATACTGTAGCATACCGAACAGCTTATACCATTGGGACGGTAGATGGAAAATATTAACGGTTTTGAAACCTTGACTTTTTCCAAACCATGGTATACCTTAAAAACCAATAACTAGCCCATGCCTAGTACAGAGTCTCCTGTGAAAAGAAAAATATCCATAAAATGGACATGTCAGTATTGTCCTGAGTCCCATCTTCCTAGCGCTTCACTCCTTACATTTGGCTCAAATTATTTTAAATGACTGATTTCAGCTTCAATAGGTGTAGAGCATGAGAAACAATGAAAATAAAATCTGGAGAATATTTTTGAAATTGGAAAAACAGGCAAGCCACATACTGCTACGACCCCATTATCTCTCTGCTGACCCCACAGGTATTACAGAGGTGGTTACTGCCTCCCCAGCATGTTGGCCAACCATCTGCTGTCTTAAAGGCCAAACCCCCCCCCCGTCAGTGATCAATAAAATATTCAAGACCACTGGAGGACTGAGGGAACCTGCAGAGCTGCTAGCCACAAAACCCCCACCACCTATCGCGTAAAGTGGTGTGAAACATGAACTGCGGACTACCTGCTGCTAAGACAGAGCCAAGTCAGAACATCATCCCTCTGCATTTACCCCTGCTCTTTCTCACCACTGCTGGAGAAACAGTGTCACTGTCCCTCAGACTTTAACAGGCTGTAAGAACATGCAGCAAAAGCTCTATGTGGGTGTACCATCATAGTATATAGCAATAACCAGGCAGGGAATTATTCAAATTCTTCACAAATACATAATCTAACACTTGTATAATTTGAATCTGTTGGGTGAAACATGAAAAAAAGAACTGATGCTATATCTTTCTAAGTGTTTTCATTTTCCAGTGTTCACAGTTTATGTGAAAGCTGTCTAGGAAAACAGCTTTTTTTTTGTCATACCTGCACCCAATTAGATTTCATAGCACTGTAACAGAGAGGTATACCTCTGTTTTTCCAGTGTTAACATAAAAGATTCAAGCATCAGCAGTCTGTATTATGTTCTTTTGCCTACTGGATATTATTAAATGTTAAAATCCCTGATTGTGAAACAAACAGCTAAGAGCTGTTTACACTGTCTTTGTTTGCTTTTCATGTTTTATTCATGGTTTAAAAAAAAAAAGAATCTGCATTAGCAACATTATATTAAATCTCATCAGATTACTCTTAATAAACAAAGGCTGGATTTTCACTGTCCCCATTCACATGTATCAGAGGGTTTTTATGTGCTGTTGTAGTGAGATTACAACAGTCTGACTCCGGTTCTCTAGGCACAGCCTGACAACACAGAGAGGAACCACATTGTGTGTCCCAACAAAATGGAGATTGTAGTAGGAAAAAAGGAAAGAAAAACCTCTCTGAATGCCTGAAATTTGTCTACTGGGAAGATGATTTGTAGCCATCTTCTACCATGCACCATGCATCCTGAAGGGGAAATCCATCATTATGCTCACTCTTCTCTTTAGAGCAGGGTCAAGGGTCAAGGTCAGCTACAGACCAGCAACACTGTGTCTGGCTGGGATTTAGTGTCTTCTACCACAACCCCCAGGAGCTGATCACCACATCACTCTGCTGTCAAATGTCCTGCAACAGCATTAGCCTGGTTTTATTTTCCAGCAACTCTTTGTTTTGATTTATAGAACAAGGTGAGGCTGGTTTCTGTTCTAGTTTCAACAGGAAGAGTTACAGCGTTAGGTGAAATAATAATGGGCTCACTCGATTCAGCAGGAGACTTGCTACGCTTGATTGGACCAGGACTCTTTGCTGAACCACGCTGAGCTTTGGGTCCCTTCATCACCCTGCATTCTGTGGAAAAAAGCACAACGAAAATTAGAAATGAGTGAGATGCATCTGTTCATGTTTGATAGTGTAGCTCTGTCTAAAACAAGAGGTTCATCACAATGTCTGATATTGATCATTAATGATTTGACCATTCAAATAATGATTTTGACTCGGATGCTTTCCTGATTATGTAAAATGGGTAAATGTTTGGGAAGGTGCATTAATACTTTTCTGAATATCTTTTGCTTCTGCACTAAATATGCTTGGGTTTAATGTCTGAATGACTGCATGTCAGATTGAATGGTGGAAAGACAATGAAATAAAAGTGAAACCACCAATGCACTGGTCTGATCATAGCCTCAATTTTTTTCTAGTTTTGTTAAGCCAGTAAGGCTGGTCCTTAGTTAATAGGAGGTTTGTTTTACCTTCTCATATCAATTTCTTTGGTGTGACTTCAGTCTAATTTTTCTAAATTGTGTTGTTTTAGTCAATTTACCTAGGTTTGCCAATCAAATCATTTTAACCATTTTCATTACTATTCACAACCAATAAATAGCTTTAACTACTTGATTTTCCAATTTGGCCTCTAGTAACATGAAATGCATGAAATGGCCTCACAGCACAAGCATTAACCCCAAAATATAACGAAGGAATGACTTATTTTTGGTCTACATCACTTCAGTGTTAAACAATTAGCAGTTTGGTTAAGTCATTGTAAATCAGACCTCAATACTGACCACAATCTGTCCATAGCACCAAGAAATGAAAAGTACTGATAGAGGGGCATCAAACGTTGCGTCGGATTCTCTGTTTACTTTTTCTGTCATCAGATAGTTCCTGATTTCAATCAAAATCTTGCCACTTTTAGACTATTTTATGTAGGCACTGTTCCTGTACGGATGAGTGTCTTTAGACAACATTTAACATTTTAGGGGTTCATAAAATCATGAAAAGGGTCTTGTAGAAAAACATGTTTATTAAAACAAGTATCATTATTTTTGGTATTGGTATAGAAACTCAAGTATTAGAAATGGTGTTCAATATAAATAGTTTGATTTTTATATTCCTAGATTCACTGGCTATGATTGAAGACTGATATCTGCACTCATATAAAATCACATAAAAATGTGTGCAGTATATTCTGGGTCACTGTATTAAATCAGGGTAGACAGACTCCAGACACTGCTACTCCTCCCTTTGCATCTTTCCCTCTGTTTGTACTGTCAGGCTCTCTCTTTCCGCCCGCACCCCCTCCAACCCCTCCTTCCCCTTTTCCACTTTTGATGCTAATTATACTATCTGTCCTCCCTCCGTCTCCTGGGATCGCACCATGTCTGTCTTCTCTATCTCTCTTAACCTTCACACACTACTGGATACAGACGTACATTCATGTGCTATTGTTCACAAGGTGTGCCACCACGCCTTTGACAGTACTTCAGACTGGCAGCTTGTCTAGTCTACTCAGTGGTCTCAAAATAGCCCTGAGTCTATCTACACAGATTCCCTCTCAGCTTCAACTGATGTTGCCGCTGCACAAACAGAGTTTGCAGGTACACATGTGCTCCTCTGTGTCTGCAAGTCCATCTGCATAGTCTTAACATAAAGAGTGTGAAAAATAACCACAGGAGATTTAAATCTATTTTGGTGATTCTGCCAAACCAAGCAGTGGGAGTAGGAGAAAAGAGAAAATATACTCAAAGTTTATCTCCTGCCCAGACAAAGTACCTCCAACACAGAAAGAACATTTCCCTGCATCTGTCTCCGATTTGTGCATTTAGAATCTTAGCTATTGTCATTCATCATATTATCAGGATTGCCTTCAAAAAACATCAGGATTTGACCATAAATCATCCAGAGCGATGAGTGTTATGGAAACACAGACAGGGCTTTCTCCTCCTCTACTCCACTGAGGCCAACCCACTGATGTCTGGATGCTCCAGACTCTCAGCCATTTTATTTAGCATTGCCCCAAGGTTATTACAGACGGAATGAAACAATTTAGCTGTGGTTCCATTGGGGTGGGAGAGGGGAACGCTGAAAGGACCCAGATCATTATAAATGAACTGGCATTTCCATCCTACCATTATCTGACAAGGAAGTGAAGGGGAAGAGAAAGGATGAAGGGAGCATGATGTCAAATCAGCCCTGTTCTGTATCAGTGCTGTGTTGAGATTAAAAAAGGCATCTATTCTATACTGAATGTTTCGAGGAGGGGACATTAGGTGGAAGTGGGTTGTTAAAAATAGGGGTTTCAGGTCTGTGGGGAACAGAGGGACTCAGTGAGAGGATTGGTTTCACATTTTCTCTCCTCAACTTCTCAGCAGTATCAGCACCAACAGATCAGCTGGCCTATACCTGTCACCAGACAGATTAATGGCTCTTCTTCTCTCTACCTTTTCCTCTCTCTGCTGCCGGCTGCAGATAACCGACTTCACTCTCCGACTCCCTCCCTTTGTTGGCCTCCCTCTCACATACATAATTTTTCTCCTCACTATAAACAAGCACACAGCGATGTATGTGAACCTAAATCCATGAATGTATGTGGACATTTTTATTTTATATATCTTGAATGCTGAGGATTTTTTCTAAATTGATTTCTTCAAGTTTCCTTCTTTAATTATTTTTCTAAACTTCCTATTCTAAATAACTAATTAAAAGGTCTGTCTCATAGTACTGTGTTTACTAAACAGATGGGATCGGATTTAAGAGTAAGACTCTGTAATACAGTGAGAGTCAAAACTAAAACTGTGTGACTACACAAATCTAAATCATGACTCATACAACCATAACATTAAGACAGAAATCTCACTCAATGTACTGTACAGTGAGTGACTTACAATAAAAGCAAGAGCCAATACTCAACAGGATGTGGCTCATTAACGGCTCATAAAAATCACCAAGAATTTCAACCTCAAACAAAGATCAGAATCATAAGTATTTGTACCTGTGAGCAGCCACATATGGACAAAACTGCATCAGATTACTTACTATTCAATAAAATGGTCTACTGTTTGACCCAACATAAAATTTAATAGACTTCTTTAAATCAAAATGCAGCTTTAAACACTGTGAACACCCTGTAAAGTATATGAGGAAATTTGTGTCATTTACTGTAATATGTTTTATTAATCTTTTTTTTTTTTTTTGCTATAATGTTCAACGGTTTTTTCATCATTATCACTGCAAGATTGATTAAAAAGCTCATCCCATATGTTCATGTGCAGTTCACAACTGTGACAAAATATACTGTTTTTATCCTATGCCTTTTCTTTTCTGTGATCTTAAATACTAAATACTAAAGCTGTTACGCTCACCGTTCTCATCCAGAGAGAAGTCATCCTGGGCGTAGCGGAATTTCTCTGGTCCACATGCAATGAAGACATCGTCATCACCAAAGAAATCTTGAAGGCAGGTAACCTGTGAAGCCAGAAGACATGAGACACGAGTTCATGAGACCCTTGATAATCTGGCATCACCTGGTATCATAATAAGACTAAGAGTCTAGAGCCATACCTGCAGGTCTGTGAGGTTAGCCACATGCTAACATGCTCATAATGAACATGCTGATGCTAGATAGGCATAATGTTAAGAACTTGACAAACTGAACAAATTTAAGTTTTAACCTGATGATGGTTCTAGATGAAAGCTAAATGATCAGCCTTTAAGTCTTAACATCCTGCGGAGAACATTAACTGCGTATACCAAATTTCAGGGCAATCCATCCAACACCATGGATGTTGTGGCGCTAGAGAAGAAGACATGAAAGTAACTGGAATTCATCATCAGGGGATCATGAATTTCTATACAAACTTTCATGGCAATCCATCAAATAGTTACTGAGATATTTCAGACACAAATAAAGTGATGGACTGACCAACAGGCAGACACTGCCATTGAGCCAATGTCACTAGCGTTGCTAAAAATTTTAAATGCTAATCAATGATTTTACACTCCTTACAAAGAGAGTTAAAGAAACCAAGAGAATGCAACTGCCAAGAGGGAATTATCTGTTCATATCCATCTGATTATATTCATGCTGTTATTATTCATAATTTAATGACGTGCAACTGAAATGCTGATTCAGGACTAATTAAAAAAATATTATCCATGAAGACATTTAGAGCATGAAGCATTGCCAACATCCATGCAAAGGAGGCACCATGGATGATGCACTCACAGGTCTGATGACAGAAAACACATTAAATGCTCATTACATTTTTGATTTCAATAAAAGGATGAACTCTGTAAACACACAGCCTTACGTGGATGAATTCACTGAGTAAAAGTAAGGCTGTGGTTGTCTGCCCAGCTAGAGGATTTAGTCAGCTTCAGGTGGTAGTAGAAGGCCGCCTTTGTCTTTTACTTGTCATGTTAACATGCCTTTAGCTACAGTAGGTGCATTTAACAAAACAGACACACACAAAAGGCACAAAAAGCCCAAAGAAAGAGGATAAAGTTACACCTTTGCTGTAATGTTTAAAATGATTCAACTTCCTTCCCCAGGGACCTTTAACTCTATAGCAGCTGTTGACACAATATGGCCTACTTAGTGGACAGATGTCTTTGGGCCACACCTTCTCCTCTGCTCTCCATTATACAGGCCCTGTTACCAGCTCAGGCACGCCTATTAAAGCCTTTCAAACTAAAAGCTGCACTCCCCTTGGTTGTGTTTTTTTAAATCTTTCCCGGTACAGACAAGATTTGTTACAAAGCATCTCTGTCTCATTTTCAATTTTCCTTTCAACACATGTTGACATCTCTCCTCTGACTTGAATTATTGGATCAAGATATACTATATGAATTAAATGAACTAGAGATGACTGGCTCTGTCTTCTTTAGAGGGCTTAATATTCTGGCTTTTCCCAATTTTCTAAAAACACAGCACTCTCACAGATGCAACCTATCTGTAGGTTTCTCTGAGAGATCCATGGCCTGAAAGATTATCCTTTGTTGGGACGTTTGCCAGGATAGTCAAGATGCATCACGGTTTCCTTTGTGATACACATCCAAACTATGAAGTGCAGATAATTTGGGAACACCCCACCCCAGCAGCTGCCATGTTGGTTCTCTGTCCTGCTAGACAAGCTAAAAGTGTGCGGTGGTGACTCGGTGGCGTGGCATCTAACAGCTGTACCCTCTCCATGTCCCACAAGATTCCCTGGATACAGGCCCAGCAGATCCCCGCTGAGGCACAGAGATGGTTGCTTTGATTCCGGGGATCAAAATGTAATTGGTTTTTCGGCCAGGGCTAATTTACAGGCTGCACGTTTGGGTTTTCTTCTGTGTTCATTATCAAGAGATTAGATACATGTTACTTTCATTAGGTTAAACTGTTGTGCTGCAACAAGGGCACCTGACAGTTAATCATAAGATGGAAGTATTAGGTATTAGGAAGGGCTTTTTCTCCCCCAAGGCCAGCGAGGAGAGGAGAGGTGATGGAAATGGACTGGAATGGGGCGAGAGGGTAGAGACTAGCCCATGTTTTAATAGCTTTAAGAATAGAGCTGATTAAAGGGATAAAGTGTTTATCCAACAGACTGCTGCCTTAATCTCTCTTAACAGAATCTCCATTAGAAATGAAGTTTCAGTTCTCTCCATGCAATGACCTAAGAGGGGTTTCAAAATAAACACCACAAAACAAAGATGTCTAATGGGTTTAAAAATGATCAGGAACCTGGATTTTAAGGATGTGAATTTAGGTGTCTCCTGTTCCAGCACAAAAAAAAAACTCCTATCTGGAGAGCTTTGCCTGTTACTTAGCATTATGCTTGAACCAAGATAATATTATGATGCAACATCTCAGAAACCTTTTAAAGCATGGCGACACTGTAAAAAAAGGCAGCATGCTCTGGAATAACCTGGATTGATTCCCATTTGTAAGAGAGCATCCACCCTTATGAGTCCTTAGCAAAACTCCTACTAATCCAATTCCCTACAGGCATCACTTGAGATCCACATTATCTGTACTGTATTATCTGCATCATTAAGCCCACAAATAATTCATATAAAGTGTGTATCAAATGTCCCACACCCAAACCTGGCCTGCATGTGCACAACCCTCTGATTTTTTCTTGATATTGTTTTTCCTCTCGTGTGGGATGCCCATCATGAGTGATATATATATCACTATAGTTACCGCAACCCTCAGTGAATTTTGACGTCTGTCTACAGTTGATAGAAATACTGTGCTTTGTGTGCAATCAGATCAGAAGTGAAATGTCAGAGTCTCTTTGAAACATGGCTGCAGTGAGGAAAGGGCAGCTTGGGAACATTTGGATATAGGTTAAGAAGCATCCTCTCTCAATTTGAAAAGGTCAGTCAACTGCGTCAACCAGAGCCACCTGGCAACAGTATCTAGGAGAGGAACACTATGAGAAGACATGATGCCATTCAACTTATGGACTACTAGAGGCCCTGTTATATTGCATATTTACATTCTGCACATGCAATGCTCACATTAGAGTGAGTGTGTATATATATTCATATATGTATTTATTGGAAGAAGTGGGGGTTTTTGTTAAAAAAAAAAAACTGGCTCTTTCTAGACTCCAGGTGCCCCCCCCCAACCCCCCACGTCCCCCCACCAAGCCCATCCCTAATCTCTGCCTCACCAGCTGTCAGGACCACATGACCCCCCAAAAAACCACCAACACCACCAGCAGCTATATGCAGGGATCCACCAACTACAACAACTGAATTATTCAGAGTTCCTTTGGACCAACTCTGACCAATCGTCCACAGGCTGCAGATGTTTCATTAGGTGATGGTGGATGCTGGTTAATATGGAAACAGTGCACGCCGATATTCTGCTCTGCTGTTTGAGAAAACTGTGGGTCACAAAGTTAGTGCGACTTCTATAGTGTCTCTGTGGTGCTTAATGAATGATGATGTTTTCAAACCACAATAAATGTACTGTATGATGCGGATTTTCTCCAGTATCATAAAACATTAATGCATTTTACAAATAAGATGTTGAAACAAAAGTTGTCCTCCACCTTTGCTTGAGAGAGGTAATATTTCACTGTAAATGGGAAAACACATGTATAGCCTGTAGAGTTAGAAAAATAACACAGTCAAAGTTTACTGTGTAACATATGGCATGGTATATACTTTTGTGTAGGCAATCATTTCAGGTGCAACTATGGTGATTTTTTCCTGCTTTTGTGTGGAGCAGCAGGAAACATCATCAACAAAGCTCACATGTCTTTTGTCTTCTACATACAGCTGGCCTGTCGTCACTTCAGCTCATCCTTTCAGCATCACAGTTAAGAGCAGTAATGAATGAGTGACTGATGAGTCCCGAAGTCCAGTTTCTCTCTGACTCCACACTGCCATGCTAATTGATCTTGTAAAGCTATTCAATGTTGCATTATGCCATTTAGACTCCCTGTCATGACCTGGGCATCTCATCTACTCTGTACTTATCTGAAAACAGTAAAGGACTACCACCAGCGTGAATGAGCCAGCAAAATCAGTCAGTAGAATCAATTACAGCTGAAAACAATAATCTGCTCTGAAAAAAATCCCATAGAGGGGTTATCTCAGATCAGTCTATGAAGGTTTCCTTCTACCTCCATACAAATTGGCTGGAAATGCTACTGTACTGTACTGCTGTTTAAAACAAAATAATTAAGGTGTGGTGCACACTGCAGCATTTTCCATTTTACTGTGTTTTCTTTATGTTAGCAGAGGATATGACTCTGAGTTAGGTGTAAGGTTTCATTCAACTAAAGCTTGAGTAAAAGTAGAATGGCCAAAAAAAACGGTGAGCAAATTAGTTTTCATTAAACATCACATTGTTGTAAGGGAGGAGAGGAAACTGAGGTATAAAAAGATAAAGGCTGAAAAAGAGCTGGTAAGACCCTGCTTTGCAAACCCACGGGGAAAACTCCCACACCACTTCCTTCACTGTAGGCACACAGACCTGATCAATATCAGCGCCTCTGCACTGAGTGGAATATTCCTCCAAAAAACATGCAGTGTCTCCATTTTGTCCATTTCAGACCAGTGTTTCACAGACAACACAAAGCATTAAAAAAAAAAAACACATCTTCAAAAAAGCATTTGAAGTTGTCTGCTTTTGTATCAACATATCAACTGATCTATACAGTGTAATTACTGGAGAAAAATCAAATGAATCAGTGAATCAAAATATAATAAATTGGGTCATCAGCACCTGCTTTGCAAGGATCTGTTTACTCTCTAACAATGATTTTGATAGGCAGCTGCCTCTCTGACCTGTCTGTGACCTTGGTGCAACCAGCACAGTGTCTCTGTGCTACTGAAGGTGCCCCGGATGCATTTGGAGCACAGATGAGCCAGTTAGGCAGCGATATCTGCACAGTCATGGGGACCAGCTGGTGCCTGATGTTGTTTTAACCCCACCCCCTCCTCCCCAACCCCGAGGAAGCAGGCTTTCCATTTGGCTGACTGATGTGGCCTTAGCAGTAGTAAATTGTGCTTCCTCCTTTCCCCCTCACATCCCCCAGGGTTATGCTCACTTGTTGATGTGGTGCTCGTGCAGGAACGAGGGGAGTCAGTCGTGGGGTGGGGGCAGGGGTCTTCCATGCCTGCTCAAGATGCTTGATCACAGGGACCACGCCCCTCTATCAGCCCGAGTGTCTGCCTCTGCTGAACGCTGTGTGTGAGCGTGTGTGAGAGTGAGACGTGGCGGTGTTGAGTTGTGGTGACGGGTGAGGAAAAGAGAGCAGGCAGGTAAGACCCGATGTAAAGAGCACACTCAGCGTATTACAGCCAGTGTCACAAACTGAATCCATCACAGTGGAGCTTATTGCCATGACAACTGCTTCTGCAGCATGGCAAGGAGCAGGCAGACTGCAAGAGCACCGATAACCAGAGAAAAGCAGGCTTTTCTTCCCTATTAGCGGATATAGTTTAGCTGTTAAGAAGCCCTGAACCCATGCCTACATCCATCTCCTATTCAGTGAATAATTTCTTACCACGAGTTATTAACTTTTAAAGAGAATTGGAATCTTTTGTTCTCTGACAATAACAGTGTGACCTTGTGCCTGGAGCATGCCTGAAGCATCCGGTTTCTTTTCTTCTTTGGCTCTTTGTTGACAAATTTCTTAATTAAAAAAAAAAAAAGGACTTAAATGAAAATCTTAATTCTAAACCAGGTCAGAATAATGGGCACTCAAATCTGTTAAAGAGCCTTCTCTGCAGTCCTGCGGACACGTCAAGATGATTCATAGGGACAAACCGCACTGCAACACAACGCACCTCAGACATATTTCACAAATCATGTTTGGATTTGGCATCCATTAGACGAAAACCTTCCCAGAGGGCAATTCAGATGAACAAGTGGTGGATCTTAAATGCAAATCAGAACTATTCTCCTATGCAGACACCTCTATCAAAGAGGACTAAATACAAAATGGCTGCCAGCAATTAAATAAACCCTCTCTGATTTAATGTAGCCTTTAGAAGCAGTGCAAGGCAAATCAAGATTTTTTATTTATTTATTTTTTTTCACGGGGAATAATTACTCCCCATCAGCAAAAATAAAATGATCCTAATTTGCTCTTAAGAATGGAAAATGACTCCTGAATCCACTGGCCCCACCCTTCCTGATTGAAGTGAAAAGCACCACCATTTGAGGGGAAAATGGGAGTGATTTTGTTCACAACACTGACAAAGAGAGGAGGGCAGGCTGTCTTTAGAGTCTGCACGGCACTGAGGAAAAGAGCACAATCAAGGCATGAAAAGTAGCCATTTTAAAAAGCGCTAGAAAACACGACCTGAACCACCTTTTAGTCGATCACAAACGAATCTTACAAAACTATACATACACCCACATGCTACAGTACAGTCCAGCATACTCTTAAGTCACGCCCAATGGTGGAATGTATACAGGTACAAAAGAAAAACATGACAAGAGATTTTTTAAAACCAAAGGCTTGCATTGATAGTGAACTCTCACACCCACTACAGGATGTGGTATCTGACAGACCAGTCCACACCAGCTGGGCTCTCTTTGTGCCTGGGATGTGGTCTCCTAGCAACCAGTCCCAGCAGCTATCGCAATGGAATGGGAAGAGGAGGATCAGCACAGAGTCAGGGAGGGGCGAGCACTGCATCAATATTGCTTCTACCATATCACCTCCACTACAGAGCAGCTGCAGTGTGCCTCTGCACACAAAGACACCGCAATAATGTGTGCAGCGTTTTCTCACATTTCTGTGCATTGCAACGAAAACCGGGAGTCCCAGGCATGAGTCAGGGATCAATGGACACCAATTATGAAATAATTAATCTATATGTACAGTGATGACAGCAGAATCAATATGCTCTGATTGGGATAGCTACCATATGGTGGCTATTAAATTCATTTTGTGGAGACACATCATCATTAAAAATGCATAGCATGACAAGGAATTCTTAGCACGACAAAGGCAAGAAGATGAATCAAACCTAACCACCGCCCAACCACAAAGATAAATACACCAAAAAATAACAACAGCAACTGCAATATCCCGGAAGGTGATAACAATCTACAAACATCTTAGCAGGTGTTTCTATAGGAAAAAGCAGTATCAGACCTGGGGCAGCCAGACTGCACCCCTGGGAGAGCGCATTAAAATCAAATTCCCCCATCTATCATTTCAGTGCACCTCCCCTCCTCCAAGACACATGTGATTCGGGCCTTATTAATACAGCGGAGGAAAAAAAAAAAAAGAAGTACAACACCTAAAGGAGCTCAGCAGGGCACGATCCCCCAGTCCATCTGTAATGAATAATACAGGGAAAAAGGTCCCCACATGAGGATTAGTGAACATTTAACCATATCAAAGAGAGGACTGAGGAACAGATGTCCACATGCATATCCGCACATGCTTTCACGCTTCCTCCTCATCTACGCCTCTGCTAATTTACTGTGATTCTCAATAGACTGGAGATATTTGATCTATGCAGCAAATTACAGGTGTGAGGGGTGTGAGTTTTTCAAATATCAAGAAATCAAGAAATCTGTGCCTGCATTTATCAGCAAGATGCATTTTATCATGGTTGTTGGATGCTTATGTAGTCAAAAGGTCACTCCCATCTGCACAGAAAAACTGTATATATGACCACATTGTGATGCTGCACCTGTATTCAAACTTTGCTGTTGGGCCACACCACCCTCTCACGTATTATTTTTTACTTTACAAATTAGCTCAACTCTTGATATAAAGGATATAGTAAATGGTTAATCTCACAGACCTTTCCACAGCCTTCCAGGTGGGTAACCCTGCATGGTGGCTGTGGTTGTCCCTCAAGATTTCTCCATTAAAGCGCAAACATGAATAAAACATAATGTCCTTTTAGCTTAGCCCATGTGTTGAGAAAACAATAGTCTTCCCCTGGGAGTGACTTTTAGGCAAAGTGAAAGCATGTGTGCCTCATTCAGATCGTTTGATCGGTTTTCACCATTTCACCATGTTCCAGCTTATGTTGTAGCTGAGTCCCAATTACATTCTAGATATTAGTTCAATATACTAAATATTCGTCTAATTGTCATGGTAAACTTGAATTGGAGGTGCTTACAAAAAATGACTGTACCTTTATGTGACTGTTGCTAAGCTAAGTATCTGATGCAGTCTTTCAAATCTGCTCCTGACTGTGTTAAAATCAAAACATTTGAAAGCATTTCTTTCCTTTACAGTTGTATGGCTAAAGACTCCAGATAAACTGGGGCTGTTTAATATCTTTGTAATAAATATATACTATAAATAAATATATATTCTACTGTTTGACTTTAGCAGGTATGGGAATTAGGTAGCACTACTAACTAGCCAACCAGGGTAGACTTCCTGTGAAATAAATGATGTCAAATCTACAGCTTAAATGTTGACAATTGCCTTTGTAATAATAAGGTCAATATGCAATTTTTGCTAGTAATGAAAACAAGTCGACAAATTCAGGGGACACAATATTACTTTTAACTGCATACTGTGTGTGTGACAGAGATTTGAGGTCAATACATATTTTTACTGCCCACAGCTAGTGGAAACATTCCTCTGCAGGGTTGTCTCGTGGGGATTCCTGTGCCCTGAATTCTGTTCGGCTACAACAGCCAAAGGGTCCCATAACTGAGCACCAGACAGTCGTCAAGGTTGCTCAGGACACTTTAGTCTGTGGCTTCTCTTACATGGTGCGAGACATGTCTGTATTTCAAACCTCCACAACTGAAGAACCATCTCACACAGGCAATCGATGCTGAGAATCCAGACGTGCCAGTGTCTATGACAGATCTTTGATGACTGTCTAATGATGGGAAGCTGATCCCTTTTTTCAAAAATGTTTTACCCTCAACCTCAGATGTCCTCTGAGCTCAACAAATTGCAAGGACTGCAAGTTACCAGACTTAACTAAGTTCAGATGACATTGCTTTTGGTGTGTGTGTTAACATAATGGTTTTCTCACCACTTAACTAGAATACCAGCATGCACCATCCCAAACAGAGTAACAAAAAGGACAAAATGATCAAACACAACAATAAAGGGCTTGGCCCTTTGTACACTACCATAGTGGGTGGAACTTCCCAGGACTTCTGAGCATTTCAATCAGAGATGGACTCAAAAATACCTGTGGCCTAAAAACTAACTCCACACAAAGGCCTGTGGACAGGTATTAATGACCTGAACCACAAGACAGGAGAATATGTTGTGATAGACTGAAAGCCAGATTAAAGACTCTAGACAATGGAGGTCATTGTGTACAAAGGTTGTTCTCATGGATGCTCAAGGTTCTCATGGACCTGCCGTACCATTGTTGACTGAGGGAAGGAGAGGACAATGGCATTTTGTCCCCTACCAACTGAGTCAATTCTGAAAGTCAAATACATTAAATGAAACCACTGAAGATACTGTGTTTTGTCCTCTTTTGCATTTCCACACAAATAACTTGGTTTCCTGCTTTCCCTTGATCCTGATGATACCTGCCTGGGTGTGGGTGGGTGGATGTATGAATGCTGAACTTTCCTCAATCCAAACCACAAATTTTCCTATTGTGTAGCTTTGCTTACATAATGCACTGTACCACCTTTATCCCAGCTAATCCTAGAACAGAGGGCCATGTCCCGCATTAAATATAAACACACAAAAGCTTTCAATATTTGAATTTTAGAAGGGTTAGAGTTTTCATATGCATAGTGTGACTCAGTAAACTAAGGTTTGCAGCAACGCATATGATCCGGTGTCTTTTACCCGAGAGTATGATGTAAGCCGGCCAGTGACTGAAAGCAAGACATACCTGCTTGCCGTCAAGTGTGTAGATCCTCTTGACCACGCCACTTTCAAGTTTAATGGCCTCTGTAATGTCGGTGAGGACCTGCTCAAAGGAGTGCGCCGTTTTCTTGTTGAGCAGGACGCGCACGGCTTTGCGTGGCTTCACGCCACTGCGCATCACTGTCACAAGTTTGGGTCGGATAAAGTCCTTGGTCTCTCTAGGCTCACTTGCAGCCTTGGCAGCTAAGGACTGCATGTTCTTCTGGCTCGCTGAGGCCTTTACATTCACGGACCAGTTGGGGTTGACGTTCTTTGTGTAGTCAACCTTCTTGTAGAAGTTCTCTGATGCACAAACATAGCTTTCCCCTGTGACAGTGAAAAAAAAAATGGGTTAGTGTGTTGCAACACAGCTCAACTTTGACACCTGAGAGTCCCAGAGGTGTCCGCTCGGAAATATTTAAAACTGCAGGAACTGAGATGTTGAGACCAGTGGGAGAAATTATCTCTGGGTTTTCACATCTTGGATTTCATCTGACATCGATCTAATGTCACAACTAAAAATCGTTTTACTTTGCTGAAGAATATAGTGCATACTGCAGACGGTGTCAGTTTTGTTTGTTGAGAATGAAAATGCATAACCAAAACAGGAAAAACATGTTGCTATTGAGTTTTTGTTTGTTTTTTATCCAGTCTCAGGACTGGATAACTCAAACCCTAAACTACAGCATCTGGTTGGATAGGTATCACTAAGATCATTGGTAATATACTCATATAGCTCAATCCATGGTGAATACATGTCACCTGAAATATAAAGTGTTACATTTTATGGCACACACTGACAGTAATAACAATACAGTAGAGACACATCTTCACAGATTCACAGACACAGATTCACCCTGTTTTGATTTCACAACATGTATCCCTTGGCTTGGCTAGATTTACATTACAACAACCAACTTTCCAGATAGAGCCCGACTGACTTCCTTGTTGGACATTAAAAAAACAGCCTCATGGCAAATGCACTTTTCCTAAATTGGCCCATCCTTCTTCCAACCCTCAAAATAATCTCCTGTTTTCATTGTCATTTATCGACTTGCAGTTTTTACAGCAGATTGTGCTTTTGCTCAGACAAGGAGAGGAGTTAAAGTAAAGACAAAAGGCAGCAGGGGGAGAGAGAGAGAGAAATTTTGGCAAAAGGGGGAATCCAGACGGCAACAATTAGGCCAAATGTGGAGAAATTACGGCAAAGACAAAGGCACAAAACAGGATTACACTGTGCAGAAGAGATTGAGCAATTAATTATGGCCCACAAGAGGAAGCACAATGAAATGCCCCACCACCACCACCCACAGTGCTTATCATGCAGCCCCATCTTTACTGCACCCACCACACATAGACAGACAGACAGACACACACACACACATACACAGAGCAGTACAGAGATGCGCATGCACACACTCACTCCTATTTTCTCTAAGCAGCTCAACTAGCAGAGATGATCAACTCATTTTGGACAAATTAAGCTGCACTTCAACTTTTAGCTTTAACCCCAAACTCACTATTCACCACTCCTTTAGAAATCTCTCCTACTCTCTCTTCACACTGTATGACTTTCCACCTCTGTATTGCAACTGGTGCACAGCAATTTCCCTCGGGATAAATAAAGCTTCTTGAATCTTGAATAAAAAGTAATGTTTCAAAAAGATAAGGTCCAAAAGTTGGGTCATTTAGTCACTCCCGTAAAAAATCTGATTGTGACGAAAATGATCAAGAATTCGCCATGGTCAACCTCAAAAAAACAACTTCCGCATCAATGTAATGCGCTTCTTTAAGAAAAGCTTTAAGTTGCTGCATCGGAGCTAAGGCTTCACTGATATATGGCTTTGCTCTAAGCTGGCCAATGCATGGATCATCCTGTTGGGTGCCAAGAAAAGACGTCATTCAATTACTAAAAAAGGTTTCCAAGTCATCTTTGGCAACTTACACAACAAGAGTCAGTTAGCACATAAATCACTTCTTGTTCTAATCAACTCTCCCTTGCCAAATATAGACTATAACAGACACTAACAGCCATGATGGCAGCTGCTCATGAAGCTGCTCATGAAGCTTGTACTACTGATCAGCTTCCCAAGCAGTAAGAATGTGAAAGATGTCATGATGCAAAATACCTCGACCCCTGAATCAGAAAAATACTTTTTGCCATAAATAAAATCCAAAAATGTTAATGGGAATTTCCTCCCATTGTTACTATGGATGCCGATGGAGACGTTTGACAGTAGAAACTTGTAAAAACTCTCTTTCAAATTGTGACTGGAGGTTTCTTTTGAGAATTAGATCCTAATGCTGTCTGTTAATGATCCATTTATCCCATGCTGAGCTGTAGAAGGTTGTCTTTACAGCTCAGTATGAACCATTCTGAGAGCCTAAGCTAAACATCCTAAAACTCAGACCCACTGAGCCCCATTAAGACCGAGGCAGAAGACCTGCTTTCAGCTTTATCAGCAGGAAATCTTTAAATATTAAACCATGAAATACAATTTAATATGATGAGTAACATGGGATTGAACATGCCACAAAATGTTTGTGGGTTTTTAAAAGCAATGTCTCTGTTTTTGCAAAACTTTCAATACATTTCGTCACATTTGTTTTGTCTACTTTGCATTAAAGTCAAGACAAAAAAAGGAAATAGTTTCATAAGAACCTACGAAATGCCTAGAGTTGAAAAAATTGGACCATGTCCCCCATGTGCTCCAGGGTAACCCTTCAGATTAGAAGTTGTTAGTTCATAGGAGAGATTACAGGAGTCTAGACCGAACAGATAATTCTTCTAATCTCAGAAAACTGGAAATGTTATGCTCCTAAATCTTCTCAGCACAGAAACTGGCTTGATCTTCTTTAACACGGTGCCCTATAATGTCTCCATTTCATCTCACTACTGCAGCTCTACTGGGGAACAAAGTAACTGATAACCCAAATGATTCAGCATCTCAAGCATTAAATCAGATGCAGTAAGTGCTTGGTGGGTCCTGTCAAAACAATGCTTACCTTCCTCTAGCTCATCCAAGGTTGTGATCTTACGTGAGCCATCAATAGTAAAGATGAAGCGGACACCCTGGGGCAAGTTGATGTGGTCAGAGAGCGAGCGCGTGAGGTCAGCCAGGAGGGAGTCGAAGGTGCGAAATCGGTCATTGGCCACAGCATACACGATGCCCTTGAAGTATCGGTCTCCGTTGCGGTAGAAGCGCACCTTTTTGGCTTTCTTCTCATTGGTGAGGGCCTGGAGAGTGCGTGTACGATAGAAGCTGCAGTGGGCGCTGTGGGTAGGGCTGGGGAGTCCATTCATGCGCCCGCCCCTCGGGGTACGGGATGCCTTGTCTCGCTCGTCAAAATGTCCAAAGTCTAGCTCCATGATGACTGAAAGTTGTGATGGTTGTGACAAATGTGTGGTGGTGGAGACCAGCTCCGAAGAGTCTAGGAAAAGAAGGAAAACAACGTCTATAATACATCACAAAGTAAAACACAGAAAAATGATGATGTTAATAATAATACGACATTGTGATTTAATCTTTCATCTTGTTCCAAAAACATGGACCAGACAACCAGGACATTCCAAATACCAGAAATACCAGTTTCTAACCATTAATGGAAACCATATTGATTGGTTACTAATTCTAATCTATAGTATGATGTATTATGATCATTTCATTTTAAAAGCAGAGGAGACACCAGATTTCTGACTTGAATTCCCTTTCCAATCTGCCATGATGGTAATGGTTTCATCTGCATACAGGTAGACAATGAGTGAAACAATCATTTTGCCACAGGAGAAGCCACTGGGTGCTAAAGACCAATGAGTAGGTGACCCGCCTACTGTGGAATTACTGTTAGGTGCCAGTAAGTGTGGGCTGGGGTGGAGCTGACATCAGCCTCAACAAAGGTACATGGACAGAAAAGGCTTGCATGAATTGAAAGTAAATTAACTGGGCTTTTCATTGGCAAGGATTTGAGCATAAACAAAAACAATATCAACACATTGTAAGTGCTATAATTAGTTAACCTGTAAAGACATTTTATGTTTAAAGGATTTACTGTTAGCCAGGACATATCCATAAATGGTTTTGGACCCATACTGCTGTTGAGCAAAATATACAATTCATGAAGTAAGGTGAGATTACAATCCAGTGTCTCATCGGCTTTGACTCAACTGCTGTGCGAGGCATGTAGCACATATGATACTGTATGTCTCTTATATATCCCACCTACACACACATGTGAATAGCTGTCTCATTTGCCCAGATGAATCAGTAACTGGCACATGGCCAACTAGTTAAGTTCAAGGGTACAGTCTGTAAAATCATCCTTTAATAAAGCATTTGGTAATTTGTTGATTGTTGGTTTACACATTCAAACTCAATTCAGCCCCACAAACACAAGGAAGTAATGGCTGACTGTGATGTAAGATTTTGCTGCTATTGTGTCCACTGTGATCAACTTATAGAATCTCAGTGATAATGTACAAAGTGGTAAAGGTGTTCTTTTTAAATGTAGATGTGCATTGTACCTGTGTGTCATTCACAACCTGGCTACCTGGTAGTAGCACAACTCTTATGAGGGATGGATGACATAATCATATGTAATCATGAAAATGTCTTAATAGCAACATGTTGGAGTATTTACAGGGAATATGAATTTAAAATCACATGGTTAAAGATACACTTTGTTGTCTCCTGGCTATGGATATCAGAATCTATATTCAATATTTGATTTAAGGGTGTAGGATCTCAGTTATGGCAGTAAGACATGTCCACTGTTCAGTAGAAATAATGGACTCTCAGAGGAGTGTTTAATAGTTAAGTGGAGACAGTGTTACTGTAAGTGAGTTTAAGTGCATTAAGCGCATTTCTACAAAAATGTATGTTCTACATTAATTTTGGATTTGACTCTCAGTTGAAGCTTTCATAATTTAAAAGAAAATGTTACCCCTGTTTTTTCCTCCCCAAAATAGTGAGTATTTGAATGTTCTTGAAAATTATGCAAATGATGCACCTGTTCAGACATTAAACAATAAACCACTTATGCTATGAGACAGACTGGCCTGTGGACTGGAGCAGCTTTCCCATTTAAAAACCGGTCTTTTCCTGTTAACCTCCACCTGATGGCTGCAACTCAGTCCTCAAAACAAAAACTCATTGAACCATACATTTCAAAAAAAAAAAAAAAAAAAAAACACCCACACACACCCACATGAAAGAGGATGTTATCTGTGCCCAGTGGAAAGCCCTGCCACATTGACACAATCTCCTTATTCATGCAATGTTCTTCAAAACACCTTCAACAAGAGTGATCTCTACAAAGTCACAAGCACAGTAAAAATGTCAGAATAAGGCAAAGGTGTCATGAATGCCACTGGTCCTGATTAGCCTATAGGACTTGGCAATATTGACTGAAAGGTCACAGCTCTTTGAACACAACGCAACTCTAACTGGCTAATTAACAACACATACACTGTGTGTCTTTTAGGATGTCTAAACAACATATTTTAAAGACAATTTTGATCATTTGGGTCTGAAACGTCACCATTTGGCATCTTCTGTCACTGACAAAGAATGTGTCAATTTTCTACTTAACTGTCATGATCATTTATCTACTTAAAGTGGAACTGTATCATGGTGATGATAACATACAGAATTGTATTATTATTTTTGCAAGATGGATAATAAGTGTTTGTTGCAGCTCTAGCTTTGAACATATACTAATATTATAATGTGATACCGATCTCTAACATAGCACCCACTCCTACTTTCAGTGAAAAGTAAAAAGCCCAAAAATGTCGTCACGAACCCCTAGTGTCTTTTTCGCCATTTTGTTTCATGCATACAAACCAGTGAATGAAATGTTGCTTTATAATGCTCATTTGCTCACTCAGTTCCTTCACTGTTTAAAGCCCTATATGTTACTTATGCATATACAGTACTGCACAGAAGATCACATTGACAAACACAGGCCATTAAAACAGCATTGAAAGATGCTGCCACCACCCATCCATCCATGTGGTGGGGCCCTCCAGTCCTCAGCTAACCCCCTGGTTGCGCTGCTGCTGCTACTGCTGACTGGGGTTTTATGACAGGCACACTGATAGGGGTGGGACTTCTGTAGAATGGGTGCTCCTCAGCTGACAAAGGCCAGGTTTCAAGCCCATCTGCTGCACTAATGGGCAGAGCTAACTGTGACCCTTCCCCAGTGGAGCATCAACTAGGACAGTCCATTGTCTCAAGCAGGGTGCCTGCCTTCAGAGTGACATCACCATCAGTGCTGCTGCTGCTGCTGCTGAGGAGCAGCCGGCTTATTCTCCAGCATGAGTCCATAAAGTGTATTCTGTCTTGTCAATGAGGATTTTTCTCAGACATAGCAAGAATACTATTTCAATTTCAAGTATAAAGCTGCAGGACATGACACACTTTACATTATGATCATCTCTCTTTATGGTTGATTGAAATACTGCAGACTTTCCTCAATAGCTGTAAGAAAATCACCACTACAGCAAAACGCATGCATTCTCCCAAACTGAATCCAGACCCAGCCATTAAGCAGCACTGCAGCAACATGGTGTAGTATCATTGATATTTTTGGCTGGTTCTGTGTTCCTGACTGAGCCACCCACACAACACCCCGGTGACTACACACTCCTGACTAAACCAGCACCACATTATGACTCTCTCCCAGCCATCATCATCAAAGCTGATCCACGTACAATATCTATCCATCTATCACACCGCGCCACGCAGAGCTGTTTTTTCTTAAATCACAGCCACAAAGGGAAGAAAAGTTTCATGACACTACACTTCTCATGTCTGATGGATGAGCGTGGCCACATGGCAGAAAGCAGCGGCATAAAATGCAAGTTTTTCTTCAAGAAAAAAAAGGGGGAGGGGGATTTGTTGGGTGTGCGCACACCTTCTCACAATCCACCTGCTCAAACGCACGTCTGAAAACCCAAAAGAAAAAAAATCACTCCATCCACACAGAAATACCTACAATGTAATCTCACTTGCTCACTCAGAGTCAAAATCATTACAATTTAATGTCTCCTTTCATCAGTAAAGTCTGTGGATAATCCCACCCCAGTAGCGGACTCACCTGCGTCGCTGCTTGCGGAGTGAAGGGAGTGTGTGTGTGGGGAGTGGATGTGAGTGAGTGAGTCGATGCTGCAGGATAGAAGCACGCCGTCTCTCCCTTCGCCTTTGTCTGCTTCAGTCTGAGAGAGCCGGAGCCGCTGCCTGCCTCGCTGGAGGAGCTACTGGGTCCTAAAGCCAACGAGTAGTGGACCCGCCCACTGTGGAAATGCTGGAGGTACCAGTCAATGTGGGCTTGGGTGGAGCTGACATCAGTTCTCACCAAAAGGTACATGGGTGGTAAAAGCTTGTTTGAATTAATGGAAGACTATTTACAGTTATGGATGAAAGATGACAGAGCCTCTTAGAGATCTCATGATACATATACATGAGGCCTTTCTGTCAGGAGGTGAAAGTACATTTTCTTTTCCTGAATTTCTCAAGGATTCCACTGATTTCATCTCCTGATTTTATTTTCTTATCACCCTACAAGATTGTGGCTTTCCCATGCAATCAGCCGAGCTGAAGTCATCACAAGTGCGTCCCTTTTTAGACGAACCACAGTTTGATGCTTGCGGTCTGTTGGAGCTCTTTGTTGGTAGACCATTGAAGCTTGAATACCTCAGTGCTTGTGTTTGACTTTCCTTTCTGCTTCCCTTAAAAGAGTATTTCATTGTCAGGCATTCGTATAGTTAGTATTTGAACTCTGAAAGACACATATTTGGCCTACTTTTTGACAGAACAACATACAGCTTCAAAGAAAAGTTATTGTATTCTGTCTAGTGATATCATGTTTGCACAAATGTCTGATGATGATAATGACAACCAGTGCCCCAAGGGAACAAATGTTTGTGGCTTATTTTGCATGAACTTATAAGGTGATGTCACCATTAAAGATGAGGCTGTCATTTTAAAGATATTACACAGAGAAGAACAGTTGCACTGAGGAAACCTGAAACAGCTCCTTACTATGAACACTGGTCTTATCAAATTACAAGACGAGGATGTAAACTTTTCTCAACCTTGTGGCTCTGTAACCGATTTAAGTAAAAAGGCTCTGTGCTGGTTATTGTAGTGCGGTATCGATTTCACTGAAAGCACTGTCAGTATACCAGGGGCTCCATATAGTCAGTGTCATACATCGGGGGAGAAAGGTGAGATGTAGCGCTTCAGAGGTGTCACATGATACTCCCAACAGGCTATAATGTGCCAAGGAAAACACAAATGAAACATCAGGTCAAACATCAATAAACTAATGAACTCCACTGTTGTGAAACTCCTCGAACAGTAATGACCTCTGGGCCTCAAAACTGGGCCATAGAATAAACATATAAGGTTGTGTGAAGTTCATCTTTGGCATGATGCTCAAACAGGACTGACCTCAAGGCAAATACAGGATGACAGTGTATTTTTCCACACACTTTGTGATACTGATATGTATTACCTCAGTGACCAGTAATGGTTTTTGACATATGTGATGGTAGTTTCAGAGGACACAGATTTTCATTCCCCCAGGGTTGCATTCTTTATATCCTCTTCAGCTGATATTGGCTCTCAAATTTTGGGTTATTTTCTTCATAAACCCCCATTACATCTTGGATTCATAATTGTAACCAAACATCCCAAGCATTCCAAACGCTCAGTGGATCAGTGTCAGAATCTGTTTTACAGTAAAATCAGATCTTGCAGATTCCCTGTTAGATTTAAAACCATGCTTTTAAGGCAAGTTAATGTATGGGATCTGACTTGATGGGTCGGTCACATAATATATAACAAAACAAAGATATAAAAGTCACCAAAAAATTATACTGTGGCAAATATGTTCATTAGTTAATTGTTCTACTTTGACACTGAATACATCACTTAATAGCCCCACTGCTTTTTAAGAGAAAGCCAATGGATAACAGGTTTCTGTTTTTAAAAAGCCAACAAAAGGAGTTGACTCTTTTCACAGCGGGCTGCGCTCTCTTTGTCGTCTATTCCTCTCCCCTCAGGCAGAAAAGCTTCACTTTAAAACTCAGCTGTTGTCACATTCTGGAGCCTCTCCTTTGCATGTCAAGCATAACTCTAATTCACTCTGATCACTGGCTGCTCCACACCTCCCTCAGCGAGCTCCTTCCCTCAAGAGCTGCTGCCCGCTGCCCGCAGTCTGACAGAGGGGGAGAGGGGAAGAAAGTGTCAATGCAGGAGGTAGTTTATTTGGGTGGGGGCATATGGGAAGAGGAGCAGATTTGGATACTTGGCTCTCAGTTGGGTGCTGTGTCACATTGCACCTCGTGCCAAGTGAACATGCACTCAGCGACTCTCCAAATCTGGTCACGTAATTACTTGTTAAGCTATGAAATCATCACTAAAATCCTTTGTTAGAAATCGACGCATTTTTCCTGCTGTCTGACTTGGATATGATTTAAAGAGAGAGGGCCTCTTAATATCCTATAATATATTATTCGGCCACACAGACAGTTAAAATGTCTCTTACCAACCAGGAGTTAACATGTGGTTTTAGGAGGAAATGTTTCACCCTGAATACATTTGATATCACCTGTCTTGTTCCCTACTCATGTTTCACCAATGTTTTGCTTACCAAAATAACAGAAATGGAGACATCCATGTACAAAATGTAATATAAATACACTAGTAGAACCAATCCTGCGCTGACAATTTAACATCACCATTTATCAGCGTAAAGTTGTCAGATGTGCGATCAACATATACACTGTGTTTTTTTGCCTTTGAAACTTTTTGTACATCTTTTAATGAGGTATAATATAAAAAGAGTAAAACATTACTTCTGGCACTTTAAATAATTGTACCAGGGAATAAAAGTTCCAAAGTGCATTGTCATTATTCAAGATGAGCAAATTGACATGACCTCAACATGCTTTCACACATCATTACTGCCAAATAAAAAGCTCCATAATAGCAGACAATTTGAAATTATTTAAATTCTGCCTCTTGCAAATGGACATTAGGTGGAGCGGCCTAGTCACAATTTTCCTCCCAGTTATACATTTTAGATTGAATGTACTGAATTTAAAACTCAAGTGTGCTGCATAGCCTGCAGCTTACGCAAAAGTTCATGTCAGGTCAGTCAGGATTTCCAAGGCAACAGGCACATGATAAATAATGTACCATTTCAGTATCTTCCTATACTGATATCAATTTGAGTTTAAACACATATAAAATTGACCCAGAATGTGAACTAAATATTGTAGATCTTCAATATTCTAAGAGGGTAGGATAACATTTTTTTTTTTCGCTGTGTCACCATATGATGGTCGTTCTAGTTGGCCTAGAATGACCATCGTACGATGACGCAGAGGAGTAAACAGATACCATGGATGTATTCAAAACTGTATTTGCCTATCTCTCTCCTATCTCTCTGCCATTCACCATATGCACATTTTCTGATATCTAATTTGTTTTTTATGAATCAGAATTGTCATATACCCAGTTTCAGTGTGCATATTTAAATAAGATGTCTGTGGATCAACAAACCAGTATACATGCATAAAAGTACAGCGACAGTTTCAGAAAGAGTGCTGTGCTGGCTGTCAACATGACAAGGCGAGGTGGACTGCAGGATAAGCATAAGTGGTTCACAGCTGGTGTCTAGGGGGAAACACGAGAGAGGGGTGGAGAAGGCTGGCCAGCGAGGGGAGGGGAAGGGTCTGGTGGCGACGGTGGGTTGGTGGTGGTGGTGGGGGAGGGGGGGGTTTCGCAGCCATGACGACTGGTGGAGGAGGAAGTAAACAGATGTCCACAAGCTGGCAGGCAGGGCCCAGAGTGCTCGGGCTGCTGAGGGACAGGTGGACATCCAGGAACACAGTGGGACTGCAGGGTGACTGTGAAGCCAAGCAGGGCTTTGTATGTAGAACGCAAACGCTGGAGTCACTCATAAATAAATCTGTCATTGTATAATATGGTGAACGTGACATAAATGAAGTTCATATTTGACATCTTTTGGATGTGTATCCCTCCATTAGTGGCACTGTGGTAATCACTGTGGCACCAAATTAGAGGTTTTTGTTCACTGTTGCACTGACACATTAATCAGGCCCATAAAAAGAAATGTGAATGTGACTCCATCTGGTGTTGTCCACTACATCAAAGTAACTACTGAGACAGTGCCATGTAAAATTTTTCAGTCAACCAGTAATGACTCCCAAAACATAAGAGGCCAAACACAGCATCTTAATCGTCTCCATGACCCTAATTTCTGTCTCTTCCAATTTGTTGTTAGTTGGAATCATAAGATGGTGAGACAGTGACAATGATGCAGTGAGAAAACCTTCATCACAGCAGTCGAAATTAATCCATCACTGTTGTTCTTATAACCCACTTCAGCATTTTGCAGAGTCATTGCAGCAGCAGTAGTCTCGGGGATAGACTTGAAACTGGAAAGCCATCAGTTTAAATCCCCTGGCAAGCTGCTAAATCTGATTGCAGGAAGTGAAGGAGACATGCTGTCACCTCCCTCAACGCTAACTGTCAACATGACCTTGAGCAAGGCACTTCAAACCCAGCTGCTCTGATGCACTTGTAAGCTTTAACTGACTCGGAAGACACAACGAAATACTCACTGAAGGGAAAAAAATGAAACTGTCATGACAACTTTTGAACAGGTTGAGCGTTCAAGGTGACTTTGAGCAAACCCTGTGTGCTCTGATGGCTGTGAGGTTCTAGAGACAGCAGCAGCACTGTGATGCCACATGTCATTAGTAATATGTTACTAGCGTGTCTCTTAATGGGCCACTAAGGGGTAGAGTGAGTAAGTCAATGAATGAATGGATTAGTTCAGTCATTTATAGATGGACAGGTTAACATGTGGGTAACATGTCTGTAGTGTGTCTAGGTATTCAGATCACAGTAAAAGTGCTTTCACACAATAATTTTATAATAACAATTTAAATAGGTCTAGGGGTATCACGATACTAAATTGTGTACAGACACTTCCTAGAGTATTATGACTTTGGTGATCCCATAACCTTTCTAGTACTTAAGTACCAAAAGTACACATTCTCATTGTGCAGTATGGCCCATTTCAGAATAATGTATATTATATTATTGGATTAAAATTTAATCACTTTAATTTTGCATCTTAAACTATAAGAATAGCCTACATAAGTTTATGATTTTTTTGTTCATTGTATTTTGTATCATGAAGCTGAATCTACAAAGTAACTAACTAACAACAACTAACTAACTGAAGTTGCCATAATGGAGTAAAAATAACATATTTGCCTCAGAAAAGTAAAATACTGAGGTACAAGTACATAAAAATTGTGCTTAAGTACATTATTTGAGTAATGTACTTAGTTACTTTCCACCACTGACTGTATAGCACCACAACTAGGTCAAAATTGTTATTCCCAGCAGCCTCAGCTGTACTTTGTGTTTAGTGGTAATTAGCAAATGTTAGCATGCAAAGATGCTAAACTCAGATGGCGAACAGTGTAAACATCACACCTGCTAAACATCTGCATTTTAGCATTGCCTTTGAGACACGTTAGCATTTTGCACTGTGCCTGTAAATAAGTATACATTTTAGTCTTGTTTAACTTAGAAAAGAAAGAAGAAACACATAGTGGGTGTTACCCAACCCCAGGAATTCCAAAAATGTTCAGCTAGATTTCTATATGAGCTGATATTTTTTCCTTTTTGTTTACTTCTTTTATTGAGTACTGTAATCTTAATTGGCTACTTTAAGTAAAAAGTACCTGTGTATAATAAAGATTTATAAAGTAATAAGTAAGAACAATAAAGAAATAAAAGGTAATAATGTTAATTATTTTGTGACATTCCACAACACTATCAAAAAATATATTAATGAATGAATTATATCTGGATTCATATTCCTGATCCATGAGGGCTTTCACATGTAAAACTGCTTAAATCAACTGTCTACACACAGTCTGACCACAGCATGACTCATGATGGTGTGACAGTGGTGTTATAGTAAAGAGAGAGATGAGCAGGGCAGGCCTCTGTAGTAGGCAGCATCATTAAACAACAAGGTCTCATCAGTTACCATGGAAGCTTATTCATAGCCGGAAGAACCTTGAGAGGCTCACTCTGAGCCTAATCAGCTGCAGTCTCTCCAGGAAGACCAACATGAGCGATAGAGGGTGACGTCATGTGATGTGTAGTTTGTGAAGAAGCTTGTTCATTCTCTTTATAACCTTTATAACCTTCATCATTCACCAGTAAAACGTGTGCTGAATCACAGATGTGTCATCATCATGTGTGTTTACTTTTTTTTATACGCTCTACCCCTTTCCCATTTCTCTATCATCTCGATGCCCTTTCATCTATTTGCTTTGTTATCTTTATCATTAAGAAAAAGTCAGTGTGTTAGTGCCTGTGTTGGCATGCGGGAGTCTGAATAATATCGCCTAGATATTTAAAACATGATGGATGAAATAAAACAGATTTGTAGGTGGGCGGCTCAGTGGATAAGTTAGAATTAGGGAGAGAGGATCCAAAAAAGTAAAACATGACCTGGTTTCCTTTATGCTCTTTCAAATCACCATGTGGGGAGTCACCATTGTGCCATCTCAAGTAGCTTTGTCTGCTCGGCAGATTTTCTAATGAGGGGCTTTTGGAGGAGGATGACAGAGCGCTCTGCCTGCTCTGTCGGGGAGGAGGGGCATTTAAAGGAAATGAGCAATGCTCTGTCCATGGATACGCCTAATACTGGATCCCCCCTACTCAGATACCCTGCTGGCAGCTTGGTAGTACCATTAAGACTGAGAAGGGTGGCATTAGTCTGAAACTCTCATTATGTCAGAGACACTGAAAACCTCTAATCTAGGCACCAAATGATAGGGGTAGAATTAAACCAAACTGGGCAAGAAAGCAGCAGAGGTGTAATTCAAAGTACTCAAATCAGTTTTGTTTGTTCTTTACACTGGGCAACTTTATTTAGAGACCAAATGCTGTGCTCAGAAACTGAACTGCTTAAAGCAACATCCCATTATGTTTTCATTTAAATCAGTTTCCATGTTCCCACCTTCTCCTCTGGTTGCTATAACAGAACGCACAGTGACACTCAGTGTCTGTCAGGAGGGAAAAATCCTCTCATGCCCAAACGTTGAGGGTTTTTCCACCATCAATATCAGCATCAAAAAAGTCAACTTCATAAAAATAAAATAGATTCACAAATCTGACGGGACATGTAATGATCATAATAGATGAGCAAAGAAACTCGTGAAGTAAAACTCAAATATGCCACCAAAATTAAAGAAACTTGGATCTTGCAGATTATCCCTTTACATTTACATTACATACATACAATATTTTCAGAGACAGATATCCTAACAAATAAGATCACAGTCGCAGGTTGTCATCATGACTGTGAGGCAGATGCATGACAGTTGGTCAAAAATGTGTGAAGAAGAAGGTCTGACAAACATGTCTTAGAGGAGGTGATGTTTTGTCTTTGCTTCTCCTTTAATCTTAACAAATGTTTCTGGTTTTGCTGTGTTAGAACTCATCTCTACACACTGGAGAAAGTTTATTTAGTACCCAAGAAACATGTCATTTTTTCATGGATTCAAGGGGTGAATTAGTAACTTTGACTGCATCTAGGTCAAAACAGCAGATAAACACATCTGTTAGGCAGCCATCTTGATGCTAAAGATATTGTGGGTATAGCCTCTCCTGTTTTTCTCTTGTTGGTGTGGCAAATGGTTGAAGGTGTAGCATGAATGACCATTCCTCTGGTGCTATGAGAGTGATAATGTGTGAATGAAGCCACCTTCTACGATAATCAAACACATGGAGACTGAACATAAGTGGCTCAGGAGGGGGGTATGCATTGTCCCACATCCATGTGATTATCTGTATTTGCTCGTGTTATTAATAGATCAGTAATCAAAGCCAATCATAGTGGCCTGCCAGGAGTTTATATATCTCACATTAGTTTTTATAACTGCATCTGAAAAGTTTCCATTTGTCTCAAGAACTGTATAATTTTTTTTCCAAGAAACAGTAGAGTGAGGAATTCCTCCAATGAAATGGAAAATCAGAGGATCCATCTATGAAGTTCTGCAATTATTTGGCTCACCAGAAGATGGAAATATTTCACAAGACATGTGGAGTGAATAAAAAAAACCCTCAGGAACATTAGACCACACTGTAGTCAAATCTACTCTGATTTTATACTTGTCATTTCATTCATGGGATTTATTAGGTTTTTAAAAATCTGTAGCTGTTCATAGGAGATATTAAACCCAACATATGTTTGAGCATGGATCAAAGGGTTATTTCCCAAAGGAGGTAAAGATATCAGTGAGCTCGGCCTACACACCGGCTGTGTGATGAAGCCAGAACAGGATTAACAGAGAGGACCAACAAGCTAATAGACAGTTCCACTGTGTTACAGTGTCACAACAATTTCCAGCAAGCGCTGGATTTCCATGTCTTTTGTAGTCAATATGTCCATAGAAATGCTGCTACTGATCCCTCCACTGTTCATAGCTACTGCAAATACACAAATGATGTCATAATTATCTTAATCGGTAGTAACAGCAGACACAGTGTTGTTGTTTTGTGGACAGTAATGAAGATGTTGCATGCCTGCCATCTGCTGGATCAGTACTACATTACAACATCAACTCCAAACCTGTTCTTAAACGATGACAGTAAAGGGATAGTTCATAATGAGCATGAAGTGCTCTCCAGTCACAGAGTTTATAAAAGGAGCTGAGGTAACGATCCATACATCACGTTAACAATGACAACATCGAAGTGAAGTAAATTCATGCTATCTTGGGTTAAATAATCTGGACCCAACCTCACACTAATATATTCTAAACTGAGATGGTGGAAATTTCTCTTTGCCATTATTTTTGTCTGTTTATACAGTTTGTTATATATACATAATATTTCAGTAACATGTTATTAACAACACCTTCCTCTTTTGAAGGTACACATGGTGTCTGTATCTGCAATAAGTTTACTGAGTCTGATATAAAGTGAGTTCATATAAAGTAGCTTCTATGATCGCTTTATGTTCACTTTTTACATCATATTCTATTACTACTTTGAATTCATACTGTGACTTGAAATATTGTTGTTGCTCAAGTCTTATTT